>CM016722.1:53939352-54431417 GCA_005771605.1 Scutellaria baicalensis
TCATTATACGAAAAAATCTTCGAAAGTCATTGTATTAATATTACTATTTCTCTAATGAAAAGAATTAAATACACCAAAATCACTAGCCTAGAATGGAATGGGCAAGCTTCAGAGCTCTACTTTGTGTTATTATTTGTTTTCTAGTTCTACTTCATTTGATTCGAAATTTATATATGATCTATTTGATGTGTGACTTAGGTTGCTTCACATAAATCTACACGTCAACAAGAATAACATGTCTATAGTTGAAATTTAAGTTAATGATCACTTTGAAAAATGAATAAATTGAGAAACCATCATCAAAATATATAAGCTTTCAATTGTTTTGTATATTATTTTAGGAAAAACAATATAAGTTGAATCCAAGGATGAAAATATCGGTTTCGGTAGATATATCGGTACTTTGATTTTACGGAAATATCGATGGATATATCGGTTTCGGTGGAAATATCGGTACATATATTTTTCCGATATTTACCGATATTTTCCCAATATTTACCGATATATACCGATATTTTCTCTATATTTTCCGATATTTATCGATATTTTCCCGACATTTACCGATATTTACCGATATATTCCCGATATTTACCGATATTTCCTTGATATTCATAAATTTTCCTATAATTTTTACCTGAAACCACTGATATTGAAATGGGTATCGATATTTAGCCAATAATTATTGATATTTCATTTAATTTTTTACCAAAAAATGAAAATATCGGTGATATATCGTTACAGCCCGTTTTTGTTTCGGTCACATGAAAAAATGGAAATATTGGGGATATATCGGGATATATCGGAGATATATCAGGATATTTTCATCCTTGGTTGAATCAAACACCAATTGGTTTGTCATTAAGGATTACAAAACCTTTACTTAAAACACCTTCTTAATAAAAACAAGTTTTCATCGTAAATAAAAAAAAAAAACATTAAAATTGGGGGAAAAAGGTCCCTTAAAATTCTAATGATCTAGAATTTTATGTTGCAGGATGAATATGAAAAAAATAAAAATATTATACAGAAAATGGTGACTTTTAATTGGGATAATAGGGTAAATCTGAAAGAAAATAAAATCAATGCTAAAAAACTAATAAATATAGTTAAGATTTAGCTTCTAGAACGACATTTAAGTGATATCTGAAGAATATACAGCACAGAATTCAAAGATATGTTCATTTGAGAATATAAACACACTATTTTCCACCAAAATCTCTGATACATGGGGGCTGATATAAACAAAATCTTTGATCTCTACAATGTACTTACAAAGTAGCAATTTATCATACACAGAATGGCTACTTATTTGGACACTCGAAAGAACAACAAAATTTGGCTAAAATGTCTCAACAAGACGGGGGAAAAGGGGGGGAAAATTACTACACAAAATGAACTGACCGAAATATTAAAGACGATATACATCTAAGAGAGACAAAGAACGAAGATACAGACCACATTAACAGACCATCCACATATTAACCCAGCATTCCTTGTGGCAAACCAGGCCGACTATTTAACATTGCTACACGAACATTTTGGGGTGGCCCGTGATGGAAGAACTTTGGCAGCATAGATTGAAGCAGCACCTTTACCAGAAACAGGATTCGTATAGCTACATTATGTACTTCTCACGTCCTCAGGTGCATTATAGTGTTGTATACTTCCATCTATAACTGGATGTCTATCATGATTTTTCTAAGAGAGAGAGTGAAAATTAGAAAAACCTCCTCCTGAAACCACGAGTTGTGGCTTGATATGATCGCATGAGCAGCCCGACACCGATTCCAACGCCTAGGCACATCCCAAGCCCTATTCCAACACCTACCCTTACACCAGCGTTGAACCATGTGAGCTGGCCGTCTTCACCTGCGTACATATCGTCAGAATAATAGCTGTATCCAACTTTCCCCTCTAACTCCTCATCATCCGTATCAGCAGCTGTCATTAACTGCAGAAAACCAGCTGATTAACATTGGAACTCAGAAGACCAAATAATATGCAGAGCACTGAAGGTTAACCGTGTTATGGGCAGCCATACTCAAGATCTCGATAGTGGTTTACCATGGTAGATGGACAATATAGCAAACTAGACATAGAAATCAATTAAACAAGAGTATCTAGGGCATAAAAATAAATTTCTCCAGCATGCAACCTCAAAATATGCAAAAACGGGGCAAATAGTAAAAGTATCTCCAAAGTTTTCCAAACTTGCAATTATTATATTAATTGGATTTTCTCTTTTAAATTGGGCGATTGGGGGGTGGGGGGAGGATTGGTAAGAACCAATATCAACAAGTCATGTGAGAAAGCCCATGAAGTGTTGGCTTGGACTAATTAGACAGTTCAACCTTTCTGTCATGCTCTTCCAAAGACAAAAATTACTCTGCTTCACCTCAATCAAACTTATAGAATCTCTGATAATGAGGTTGTATGAAAGAATTCCTACAGTATAGAAGAATATAGTTGTCCTACGTCTACAATTGGATATCCCAAAGCTAATTTCGAAAAATAGAATGTTTTTCCCCAAAAATAAAAATGCAAATACTCTCGATTGAAGTAATCATGTACTGCTCAAGCTTAAGTAGCCAATTGCAAAGGCTCACTCAGGTCAGAAAACTCCCATATCACCTGAGACACAAGTTTTAAAAGAAGTGTGCCTCAGCGAAGCGAGGGAACCATTCTGGAAACATTATCTATGTACTTTTCACATATGATTAGAACATGGAAGTACAATAAAAAATCAAAAATGTGCATCAATAATGACAAATTGAAACTTATGTGGCCAGGGGCTTAAAATTAGGTACACATATCAAATATAGGAACATATCTAGGAGCCCAACCTTTAATATTTTGGGATTCATGATACGTAAACACGGCTAAAAGGGATACAAAATTAGGATACAAGTACGGGGATACGACTATACATCAAACTACAAATTTTGAAGTCTAAAGAACTAAAATAAACAACAACATAACATCACATAAATTGAAAAACTTCATCAAAGACCCTAGCATGGGGGTACAGCCATTTTTAGAAAAGTATGAGGTGTTCACTCCTATAATGAAGGATTCGTACGGAATCTACATCCATACCTACGTCATACCAAAGGACACAGGTACTCCATTTTTAAGAGTCCAGGCATTTGACAGCATATAATCAAGAACTCACATATGATTAATCTAAATAAAGAGACAAAGAAGAAAGTCCTTTAATGCAATGAGATTTTCATAATCCAGGAAACTATGTACTTCAAATCAAAAGGTAAAATACCAAAGCTATAACCTGAGATAATCCTCCTCGGAGTCCTCATTACTAAATTTTTTGACAGTATCTCCACCCTTCTTATCTTCTATCATTAAACATCTTCAGTTTCACATGAATCCTCCTCACTCTCTTTAACACGAATAAAGAACGGTAGATTTTTCATTCTTGACCATATCTCTATTTAATTTAACAACTGCTTGAGTAAATGGGCTCTACAAACAAAGTTTTGCACCAAGCCATAAACAGTGGGAAGAAGGCACAAACACTGTCTAAAGGTAATTTCAGCAATGCCCAAGAGACAAGACATACATGTGGCACCGTTTAGCACTGTGCCCAACAAGGCACACGCGCTTTATAGCCCAACACTCATACAGCGAGGGAGACAAACAGTTTTGAGACACTGCACCATCAGAACTAAGATCCACCAACAAAATTATACTCTATGTCAAATATGTATCAAGTTTAAGAATCCTAGTTTTTGGCCTACTTTCCAACATTATTATCCAATTCAGATGATTTCTTTCTACTTGTTTGAATAGAATTAGTCACTTCACCCTCAGCCACTTAATAGTTCCATCATCCCTTTGCATTTGCCACGGAGTAAATGGCATCATCTTTTGAAACCCAAGATATTCGTAGCAAGATACTGAGAATTTTGGGATGCACATTCATTCTAACTCAATATGAAGCTATCAGAACAATAACAAAGTCCCACCTTATCATGAACAAATTTAAAGAAGCATGATCAACTCTTGAAAAATACCTGCAATTTCCTCTGTCTCACCAATCCATTACACAAATTCCTTTGCTCCTTCCCCGTCTCCTCATCCTCCGGAATTGCATCAAGCACCACTCCTTGCCTCGCCTTCTTCCTTGGACTAACCAAAATCGTCTTCATCAAGATCACCGGCGTCCCCGAGCAACACCCGGCTATATAAACCTCAATCGACGGAGAACCCACCCCTTTCCTTGATTGCAGAAGCGCCGAGCTCCTATTTGTAATGGGTGTCGCCACATAGCATTCCAAACTCCACCCAGATTTCGAATCATTTTCCGACGTATTCTCATTACTCCACGCCGCCCCTGCATCAGCTCTCTCGAGCGACCCACATAGGATCAAATCCAAATCATCCCTCTCTTCACAGACCTCGAATTCCACGGGCCCCGAGATCTTCACACTATCGGTGCTGACGTAGGTCACCTCGGACGAATCCTTGTTGACACGATCGCGGCGAAGCGCAATCGAAACGGCGTCGGACGAGGGGATGCGCACGCCATTTATCTCCAACGAAACGCCGATTTCGCGGCGGAGGTGGCGCAGTTTAAGCTGGTCGGGGAGGCTCTCCACCGCGCAGGGTGCGATACGCACGTAGAAAAGCCGAGTCTCCAAGCAGCCACCGGTGAAACTCGGAGGAGGTCTGTAAATTGAGAGCTGTAAATCATCGTCGTTTTTGTCCATTTTCAAAACCCTAAGCTTCGAACAATCGAAATTGAACAATTTCGACGATAACTCACGGGTTTGGGGTTCAAATTGGGGAATTCAGGATCCTGGAATCGAATTAGGGTTCTTTGAGGGGAATTCGGAAATCGAACTTGGAAATTATCGAGAGAGAGAGAGAGAATGAGCAAGGACAAGTGGAGAGTGTGCGCCACACGCGTCAAGCGCGGGTGGGCTTTGGAGGAAATCTAAGTGGGCCCAACCATGTGGGTCACATAGTATGGACCTGTGGTTCTCTGCATCCCAGCACAATCCACCCAGCAATTCGGGTTAGGGCTCCAATTGAATCGGCCCGAACTGAATTTAATTCAATCGTTGTAGGCCCGAATCGAAGGTTCATTTTATAAGATTACTCATTCTTGGTAGGGATGTTAATGAATTTAAACAGCTCGTGATTGTATAATCGGGTTACGTCATTGAGCAAACATTTATGATAGGGTTCTAATCATTTCGAACGGAACAATTGTGTTAGATTTAAGTCGAAACTTTATTTATCAAATTTACTCACTTTATATGGATGTGTGATTGAATATTCAAGCCACATCGTATAGTGAAAATTCATATTGGGGCTTCAACTGAATCAGTCCAAATTAAATCTAGGGTTTAGGATCGAATCATCTTAAAAAATTTGTGTATAGGACTCAATTGAATTGATCCGAACTAAATTTAAATAATTCGTAATAGATTTAAGTTGGAACTGAATTTAACTTTACTCATGTTTTATAGGATTGAAAATAAACTGAAACGACTTGTGAATGAATGAGTTACGTCGTCCAAAAATTTAGGTTAGAACTTTAATCAAATCCACCCAAATATAAATAATGTCTTAGATATAGATCGAAATTTAACTTATCCACCCATAAATATTGAAATTGATAAATACATAATCAAGTTAAGTTCAGATCTTTTCGGGCTGGGTCAAGCCCAATTCTAATGGGTCATGAACTTGACCCGCCCATTTATATAGAATGGGTGGCCCAATTAGAATTGGAGCCCACTTAATTGCCCAAACCACAAATATTACAGAATGAGACATTTTGTACTTATTTCTATTTTTTTCCCTTGATTAATTCATTTTAAAGAATTTGATGAGAAATTGTACAAATGGGCCACAAAAATTGCAGTTATTAAGTGTCAATTCATAAATATATTTGAAGGCTATTGGACCTAAGTGAATTGTGACCAAACAATTCTCTTTATATCATTCAAATATAACTAGTGGCCCATATAGACCTATTTATTGAAAATATATAGGCCGGCTATTTTCCAACCACATCTTTGACTAAAAGTGAAGCCCTAAATTCCAAAATAGTATGAATTCAATATTGTAATGTATAAGTTTTAAATAAATGGAAAATGAATGTCTACGTAATATATCGTTATCGACTTATAACGATTTCATTCTCTTATTATATAAAAAGTGAAATTAAGTGATACGTCGAATACCTGATACATTAATAATGTGCAAATATTAATGTGACGATGGGTAAGGATATCTGATAAGTTAATATGAAATGTTTGAAATCTTAAAATATGTCTACAATTTACAATATTTATGCAATAGATAAAAGGAGTATAATTGTAAGCTCAACAAAACTTTATCTCTATGGTTATGAATATTCAAAATAATGTCTATTAGAAATTGAATGAATGTGCTATAAACTTCAATAGATATCCATTTTTGGGGGAAAAAAAAAAGTTCTAGGCAAGTAGTAGTTGTAGTACTAATAATAGTAATAGTAATAATATCATTATAGTCAATATTGTAGGCACAATACAATCTGATTTTAAGAATTTATAGATGATAAATCTAATTGAAAGTTAACTAGATCGATTCATAAAATCTACAAAATTAATGTTGTCAATATATAATCAAATCGTAGTAGTAGTACTAATAATAATAATACTAATATAATAATAATAATAATATAATAATAATAATAATAATAATAATAATAATATAATAATAATAATAATAATAATGATGATGATGATGATGATGATGATGATGATGATGATGATGATGATGATGATGATGATAATAATAATAATAATAATAATAATAATAATAATAATAATACTAATAATAATACTAATAATAACGTATAATTTATAAATGAAGTAGGATAAATATAATATATATATATATATTACGAATTAATGCAACACCATACTCTTAATAGATATTGTGCTACAATATTTAGTGGGAGGAAATTAATAACTAGCTTACTTTTTTTTTTTAAAGATTATTTTAAAGTCAATATTTGAAACTATTCATAATTAATATAATTTGCACCACTATATTATACCTTGTACTAAAATTAGTTGCTCGTATTATCATTAAAGTAGTTTGTACCATCATATTACACTATCGGATGAATATTAATGTATTCTCTACTGTCATATTTAAGCGTGTATTACTGTATACTTCAGTTTGTACCACTATATATTTAAATTGGTACCACCAAATCTTAGAAAGATATAATTAGATAAAAATCATTCCACACAATTAAAAAATAAAACGAAATCTGATAACTTAATTACAAAAAGATGTTTCTAAGTAAAAACCTGGTTAAAATTAAAGAGGTCCCTCACATCACTTTAATTTATATATTTATTCTTGACAATAATGAAGTAATTAATTAAAAGCATATATTATAATTTAGGCAAAACAACTTCATTATTTTCCTCACATAAAATAGCTGTAATTAATATGTGTATGAATAAAATACTTATTATTTACATATTATATATTTATTTTGTAATCCAATCATAAAGTATAAATCTTTTAAGACAATCTTATGGATCTAATTTCATGAGACATGTTAATTCACAACTCATAACATATAGTATAAGCTCACAATTTAAAAATTAACTTTTATAATGAGTTTGAATTACAGATGTTGAAATTCGTCTAACTATAATGATTTTATATGAATTGTTGTATTATTAGAGCAATCCAACACTGCTCTAGACAAGCGTCTGACATCATTTTTTATGAATATATGAATATGGCACCACAATGTGCAACGTTAAACTATTTTTTCTTATCTTATTTTATTTTATTTTTATTTCGTGGGATAAACTATATGAAATTTGAGATAACATAAACGTATTTTTGTCAACATAATTTGTAATATAAAATATTTTTAAGTAACGAGGTGGTAATTTGAACAACGTGAGTAATATAAAAAATTTAAATTAACATGAGTGGGCAAGTCTCAATATGGATGGTAAAAATTCGAGAATTGGGAAGCAATTACATAAAATACTAATAATAGATTAAAATACATGAAAATATAACATAAAACTTTACTGAAAATAAATTAATATATGTGAAAATAAGATATGAAATTACTGAAAATTGATTAAAATGCATGAAAACAAGTTATTGTTTTTTATTTTCATTTTACTTTAAATCTCATCAATTAATCATATAATTTTTTATTATTAAATTTAGAATATAAAGAGTAAAAATTATATTAAATAATGTTCACATGTGTAGATATCCTAATAAATTAGAAAAATATGATTAAATAAATTAATAATTATAAATATAATAAAATATTATTTTTTTAGTGCAGGATTTAGTGTAGACTACTAAAGATAAAATATTGTTCCTACACTACTTTAGTAAGATGATTTTTTTTAATTTTTTTCACTAATTTAATGCAGATTCTGCACTACTTTAGTGCAAAATTTGCACTACTTTTTTACACTAAAGTAGTGCAGAAATAGTATACTCTAATGAGATGAACTATTTCTGCACTACTTTAGTGCAAAATATAGTGCAAATTCTGCACTAAAGTAGTGCAAGGTGCTAGTGTTGCTATCATATCATACTCCGAATATTATCTTCTTTACGCATATTTCTTTAATTTTATTATAAGAATCAATAAAGCTAATCTTGTAGACACAATCCAATTATGTAGCGACTGAATCAAAATCCGATTAATTCAAATTTACGACAAACGTGAATTTGGCTTTCACGCGCTAATATCCGCATCTAAATATTCGTTTTAGTAAAATGAATAACAATAAACAAATTTCTAATTTTTACCCAAAGAATAATATTTTCAAGTTTACTAACTCGTAAATGTACATTTAAGAAAATGATCATCTACGCATCATGAAGTGTTTTATGTATTAAAACCATAAAAATCATTGACATTAATGATTGTGATTTCGGCACGTGGTCTACAAACACATGCAGAATTTGATGTGGCAACATGAAGTGAACCCCTACGTCGCACGTATTCATCACGCACGTATCAAACGCGCGTGACTCTATTACAAGGCAGCTTATAATCTACTATAATAACAATAATAATTTTAGTAAAACAACAACAAACAAAATTTCCAATTCCTAAATTTAATAAACAAATACATAAATATTAATATTTAATAAATTTGATTTTATATTTATTGTATAGAAATTCAAAATAAAAAGTAAATAGATAAATTTATTTATATATTTCTATACTATAATAATAGAGAAAAAATTTGAAATATTTACGTAAATGTTTTTTTCTCAACAAAAAAGTGTCACATCAACGTATTTTTATTTTATATTTTTTATTATTTAATCCATTCAATTTATAATATATATATATATATATTGTATTAGTTTATTCTTATTTTATTAATACTAATTAAATTATTTTTATTGAATAATTTCTTATACACCAACAATAGATAATGTTCAAACAATAATTTCAATAATAAATATTAATTTGTTTGGGGATAATTGTATCATATTTAATATAAATATAATTTATAAATAAGTGTAACACTATTAAAGATGCGTATATATACATATATGTATATATATAATGTATTTAGTGTGAAATTATATGTCATTTTAAGTATTTTTTAAATTAATATTTGTAAGTGTCCCATCAACAATTTTTTTTATTTTGCATTTTTTTACTATTTAATCCATTTGATCTAATAATATAAATATTGTATTAATTTATTCTCATTTTATCGATCTTAATTAATTAATTTTTATTGAAGAATTTATTAAAAATCAACAATAGATATCCAAACAATAATTTTAATAATAAATATTAATTTGCATGGGGATAATTTATATACTATCATAATATAAATTAATAAATAAATATAACACTATTAAAGATGTGTGTATATACATATATGTATATATAATATGTATTTAGACTGAATTATATGTCATCTTAAATATTTTTTAAATTATAAATATCTCATAATCAAATAATTTTTTTTGTCTTTTACTTTACACTTAGGACTTCATATATTTTTATATAAGTGTACACGTTTTGAATTTATATGGTGCACCTGATTATTTAAATTATATGTTTAGTTTCTAATTATATTGTCGTCATCATGATCGTAGACTACTACTACATTTTGATTTTGTGTTGAACTTAAATTATAATGATCAATATCATGCTATATGAATTAATTTACGTGATACTTATAAATGAATAATTATCTGTTATTTTCGATGTTAAGCGATATTATAAAAAAATTATAATTCAATTTATTTTGAAATAAAAGGTTGAAAATACATAATTGACAGTGCTTGCATCAAGATCCTATGTAAAATTTCTAATTTTATCGTGTAATGTTTCTATATATACATACTCACACACATGTATTTAATTTAAATAATTGAATTTGATTTTTAATTCATATATTTTTAGTACTTTTTTTAGTATATTTAATTTAAGTGACTGAAAATATTAGTTTATAACACAGATGATAAAAAAAATGTTTCGACTATAATTGTTGTGTATAAATAAATTTTTAAAAAACTTGCAAACTTTACAGGTAGAATTTCCAATTTTGATTTGAAGATCATGATATTGATATTTTTGTTTTTAGTAGTAATCATAAATTAGTGATTTGGATGTGTATAATATAAATATATTGTTGTGAATTGAATTATCTTAAGCAAATTTATACTTTTTTGGTTATTAAATATTATATTATCTTTTATATACTGAAATTACTTACACTATATTATAAAATAATTAATATTTACCAACATTATATCACAAAACGTGCATCGCGCCGGTGCGAGTACTAGTTTACTAACTCGGAAATATTTTAACCATAAAATCATTAAAATTAATTTCATATTCAAAATCAATGATTATGATTTCGACACGTTGTCTACACTCGCACGCAGAATCCAAGGTGGCACACGAACAGGACCCCATGTCGCACGTATTCATCACGCGCGCGTGACTCATTTACATGTCAGCTTATAATCTACAATTTTATTACAAAATTATACTAATAATAACTATTATAATTATAATAATTTGAAAAAAGAAGGAAAAAAAAAAAAAAAGGGTCTATATATATGGGAGCTTTACTACCACAGTAGTTATATACCGACGTCCGTCCCATTCCCAGAGGAGAAACCTGCACTGATTCTCTCTCTCTCTCTCTCTCTCTCTCTCCTCTCTCTACATATAGAGAGAGAAAGTGGAGGTGTGCAGCACTCTGTTTTCACTTTTCTTGAATTTCTTGTTTCTTATTTCTGCCATTTTTTTGTTGTTTGTACTAACAATCTTGTCTTCTTTATCAAGTAGCCCATCATTCTTAGCTTCTGTCTCTTTCTCTCACCATTTTCTTCTCCTTTTTTCTTTCTTTTATTTACCTATTTAGTTCATCTCATATATTCATTCCCCCTTCTTTGATTTCTCTCTGTTTATTTTTATCAGAATTAATCTGCATTTTTCAGGTGGAGATAAATTAATCTTTGAGCTCTCTGAAAAGCAAAGAAAAATGAAGGTTACATTCTCTCTCTCTCTCTCTCTCTCTCTCTCTCTCTCTCTTGTTGCATGCATCTCTTTGCTATGATTCTTTATGGGCTTTATTTCTTTTGTTTATTGAATTATCAGCTTTTGTAGAATTTTGTTTTGTGAAATGGTTGTTGCTTTGAAGAATCCAATCTTGCTAGATTCTTTGTCACTAATTAAATTTGTTTTCCATTACAATTTTACATTTTTGGTTTTAAAAAAAATAGAAAAAAAAAAGTGTGTTCTTAACAAATTCGGTTGCTTAATTTTAATTAATTTATTTGAAATTTTGCAGAAATTTGTGCTGAAATTGGAAGTGCAAGATGATAAAGACAAGAGAAAGGCTATGAAGACTGTGTCTTCTCTTTCAGGTAGGTGAACCTAATTTAATTCTCATCTGCAAATGATCAATAATAAAATAAAAATAAAAAGTTTGATTTAATCTTAATCTTCTTTGTCGAAAAGAGTCTTAGGACGTCGTGGTTCTGATATCACTTGTTAGGTTCGATTGCGTCTATTTTCCTTATTAGGTGGAGCAAAATTGTGTAGTTAATTATAGAGTAAATAAAAAAAATTATGTGTTTACTATTTATGCATTTGGAAGGAAGTAATTGAGGTGATGAATGTCGTTTCAAGATTTGAAATCGAGTGTATTTTGATGAAAGAAACGAAAAGATTGGGAAGAGGATTGGGGAATCGACTAGGGCCGTGGTGCTATGACTTTTTGTAATGTGGAGATAAGATTGATACTAATGGTAGTAATGAATGGATTGATTTAAAATTCAATTGCTAATCGTATTGAATAGGAGACGACTTTATGAAGAATGAAAGAAAGAAGCAATAATGATCGTTTTCCCTTTTCGTTTTAACAATGTATGTGTAATTCATACCGGCTTTCTAACTTAAACTTGTCGTACCAATGTGAATAGTTTTGGATTTGGCTTTTTGTAATGTCAAGGTAAGATTGCAAATTATTCTAGGAATGAATAAATTGGTTTGATATTCAATTGCTCTAATCGTATTGAATACGAGACGGCTATATGAGGAATGAAAGAAAGAAGTAATAATGATCGTTTTCCTTTTTTTGTTTTAACAATGTATGTGTAATTCATACCAGTTTTCTAACTTAGAGTTGTTGTACCAATGTGAATTATTGTTTTCGATTTGGCTTTTTGTAATATCAAAATAAGATGCAAATAATTCTAGGAATGAATAAATTGGTTTGATATTCAATTGCTCTAATTGTATTAAATATGAGAGGCGACTTTACATGAAGAAAGAAAGGTGTAGTAATGCTCATTTTCCCTTTTTGTTTTCAAACCGGTTTGCTTGCTTAAAGTTGTACGAATGTGAATTATTGTTTTCGATTTGGCCTTTTGTAATATCAAAATGAGATTGCAAATAATTCTAAGAATGAATAAATTGGTTTGATATTCAATTGCTCTAATCGTATTAAATGTGAGAGGCGACTTTACATGAAGAAAGAAAGGCGTAGTAATGCTCATTTCCCCCTTTTGTTTTCAAACCGATTTTCTTGCTTAAAGCTGTACGAATGTGAATTGTTGTTATTTGATTTACGAATGCTTAGTATAACATAATCACTAGAGTGTACATAGTGTAAAGTAGATAGAAATACGATTCAGAATAGACGATTAATTGTGTGGGTTGCATTGCGACTTTTTTGTCATGTGTAATAAAATACGAAAATCTCCAACCTGGGTTCATATATGCTTGAGATGAGTCTATCGGAAAAGCATCATAATAATGTCGTAATGTTTAAAATTGATTTATGCTCAAGATCTAATCCATACACACTGGGATAAAGGCTTACTCTTTTCTTTTTTATTGTTTCATATCAATGCTGCAGGAATTGATGAGATCAACATTGATATGAAAGGAAAGAAGCTAACCGTGATCGGAACTGTCGATCCGGTGATTGTGGTTAGCAAGTTGCGCAAGAACTGGCCGACGGACATTGTCTCAGTGGGCCCCGCCAAAGAACCGGAGAAGAAAGAAGAGCCCAAGAAAGATGATGAGAAAAAGGAGGAGGGGAAGGAAGAGTCGAAGAAAGAAGAGCCCAAAAAAGATGACGAGAAGAAGGAAGAGGCGAAGAAAGACGAGGACGAGAAAAAGGCTGATGCAGAGCTCGTTGTCACGGCGGCAATGCCGTACCGACAGTACTATTCGCCGATGAACACATACTACTATGTGCATCACAGCATTGAAGAGAATCCAAATGCATGTGTTATTTGCTGAAAAAAGGTTAGAAAATTGGGGCAAAAGTTCTTTGCTTTCTGCTTGGTAACAATTGTGCTCAAACATGGACATGGATATGGTAAGGGTACAATGGTCTTTTTAGAGTTTTATCATGTGTTTGTACATAATTTCAATAAATGCTTTTCTTTATAATTTTATTTATTTAAATATTGGATTTTATTAGTCATATATTTGTTAGTTGAGATCTTTGCTGGAAAGTTGCAGTGGAGCATGTAATTTTCCTAGTGTTATTTCTTGATGAAGACAAAAAGTTTTGTAGAGAGCAAAATAATAGTGTGACAATTCAATTATGATAGAGACAAAATTGAATTTCTACTCATATCTTATTATTATAATAATAATTATTTTAAATAAGGATATATTACAAAACACAAGTCAAACTATAACCAATTTTACACTTATATAACCAAACTTTGAAAGTTTACTGTATAATCATCTACTTTTGCAAATTTACCACATGATGACCGTCAAAATGTCATCGCTGACCGAATATACTCCAAATATGCTTAGATATTCGACAACTGTGAAGGAATATTTGAAGCATATTCCACTGACGATTGACATTTTGGTGATCATGTGGTAAATTCGCAAAAGTTGGCGGTTATACAGTAAATTTTCGAATATTTAAGTTCAAAAAATGATAATAATTTGATTTGAGTTTTGTAATTTACTCTTTACATTATTACACTTGTTGACTCTATAACTATTGAGTTATTTATTTAAGTTCATTGTATTTTTTGTTTACACACCACAAATAGTTTATAAATAATTATATATATATAAATGATATATAGAGGAATTGGATTTTTATATTAAAAAAAAACTATTTTATGAATTTAATTTTGTGAAATAGGTGAATTTAATTTAAAATTCATATATTCATGTAAAATGGAGATTTATTTCTAAAACCAACTTTAAATTGTGAATGAGGTTATTATGTCTCATGACATTATAATGTTGCACGTTTTTATATTCATTTTTGTGAAGATGGACATTTTCTAAAAAAGATTAGGTTTAATAGGAGCTAGCTCTTGATTTTTTGCTCTTATGTATTGTTACAATTTCATTCATAATTGCAAGTTTGAAACTATAAAGATTGAAATACAATATTAATGTTAACTATTTATTTTATTGTAAGCATTTTGATCGATCTCCATTGAAATCACTAATATGATTGACTACCGTTTTAATTTTTTTATTTTAATAATTATCACTATTAAATTACAAAATATATCTTATTATGATTTCCGCAACTTACCAACTATCAAAGTTATTATTGAAATATAAAATTAAATAAAAGATTTGACTTGTTAATTATGTTGTTTCACACTATGATAAATATTTTTCTTTTGAAATATACTTTATATTATATAAAATATATTATATCTGTGATAAATAAAATAAAGATGATAGGATGATGGTGTAAAGTGGGTTCTTAATATTTAGGGGGAAAAAACCCAAAACAATTTAAATTTTAAAATCAATAAAATAGTAGCCTCAAAACCTTGAAGAGAAACAAAATGAAATGGTATATTTTTTTGAAGAGTACAAAAATGGTCGGTTGAAATTTCAGACATTGATAATTGAATAAAGTTGATAGTTTTGGGGTCAATTTTGAAATAAAGTGAAAATGACACAAGACTCATTCCTAATTTAGTACATCCAAATTGAAGTGGGACATGTCTGGTCCAAAATTAATGTGCCACGTCACTCACGTGTCAATATATATAGGAAAATGTTAAAATACTCACTACCGACGGCTCTCAATATGTCTACCCCTACCGTGTGATGATCTCATCCACACGCTATAAGGAGAGTAAAATTAATTGATTTGCTAGATCTCTGACACGTCAATGGTGGACACATACTAATGTGTCCATGATAGTAGGGTAGCAGGACTCTGTATATATATATATATATATTTACTACTATGGATTTATTAATTTATGTTATATTCACTTTGTTAATATTTTTCTCCGTCACACACACATATATTTTGGGTTACATGTAAAATTAACTTAAACTTTTAACATTTTTCATTCGACAACCTAATTTTCTTTTTAATCAAATTACAACCCGAACTATTTAAAGTTATCAAATTGAAACTTTTGAACCATTTTCCGACAAAATGTGAACCCTAACATGCACGATAACTCTTCCGACGAAACGTTAACCAGAAACAAGCACACTGATTTTATATTATGGTCATTTTAAATTATAAGATTACAAGAGTACTCTAATCTTTTCAGCATGTAGATCAGACGCCCACGTTTTCGTCGGAAAATTGATCGAATATTGCAATTTAAAAAAAAAAGAAGTTTGGGTAAGAAAAACAATTAATCCAGGTTTTTGTTTTTGTTTTTTTTTTTTTTTTGCATTTAACCCATTTTTAATGATTTTGTTGTGATTGATGTGATTGATTAAACATGCCACGAAATTTGATACACATCATTCTCACATATAAAATAACGTGAAATATAATTATAAGAGAACATATAATTATTTGATTTTCTGTACAATATTGATCTCGTGTAATATTAATTGAACCACAAACTTAAAATGCATTACCAAGATCAGCCATAAAGAACAGGGCCCATTAATTCTGGGCCTACTTGGAATTGGGCTTCATAAGTACAGGCCCTATTTTAAGTTTCACAACCTCTTGGCCCATTAATTATTCTTTAGGCAATTATATTGGTGCTTTTAATCACCTTGGAGAATGACAAATAATTGATTTAATATATATATATACACACACACTCAAGTATATATCATGGTTTTTTTAGAAATAAAAGTCTTCATGATTTATTCCATTTAAAATATCAACTGATGCAATATTCTTATTAACTTGAATTCTTAAATATCAAGAAAAAGATTAGGTAAATATAATAATATTAATATACCATTTATAGCATATATAGAGATAGTGCCATTCAAAGATAAACTATAATATGGAATGGAATTAAGTGGAACTTAAGATATATATCTTATCTATCTTAAAAAAAGATTAAAATTGGTGACACTATATGTATTTTTAAAAGGGTCCCACTTCTTACATGAGTTGGAGTCCATACAATTGCAATCTTATTAATGATGTTGCCCTTTTTGTTAGACTTTCACAATATTTTATAAATTGATAACAATTATAATAATAATAAATAATAAATAATTGATATACTTGTGCACTTATTTATATATTTATAATAAAACATAAATGAGATTGTGATTGAAATTGCAAAATCCAAACTCTGTAGCAAAGCATCTTCTTGCATTTGTACATATGTGATCTCCTTTGACTTGCTTTCCATGTTGACTTTTGTTTATTTTTCTTTAATACTACCTCTGTCACCCTTATCTTTGTCATCTTTGACCGACACGAATCCTAAGAAAAATCTGTTGACTTTGATGTGATGTGTTATTTTAATGTTTTTGAGTGGCAGTTTTGTAATTAATGTGTGCTTTTTGAGTGTAAAGTAAGGAAAATGAAAGAAATTGAGGGGTAAGGTCGTAATTTTTTTGTTGCCATTTTTGGACTGTCAAAGTTAGTTGGGATAACAAAAAAACGGAAAATAGGCAAAGATAGCAGGAACGGAGGGAGTATTTGTTTGGATTTAATTAAGAGAAATAATTGTCATCTTTTTTATGATTGAAATCTTTATGGGCATAGCTACTTATAGGTGGATATGGATTTAGGGGGCCACACTTCAATCAAACATTTTTATATATTACTTTTTGATATTTACTATTTATATCTTTAATTTATAATAATTCATCTCTAATTTTTTCATTATTTCATAAAATTTAGCAACTTAATTTATAATATGCTAGGACATGAATATTTATATAAAACATCACTAATATTTCCATAAACATAAATGCGTTTGTACATATATCTTAATTTATCCACTTGATTCTTAACAAATTAAAATATTTATGCATGTATGGCATGTATATTCATTTAAAAATCTCTATCACATAAATACAAACACAAATTTTAAAATTAGATATAGATTAAAAATATAGAATACTAATTTATAGTTAAATAGCTTATCCTTTCTCAAAATCAATTAATAATTTTGTTTAAAACCAATAAAATAAGATAGAATAAAATATAGTTGTAGATTATTAGTGGGCGGCATATCGACCATATATTGTTTTAAGTCATTAGATAGTGGTAAATTGATTTGGTAATGGCAAAAGGTGTGGAGATTGTCGCTTGTGGGTCCCATTATCTTAATTAATTTCATTTTCTTAAAATAAATAATACCTTTTGTTTTGTGTGTCTAATTAATTAATTTTATAAAAAGTATTATATTAAATAAATTTATAACCACTTCGTTTTATAAAGATGGACTTATTTTTGTTTCTACACATATTAAGAAAATATTCGAAATTATTTTATAGGAAAATGTTAAAATGTTCATGATGAGCAACTCTTAATCTGTCTACCTCTGACGTGTAATGATCTCATTTCAAAGTGAAATAAATTGATATACATATTAATGTGCACATGGTGGATAGAGTAACAAGACTATTATTTTATATCGTGAAATATTGTTACTTCATTACTCACAATCCAAACCAATTTTATAAGTGAGATTATTATTATTATTATTATTATTATTATTACAAAACAACATCATATGATTAAGATTTACTTGGTTATATTATTTATATCACAATTCTATACACCAAGTGTATGGATCATGACCCATGCAACCCGGGTCATATGACCCACAATGTGATTTGCACGCTCAAAACACGTTGTAACGCATCCACAGATCGCGATCAAACCCTAATTTCATTCCATGATCTTTTACTTGTTTCACCTAACATTTATATTATATTCGCATAACCTTTATATTCTGATAGTTTAATATTTTGTAGAGTAATATAAATATATATTACATTTTAAACTTTTATGTTATAATAACTTAACCTAATTACATTATAATAATTTATTTTTTGTATAATACTATAACATTTATATTTTTCAAAGGTTATGATAGTTGTACAAAAAGAATATATCAATATAACATAAATGTTAAGTTATAACAATATAAAAAAATTCAGTTATATTACATGATTGAAAAAATATATAACTAAGGTTTTAATACCTTTTAAACCTTTAGGTTGTAATAATGTAACATTTACGCATAATAATATTTACCTTTATTTTATATTAACATAACCTTTATGTTATTCTTTAAGTACATAAAAGTTTATATATAAAAGTTACATCAACATAACATAAAGGTTAATGATCATAACGTAAAGGTTTTCAGTTATATTATCTTACATTTTATATTCAAAAAAGTTTAAGTATATTAATTTAAAGGTTATGATATTAGTACACAAATGTTATACTCATATAATATAAATGTTATGCTCGTATAACATAAAGGTTACCGTATAAGAAAAAAAGAATTGGTGCGAATCTGGGTCCGATCCGACCCGACCCGACCCGACCTGTGGGAGCCCAGTTGCATGAATCTATATATATGCAATTGGTGCACAAGAACAATGTTCTATTTATATTACTGCTGTTTCAATTTAAGTTATTAAAAAATAATCGCTGGCTTTTTTTTTTAATCTATAGACTTTGAATATTTAGATACTTTTTACAAAATTGATGATCAAATAACAACTAAAGACTATTTTTCATACATCTCCACTCGATTAAAACCTATATATAATCGAGAGAGGAAGTTTTTCATCTCTCAATAATTAAAATAATAATATATTAATGTCATAATAAATGTTTAATAAAAAAATAAAAAAAAATGATTTCCTTATATAGGATTAGTGTGCGTTTGGAA
Source organism: Scutellaria baicalensis (assembly GCA_005771605.1). Classification (NCBI taxonomy): domain Eukaryota; kingdom Viridiplantae; phylum Streptophyta; class Magnoliopsida; order Lamiales; family Lamiaceae; genus Scutellaria; species Scutellaria baicalensis. Next base: position 53,959,009 of record CM016722.1, read on the forward strand.
AGAAATTCACATTACATAATTTTAAATTAAAAAGTCTAAAATATGTTTGTTAAAATATATTAAATAGAACCACAAAATGATACGATCAATTCCACCTATATATCTCCAACAGTGCACAAGATTTTACTGTTAATCTTACACAATTTTTATGTAATAACTGTCAATGATCTCCAACAGTTTATATTATTCTCTGCACCAAAAAAGAATATTCCATAATATTCTTTATTAATTTATTTATTTAACATTTTATTTATTATCAATATCCGTTATTATTGTTAAATAATATATTTTTCATCTTTATTATTTTAAAAGTGTAAATCTTTTATATATATATATTTAAATCTTATTTAATATAATATTTTAGCACTTAATATAAAAAAATAAGGAAAAAAATGAATATAAAGTAAAAATAATGAAAAAGAACTTAAAAACAAAATAAAATAAGAAAAGAAAAGGAATAAAATAAATAATAAATAATGATAAAAAATGAATACAAAGCAAGAATACAAAAAAAAATTAAAAATAAAATAAAATGAATAAAATAAATAAATAAATAATAAAAAAAGAAAAAGAAAAGAAAAATCAGATGGCGCAAGGGTTGACATGTGAAAAGTTGGCGCAAAACCAGCAGTTAAGATGAGATGACGCAAAAAAAAAAAATCACTGTTGGAAATGAAAACAGACGCGATCAAATTGTGATGACAACCATCAATAAAAACACTTTCTCTATAATAAAATTTTATCATCAACCCATTCTTTTACAATAAAATATTATAGTAACCTACATTTTACAAAATTGATTTAACAACCACAACATGATTTTAACCCACAAAATCTTCAAGCAATTCGAAATTTAGGATTTTAATAACTGGATTTACTTGGTCTCTATAATCCCCTTCCAAACATAGCTTAAATGGCATAGCGTAATTGTGAGCCGTTGATATGAAGAAAATCTAATCAAATAAATCTCAACCGTTAGATCCACTGTCATTGGATACGTAGCCACGAAAAGCATGTGACCCCCCCCCCCCCCCGCTTTTTCTGCTTATCCTCGTTCGTCATGCCACCTCATGCTTACGTCATGCCTCTGCAGTAGTTTAGATCGCAGTTTTACAGCCGTCGATCTTCGATTAAAAAGTCAGCCTCGTTGACCATTGAGCTCCCACTCGTATAGTGTGTGCGTGGTTTACAAACGCTCAACTGTGAGAATAAAATTGTTTCTTGTCTAGTTTATGGTGATTGCTTTGAATAAATTCGATATCATAAATTATAATTTTAACCTAACGTTTTAATTATTAGAACAAAGAAGGAAATGAAATGAATATTAAAAGAAAGAAAAATAAAAGATAGTTCAAGAGTTGATATTTACGATCATAGGCGTTGGAGATGGAAAACTATAAAATTCTGATATTTTACACAACGCTGAAAATGATATACTCCCTCCGTCCCGCTCTATTTTGCCTACTTTCCATTTTTGTTTGTCCAATCTTATTTTGCCAGCCCAAAAATGGCAAAGAAAAATTTACTTCCTTACCCCTCCATTTCTTTCATTTTACAACTTTTGCACTCAAAAGCACACATTAATTACAAAATTGTCACTCAAAAATATTAAAATAACACATCACATCAAAGTCAAACAGTTTTTTCTTAGGTTCCGTGCCGGTCAAAGTAGGCAAAATAACCTGGGACGGAGGTAGTATTTGTTAATGAAGAATGTTACATGTATATTGTTGTATTTATAGGTTAATCTAAGTTAAATACAAACATTAATCTATGTACAAATGAATAATAAAAATATACGTAGGACTTTTAACTCATATTAGTTGGATCGTCTCCCTTTATTTATTACTGAACCAATTTCATTTTTCTTTTTGTCGTTTATTAAGATTAATGTTTCATACGTAAGGAAATTAAATGAATAGTCGTACTATGATGTGAAAATTTTATGTATTTCTTTGTAAGCGGTAATAAGGGTATAAGATTTTATTTTTCTATGGATAAACTCTGAAGGATGACTAGAAGAGTAAGAGTTAGAGACGAATCTAGAATTCTGTTTTAAGGGGGACAATATTATCTAACAAACAATTTTTTATAACACAAGGGGGCGAATCCTTATAAATCATTGATAATAATGAAAAATATCGGAAAAAATTACATATAAACATAACAATTTTGAAAATTCAAGGGGGCGCCCCCGCCGCTAAATCCGTCCCTGAGAAGAGTCACCATTGATGTTGACACATTTGAAATCTCCAGATGCTCGAGGTTTTCTTTCCAGACTCGAGGAGATTAAACTTTTCCCCTGTCACATAAGTCCATTTTCATTTCACTAATAAAAACAACCTTTTTTGTACCATTTTTTTTCTTAATAATGTCAAAGTGTTCAAGGTTTGGAGTCTTGTTGCAATGACTATACTTTGATTTTCAAATTTTTTTAAGTGAATCTTATTTGAAACCGTCTCAAATAAGTCAATCTACAATTCACATATAAGTTATGAAAATATATTTACTATATGGGTAAAAAAGATTAATCTCATGAAAACTATCATTATGATTGTCTTATTTGATACTCTGTTCTCACAGAGACCCTTCACTAGTTGTTTCAGTTGTGCTACTGGAGTTTTGAAAATATTGAAATATGTGAACACACAATAAATAATAGGCAAAAACTTATATACCCCTGGGGCACATAGGGGCACGGATCTAAGTGTTATATACATGCTCTTCAGGTGTTATGTATATACTCTATAGGTGTTATGTTTCTTGGTGTTATAAATATATCCTACAGGTATTATATGTATAAGAGTATATATGTGATACCTGAAGAGTATATACATGATACATGTAGAGTCTATATTTAACATCATATAATGATTAATTTTGGGGACACCATACCCTTGGGGCACACAAGTGTCACTCTAAATAATAAATACAGGATTATGTCTTCATGATAAGAATCAAATCGGATCCCAATAACGAGAATCATCGTACGGCTCATTTATCACATCACACGACAAGTTATATAGATTTTCAAGATAAAATGGTTACAATTTACAGATCTTTTTCGACATCGAAGCTAAACATTGAATCGTGGTGCAAAGGATCCAAACTGGTTAAGAATATCCTATACTAAAATATTTGGTTTCAAGCAAAACATATATATAACGGCAAAAACTTGTGTACCCCGATGCACCGTACCCTCAATGGTATTATTAGTTTGATATTATGTATATATATTCATGAGGTATTATTAGTATATTCATAAGATATTAGTGGTATACTCATAAGGTATAAGTTGCATATTCATAAGATATTACGTGTATAATTGAAATATATGTTTTAGTGAAGATATTATTCAAGGTATTACTTGTTACATATTAAGGTATTACTCATATTACTTAAAGGTATTACAATAAATATTTGGGGGCACGGTGCCTACGGGGCACGCAAGACCTACTCATATATAACACCAAAACTTTTGTGCACTTGGTGCATAGATCCATGCACCCGCGATCAATCCATCCCACGCGCCTCTCATGTGCATTTTTCACGCGCCCCAACGCGCTCTCACGCGTTTGATGAGTGCACTCAAACCCACCAAAATTCGCTCCAATAAGTGATACCTTCATGATATGTATCACTAACATCACTAACATAGTATGAAAATCAATGGTTTTGAACTAAGATTATAAAATTTGGAAATGAAGGTGTCAATAACATAACATAAAGGTCATGACCAAAACACGCAAAAATAAAGAGGCGCTATGTGCTGGACCAGCCCGCGTGCACATGACCTACTCTATATACTACCTCCATCCCAAAATAAATAACGTTTTAGTCTTTTGCACATATATTAAGAAATGTGATAAAAAGTTTAATCTATCCCTATTTATGTTTAATTAATGAGGAACTTTTATCTCTTTAACACATTTAATTTGAGATGAGTAAATAGAGACATATTTGGTATATTGCATGTAAATATGCTTTGGAATACGAAATGACAATTATTTTGGGACAAATTTTAGTTGCTAAAACGTCATTTATTTTGGGACGGAAGTAGTATAAGCAATTAAACATTTACAATAAATCAATATCTCATGAAAAAAAATAAGATAATAACAATTCAAAGGGAAACAAAAAAAAGTTACTATCTCCGTCCCAAAATAAATGACGTTTTAGCAACTAAAATTTGTCCCAAAATAATTGTCGTTTTCGTATTCCAAAGCATATTTACATGTAATATACCAAATATACCCCTATTTACTCACCTCAAATTAAATGTGTTAAAGAGATAAAATCACCTCATTAATTAAACTTAAATAGGGGTAGATTGGACTTTTTATCACATTTCTTAATATATGTACAAAAGACTAAAACGTCATTTATTTTGGGACGGAGGTAGTATTTTTGATAATATGGCAATGTGTGGAACACGCACTTACATTTCTCGAGAGCACCCACCCCACGTGGTCTCTCTCCTCTCTGTGTGTCTCTCTCTCTTTGTCGGCAAGTAGACTTTCTCTCTCTAGAACACCAACCCCCTTTGACAATCTGCAAAGTCAATCCAAAACCCACTGAACAAGAGAAGCCATATTATTACACATTTCCTTAACACAAACAACATTGCCTCAAAAAAAGATAATTCCAATACCCCCTTTCTCTCTCTACACTTCTAGTGAGAGAAACCCAAACCCACCATATTCACACTCTCTCTCTCTTAAAATAAAATAGTCATATTTCTCCACTCATTTTCACAAACCCACCCCATCCCCCTTGTGACCTCTCTCTCTCTCTGACCTGCAAAAGTCAGCGCCTTCTTTTGTCTCTCCATATCAGAGCAGAAGAAATGGACGATGACTGGGATCTCCAGGCCGTGGTCAGAAGTTGCTCCTCCACCGCCGCCGCCGCCACCGCCGCCGTCGTGGATGGAAACTCCTGTGGGCAGAATTTAACTAACTTAGAGCAAGATTGCAGCTTTTCTGAGACTGATTGGGCTCAAGATCTGCATGATCTTCTGAAACCATTTTTGCCCAAACAATCAGTTTCTCCACAAAAGAATTTGCCCATTTCACCACTCTCTGTTCTTGGCGGGTTGCAAGATCCATCATCTGACCCACAAGGAATCAAACAATTTCCTCAGCAGAAACAGCAGCTCTTCTCTGTTGTCAATGGCTCTAAACCTAGTGCAAGGTCCAAAAAAAGGTTAGAGAGAGAAAGTTTTGTTCTTTCTTTATTGAGACTTCTTCAAGATTTATTAATGGGTTTCTGTCTTTTGGATCTACTAATTAATTCTGCTAAATCTTTTTTTTTTTGATAAACAGAAAGAATCATCAGAAGAAGGTTTGCCATGTCGCAGCAGAGAGTTTATCTTCTGACTTGTGGTCTTGGAGAAAATATGGGCAAAAACCCATCAAAGGCTCTCCTTATCCAAGGTTTCTCTCTCCTCTCTCTCTCTCTCTCTCCTCATAGTTGAGTTGTTTGTTTGTTTATTTTAAAGAATTTGATAATCATGTTTGGATAGAAGAAATGGTTCAGGGTTAAGAAAATAGAGTGTAAAAATCGAAATTGAATTAAAAACGTTTGATCGTATTGCTAAAAGCGTGTTTTAATTTATCAAAATTGCTAATCATTTTCTTGGTTTCTCTGCAAGCAGAGGTTATTACAGATGCAGTACTTCAAAAGGATGTATGGCAAGGAAACAAGTGGAGCGGAATAGATCCGACCCGGGAATGTTCATCGTGACCTACACCGGAGAGCACAATCACCCTGTGCCGAAGCACCGGAACTCCCTCGCCGGGAGCACCAGGCACAAGTCGGCCGAGGGTCCCGCCCCCGACAACTCCAAAAAGTCGCCGGGGGCGGGCCAGCTCTCTCCAGCTCTGGAAAAGCTGGAGAGTAGCCCTGAGGACCCGGCCGACATGGACGACGACGAGGACGACGAGGAATTTGGTGCGTCGAAAATGGCTCTAGACGACGATTTCTTCGCGGGTTTGGAGGATTTCGAGGGGGATTATTTATCCGATGATTTTCCGACGAATTTGGGGGTGCATTGGTTAGGGAACAACGGAACGACGGCGGCGGCGGCCGAGGGTGGCGGTGGTGGTGGTGGTTGTTGACTTGGGTGGGAGGTGGGGAGGGGGAATGATGCTTTTCTTGTCATTCACTTTTCTTTGTATTTTGTAGACAAAAATGAGATGGGTTTTTGGCCGTTGAGAGGTTGTAAAGAATCTTGAGATCACAATGTTCTTTTTGTATGTGTAACGTATAGATTAAATCTCACAATCATAAAGGAGTATTGTAGGGGAAAAAGAGGAGTAGATTCCATGCCTCTTTACTAGGGTTTTATTTGTATATGTATGATGATGACCAATGTTGATAATTAAGCTAATGATTTTTTTCCTTGTATGTTAGACTATCAAGATCATTTATTAGTTTTTGGATACGCAAAAACTCATATGAGACGGTCTCACGGATAGTTTCCGTGAGACGGATCCTTATTACCCATGAATTGAATTCATATCACAAACTTTCATATAAATTTCTAAATGTGGGTTATGGGTTGACCCGTCTCACGAAAAAAGATCCGTGAGACGGTCTCACACAAGACTTACTCTTTTGGATATTGGTTCTATTTAATGTGTTTTGGATCCCCATATATCATAGTATCATCAAAATGAGAGAGTCACACTTGATAAAGTCCAATCTTAGATATCTTAGATCAGTGCAATAATGTAAAATTTATATGAGGTCGTTTCGACATTAACTGTAATCAATGTGTTGACTCATTTCAAATGATCCATCTGAACTTTGTTTTAAATTAGGTTTTATGTGGCATCTTCTCACGTAAAACCTACTCGCTCGGTAATATCAAATTAATAATGGATTATAACTCCGTTGATCAAATTCATTGGGGTATCTCATAATTCTAGTTGGTCTTATTATGTGTTTTAGGTCTTAGAATATTATGTTTTGATATAGATGGTTGAGATTCCTTCATCTACTAAGAATTTCATCTAGTGTTATATTATTTTTACACATATGTTAATTGATAATGTTTTACTTATCGTTTCATCTTATCTATATAGTGTTAGTCGTTTATCAATTAAGATAAATTTAGTATGCTTAATTGTTGCAAGGGTGGGTTATTAAAACATTGATAAAATTGCAATGGCCCAAAAAAAAAAAACATTGATAAAAATAGAAATGGCCCAATAAAGGTTTAATAGTCCATCAATGAAAAAGAAGCCCAAAAAAAAGTCATTTTCAGGATATACCCAAATACAATATTGTAAAATATTTCCATCAAAATGATTTTTAACCTACAAGGATCCTAAATTAATTTATTTAGTTTTATATATATTTCAATTTATCTGAGTATTTTTAATTAAATCAAATCAAAGTGGCAATATTACTTGTTATAGTCTTAATAGTTATCCCCACAACAATTTGTACTTCTATAATATATGTTTGCACTAAATTGTAGTGAAATTAAGAGATTATTAATATTCATAAACATCCCTCTAAAATAGGTAAATTTCAATTTAGTCCTTGTAAAAACAAACTTACGGAAAACCCCACATCCCACTAAACATAGGTAAATTTTAATTTCAAAAGCAAATGATCTCAATAAAACTACCTTTTACAATATCTCATTTTTGAAAGGAGTATAATGCAATTACCTAAAAGTTAAATAAATCTAAAAGTGGCCAGAAAATTATGTAACAACATGGATAGTTTTTTTTTTGAAGAATTCCTTAAACTAGATCTTATTTTAATAACAAAGTTGGTAATACTAACATTATACACACTCAATGACCCTATTTTATTTAAATATTTTAAAACCTTAATTAGATTACAATTCAAACTTAATATATGATCTTTAAATAAGATCTAGTAAAATAACTATATGTTTTAATTATGCTCACAACCTTTACAGAATATCATTTCAGGAATATATGAACTTTTTCCGAACAAATGAACTATTATTTTTAAATAAGAAGATTATAAAGTGTTTTTTTAAATAAAATCTTATTTTACATTTTTCAACTTTAAGTTAAGATTATAATCGTAAATTTATATCTAATTTTTTTTGAAAATAATTAATTTCAATTTTGATCAGTTACGTTTGACGTTTTTTCATTCTTTTACAACGAAATGTTTGTTCTCCAAATTTAACCTAAAATATCAACATCACTTGTGTGGTCATCGGAAATCCTCACATGGTAACTACATCAGTCATTCCGAATATCCCGTTCAAAATCGAACTAAAACAAAAAAATATTAAAATATAGAAGACCAAAACTAAAAAATAAATACGTGATTGTTCAAACATGAGAAATACAGATCAATATTGAAATTATCTACCTATATATATAGACTTATTATGTCCAAATACTAGTAGGAGTAAATGCACTTCGAATTATAGTCACTCCACAAGAAAGAGACGGCCGTCAACGTGTCACACTTGAAATCAAGAAAATTTCATCAAATTATTAATTGTGAGGTAACAGCGTTAGCAGACCGTCAATTGGGCTACACATTTTTGTCAACCCAATTAATTGTTATGATGTTTCAAAGAACCTTCTTTTCACATTGTTATAATGTACAGTTTTTTAATATCACAAATATTTAATACTTTTACATAGATTTTCTAATATGCTTATATTAAATGTGTTACTAAATCTTATATATTAAAGAGCATAATTCTCATTAAATATTGACATAGTGGGGAATTATCTTGTTTAATTGTATCTTCCATTCACTTTCTTAATCATTATGAAAAATCCAATCAATCTTTTATAAAATTAAACATTTATGCTTATTATGTATGCCATTTCTTTTGTCTTGAAATTAGTTGATGCGAAAAATATATCTCATCATGATAATAAGTTAAAATAGACCCAATTTGATAAATTTACAATGATTTCTCACCATTAAGAAATTTTGTCACAATCAAAATTAACTGACGAAATTTTCAATAGCTACAGTTTAGATATTGAAAATAATATAATGTGAAAAGTGATTTTTCAAAAATAGATAACCCAAAACTTTTTAATAACGTATTCAATATAAAAATGTTTTTTCAAGACCTCAAAACTAAACACTGATTATGGTAATGTGAAAGACCAAAACAAATATTTCCTCAAATAAATAGTTTCACATGAGCACAAATGTTAACATTGCTAATTATGAGTTTTGAGTAACGATAATTTGACGATAACAGTATTAGTACTGCTATCCTACTCATTGTACGTACATTAATATATATGCATCATCAACGTGTTAGATATCCAACATATTAATGAATTTGATTTTTTATACTACATATGAAGAGTTGTCCACCGTGATATTGTCTCGATAATAAAGATATTTCTCATAACAGTTACACGTCACCTCTAAGGGCCCCACCAACCACCAACTACTTACCAACAAGTTACAAGTTTATTTATTAGTTTTTTGTTAGGCCAAAAAACACTTTTGATTCATTCTTGAAATTATTCGGAGTTTAATTTTTTATTCCAATTTTTGTTCTATTTCAACATTGAATGGAAAATGTTTTTCAATATTACTATTTTAATATTCAGTATATTAGCTAGTCATTTATGTAACACGTTGTCTATGTTCATATTGATACTTTGTGGAAATTCAAATGCAATGACTTCAAAAAGTGAAATTTGTGACTAACTCTGAGAATTTTGATCATTGAACTACAATAGTTTTTATTTCTTTATCCAGAAAAAAAAAAACTCAGTATGCAAATTTTGATGGAATGAAGAAGCGTTTTATAATGTAGTCTTATGCATGGATATTAAAAGACAACAATTCACGTGAGATATTTTCACATACAACTTTACGAAAGATTAAGTTTTTTTATGGTTTATGTGAGATCAATATTGATTTTATTAAATGGGTTGACCCGCCTTATTATTCCATATAAAATCTATATTTTATAAAATCTCACTTAAGACCGTCTCATAAAATATGCAGTCATGTATGAGACTCAGTATGCAGTCATATAAGGCACTTAGTACACGTGGCAGAATATCAGTGGTCAGTATATTTCTCAGTTGAGAAGAAAAAACAGTATATAAATACATATGGTCATGGAATTAACACATGATATACAATTATTTGTAAATTAATGAAATAAATAATTTCTTCTAGTTTCTTTTGATTTTGTAGTCTTTATTATCAGAACCTATCATTTTAGCAAGTTTGTCCGACTATAACTTCATTAGATAGATTCTCATACCCTTAAATAGTTTTAGGGTAAATGCCAATTTTAATTCAGTAAGTTATGTCATTTTCAATTTTTGTGCACCAAGTTTAAGTTTTCAATTTTAGTCCTTGAACTATTGATTTTTATCCAATTTTAGTCCTTCCGATTGACACATCAGATTTTCCGACTACCACGTCAGCAATTTTTGATTGTTCCGACCATAAATGACTAAAATTGAAATAAATTAATAGCTAAAGCACTAAAATTGGAAAGTTTAAACTTGATGCACCAAAACTAGAAATGACCTAATTTACAGGATTAAAACCGATACTTCCCGGTAGTTCTATAAGTACTTAGGAATTTAAATTTAATCTTATCAAATGCTTACTAGAAATGACCTAATTCAAATGCGTATCATTAGATTTCAAGAGAAAACAACCTAGATGAAAAATACAAAAATCTACGTAAGAGGGTTTTATAAATAATTTTCCTAACACGGATCATTCTCCTATGTGGATCAAACTCAATTGCATTAACTTATATTTGAATTATAAAATGTGAATCGTGGAATGATCCAATTGGTGAGACAATTTCACGTAAAACTTGTTTAAAGGACATTTTTTTTAATAAAAAGTGAAGATTAATGAGAAAATCAACAAAGGCAGGCCAAAAATTTCCACACTTCCTCCACTCACACAACACCATATATATAAACCAGCTCCACTGAAAAATTCAAACTCACAAGCTTTCAACAATGGTGGAAACCTCGGAGCAAGTCCGCCCCCTCGCCCCGTCCCACGACCGCCACACCAGCAGCGACGACGAGGCCACATCCGTCACCGCACTCCGCCGCAGGCGCTGGATCCGCTGCTGCGCCGTCGCCGGCGCGGTCCTCCTCCTCCAAGCCGTCGCGATTGTGATCCTCATCTTCACCGTCTTCAAAGTCCGCGATCCGACCATCCGCATGAACGGCGTCACCGTCGACAAGCTGGATCTGATCGCCGGCACCACCACGCCGCAGCCGGGCACCAACATGTCGCTCACCGCCGACGTGTCAGTGAAGAATCCGAACTTCGCGTCGTTCCGGTACAGGAACACGACGACGACGCTGCTTTACCGCGGCGCGGTGATTGGGGAGGCGCGTGGGCCACCGGGGAGAGCGCGGGCGCGTCGCACGATGCGGATGAATGTGACCGTTGAGGTTATTACGGATCGGATCCTGTCGCAGCCGGGTCTCGGGTCGGATGTGAGTTCGGGTCTGATCACGATGGATACGTTCACGCAGGTGGGCGGTAGAGTGAAGATTCTGATGATCAAAAAGCATGTTTCTGTTAGGATGAATTGCAGCATGACCATTAATGTCACGAGTCAAGCTATTGTGGAGCAAAAGTGTAAGAGGAAAGTCAAACTCTAGGTTCGTTCTTGGATCGGCTTCATGAATGGTTTTTGTGAAACGAATTTTTTTCTTCCTTAACCAAATTCATATGTGAAGTTTGGATTGTGCTTTGTGGGTTGACTCATCTCACATGAAACAGTTCTTGAGACGTCTCACGTACGTAAGAGTTAGTATTTGTAGGTTTTTTTTTTCTCTAATTATAAACTTATATATTATGTATATGTGATTTTTGTAATATATATGCATACACGCGTAGACTTGTCTTGATTTCATTTCTCTCTCTCTTGTATTTGATGATGATTCAAGTCGGGGATTAAATTATACCATCTCCATCCCAAAATAAATGACGTTTTAGCCTTCTGCACATATATAAAGAAATGTGATAAAAAAATTCAATATACCCATATTTAAGTTTAATTAATGAAGAACTTTTATCTCTTTAACACATTTAATTTGAGGTGAGTAAATAGGGGCATATTTGGTATATTGCATGTAAATATGCTTTGGAATACGAAAATGACAATTATTTTGGGACAAATTTTAGTTGTTAAAACGTCATTTATTTTGGGACGGAGGTAGTAATTACTAATTTCTGAATACTATTTAGTACGTGCGTTCATCGATGTAAGAAATATTCTCTATTTCATATGTTGTTTATGACATCAATAATTCACTAATGACCTAAAATAAAAATAATTGAATACATGATTATATACCGGCTTAAAATATCTAGAATCTAGTTTGTCTAAGTTCGAGTCCCCTCAAAATTGGAAAAATAACACTATATATATGTATATACTTCTTAAATACCGAACATTTGAGTCGTTTCATTTCAGTCATCAAACCATTAATACAAAATTCCAAAGTTTAATATGCTTCATAGTTATAAGTTGAAATTAACCATGAACAAAATGTCTTCCTCATGAATGTTACAAGTTGAATGACAAAATTTATGATAAGAGGAATTTGTGTACCTCACATTTGATTATTTATGAGTTGACAAATATCTAAAGCAACAACTCTTCAATAATCAACACTTCCAAATAAAAAATCAACATATTGTATTTATGATTGTTGCTTGGAAAATGTACTTCACAAATGCCACCCTATACTATACTTTTTTTCTGCTGTGTGAAAATTATTAAATATGTTAAATGTAAAAATCAATCTGAACTATTTACAACATGTAGTACTTTTTTTGGTTTTATCCGAATGCAACCTTAAACTTAGAGTTTATCCGATTACAATTTAAATCACTTTTTCGATATATGATTTAATTTTTCAATTTGCAACCAAAACTTTATTTATTTATCAAATTGCAACTTATGATTTATGATAAATTTAAGAATTTGATGTTGCAATTAGATTTTTTTTTTTAAAAGGTTAAAGTTGCAAAGTGAAAAAAATTAAATCATGTGTATATCACGTGATCTCCACTTTACCAACAAATTTACGACTGAATAAATTTTAAGAGACAAGATTGCAATCGAAAACAAAAAGTGGTAAATTAAAAAAAAAAATACTTGAGTTTTGAGTTTTGTTTTTTGCATTTAATCCTTATTAAATTAATACCTTGATTTTTTATTTTTTATTTTTTATTTTTAGAGCTCTAGATATATAGCCAAATTTCCACACCTGAGGTGGGGCCCACACTAGCGCGCCAAAAACACTATATATAAACCAACTAAACTGAATCTTCAAATCCAAAAACACTTCCTTCAACAATGGAGAAGTCACCGGAGGAAATCGCCGCCGCCTCCTCCGCCGTAAACGACGAAGAGAAAAACACCGTCTCCGGAAGTAGCCGCAGGCGCCTCCTCCGGCGATGCTTTATCTACTGCGCTCCATCCTTCTTCTTCAACATCATAGTCTTCGTGATTCTGATGCTCACCGTTTTCAGATCGAGAGATCCGATTTTCAGAATAAACAAGGTCTTCGTCGATAAAATCGAACTGATCAACGGCACCAATACTCCGAAGCCCGGCACAAACGCGACGATAACCTTCGACCTCTCGGTGGGGAATCGGAATTTCGTCTCCTTCAAGTATCCGTTGAGTACATCCACAATCTACTACGGCGGCGCCGTGATTGGCGAGGCGCGTCTGCCGCCGGGTAATCAGGCCGCGCGTAGGACTATGAGGATGAACGTGACGATGGAGGTTATCGTGGATCGGATCCTTTCGGTCCCGAGTTTGGATTCGGATATCAAATCGGGTCTGTTCACTGCGAGCGGGTCATCTCGGATCTCAGGACGGGTCAAGATTCTGTTCATTAAAAAGCACGTGAGAGTGAAGATGAACTGTACTGCCACTGTTAATACGACTAGCATGGCAGTTCTTCACCAAAAGTGTAAGAAAAAGGTGAAGCTTTTTTAATTTTTTTCGATTTGCAATCTAATCTTTTATAAGTAAATATGTAAATTTGAAAAAAAAAATAACGATCTTTAGTCATACTTTACATTTTTTTATAAAAAAATTTAAGATACGTTTTACCTCCAAAATCGATCATAATACACAAGTCATATATCAAAATGGTCTCATTTCGTGAGCAAATTATAACTTTAACTCAGCCTGACGGTTCTCGTTTGATTCAAACTAGCTAGAATTGAACAAATATCGATAAGAATACCAGAATGATTTGTGTTCGACTCAGGTTCGGATTGAATGAGAACTATGAAAAATCGGCTTGAGTTTGGCTTTGAATATGGACCATTTAGAATATAACTCATGTGTTTTTGACTTATATTTGGAGGTGAATTGCATTTTGAGTTTTTCAACAAACTATAATCGAAAAATATGACATAGTATGGGTGGTGATCGATTTATAGTCGTTTAACTAGAGTTCAGATCATTAATTATGTTAAGGTTATGTGTTCATGATCTTAGTATTAGCTATTTGGTTCATGAGATATTAAGTAGTCTTAATTTGTGTCTCGATCTATACATATATTTATAGTTTCTTTTGATGATACATTAATAATGGTTTTATCATGAAAATATGGGTTGTAAATGAATCAAATCAATTTGAATATCATGATATTCCATTCATATTTGTTTAATTTACAAATATTCATATTTGTATTCATTTATTATTTCAATTAAATATGTAATTCATATTCGAATCGAATGAAACATTCGGATATATTCAAATATTCATATTCAAAAAATTTAAACATCAAATTTCAATTTTTATATATTTATTTATTTCCAAATTAATAATATCGTATTTTAAATGTATAGCATATGCATACATGATACAATACCTATATAATACTTAATAACCAATAAATGAAAAGTAAAAAAATGCATATATCTTATATGCATATATTATAAATAAAACTATATATAGTTATAATTATTCAAATATATATATATATATATATATATATTGGGAATAACCAAATCGAATATGGTCACATTCATATTCGAATGTAAAAAAAGTTTTCTTATTCAAATTCTTATTCGCATTTTTTGAATTCGAATCACTATATTCGAATTTGAATATCAGATCGAATCACAAAAATTCGATGCTTTTACAACTCTAACAAGGAGATGAGTTAGATACGTTATTGTTAAATATAAAAATTATACTTTTTTTTTCCTAGTAAATTAAGTTTTAATATAGGATAATCGTTTCACAGCTTTATATCTCAAATCACAATGAGGAAGGCCTCAAAAGCACCTTCAAAACAAATAAATTCATAACTAATGAGGACACATATCTTTATGTTAAAATAATCTTCTTTATATATAGTATAAAAAAAATTAATTGAAGGGATATGACAAAATCAATCTTTCTCACCAAATTTTACATGAGCTCTATTTAATTAACTTTATTTATGCATTAAGATTTATTAAAGTTTTAAAATTTCTCCAATCTTTCCCTCCTTGGTTACCCATCTTTCTACCATGAAAGGATGTGGGAAATGTATATTTAGCAATTAATAAAAATTTCCTTACCTTAAAAAAGGAAAAAAATGAAGCAATGTTTGCTCTCTTTAGATATGCTAGATTTATATATTCATTTAAAAATATTCTATTTATATTATTTGGATAATAACAAAATTTATTTGAATAAAAGTAACTGAAATAAGGAAAATCCTACCAATAAAAAGGGAAAGAGTATGAATCATTCATACCATCTGCCCTAATAAGTCAATCTCAAATCAAACCTACTTTATTTGGTCATATTTTATTTGGGGTTTTACATATGGATTTTATAATGGTGTGTTATAAATTGGTATGAAAAGGAAATATGAGCATTTAGCAATTTGGTCAACATTTGTGTTCCATGCCTAACCTTTTCTATTCAAACTTTGCAGTAACTTATAAATAATAATAGGTTTAATTAAGATTCTTAAATACACCCTAATTAGATGTTAGAATAGATTTATAACAATAGTCAACGCAGTGAATGGGTGGAAATTCCACTTGGTGTAACATTAGGTATTTAGGTGCATATATTAATTTAACACGAGAACTCATGTGACACGGCTTCACAAATAGTTTTCCTGATTACGAATTCTTTTTATTCATGTATTAAACCAACCTTTACAAATTCTTATATGAACTATTAAGTGTAGGTTATGAATTGACTCATCTCACATAATAAAGATTCATGAGACGGTCTCGCATATGACTCAGTAATCTTTATTTAAAGTATATAAGAGTTTAAATTTGATTTATCACAACAATTGTAATTCAATAAGAATAAATTAAAATAAAAGTATTGGACACTAATTATAAAGTAAACTTACTTATGGCTAACTTTTGTGGTAAAGTGAATAAATTAAGACAATTACATCTAAAAATAATAACTTAATACAATTGCTTCATGGATTTAAAGAAATACATATATAAAAATTAAAGGAATATATATTGTAAGATGATCAGTTATAAGTCCTTATTTTATTAACATTTTTGTATTGCTCTACATAATCGCTCACTTTGAAACTTTAATTTAAAAATTATTAATGAGGGTAGTTTTGAAAAATTGAACCTAATTTTTCATTACACAAAATTTTTAAACATCTAAAATATCAAGTTATAGAACCAATGAAATAGCCATGTGTATTATTGTTATTGTAATAATGTCAATAAAAATGCTCAATTTTCAATGTGTATAGTTCTAATCCAAATTAACCCTTGAATTAAGCATAGTAGTCAAGATTCCACATGCTTTAACTCATTGAGCCAAGTAATAATTATTCATCAAATACAAACTCAATACTCGAAATCCAAATTTAAAAAACAAAATCCTATTTCAAATTCAAATGTAAATAATAATTAATTAATGATGATGATAGTAGTTAGTATTGATTACAAGATAAACTATTTTAGTCCATTTTCAATTACAACTCCTTACATGGTGAAGTCATTTAGTTTTCAATTGTTGATGTGGAGACCCGAAATTTAAAAAACTCACCACTCGAAATCATCGATGAAAATGAAAACTTTCTACACCTCGTCATAAAAAACACTTAAACAATATAGTTTATTACTTATAAAATCCCTCTACACGTCACAAAAAAAAAAAGTCCTTTATCACCACTTGTTTTTCAAAAGGGGGCATATATATTACAAATGAAACCTCAAAAACACCAAATTTCTCTTTAATAAAAAATCTTACAAATTGAAACTCGAATGGTTAAAGTCCAACCACGTACCGAATTGTAACAAATTAAAAGATGTTGATCTGCATTATTAGGCTCGAAATGTCATATTGTAATCCAAACAAAATCGTAAATAAGATAATTTAACATCCAAACAAACCCAATAATTATAATTTACTAATACAATACTATCTCCGTCCCAAAATAAATGACATTTTAGCCTTTTGCACATATATTAAGAAATGTAATAGAAAGTCTAATCTACCCCTATATAAATTTAATTAATGAGGAACTTTTATCTCTTTAATACATTTAATTTGAGATGAATAAATAAAGACATAGTAGTATTTGATATATTGCATGTAAATATGATTTGGAATACGAAAACGACAAATATTTTGGGATAAATTTTAATTGTTAAAACGTCATTTATTTTGGGACGGAGGTAGTAATAATCACACACGACACCCACACATATATATATATATATTAGAATTATTATTGCATCATATCACCATCATCAAGACATCAGCACATGTTGGCCATTAAATGAGTTCCTTCCATTTTTCCAAACTCGAGTATTTAATGCTGCAAGCCAACCCCCCTACCCACCCCCCACCCCCATTTCCCCCCATTCAGATGGCATTTTCCGCCGCAGCTTCCCAATGTCCACCGCGCCACCACCTCCGCCGCCTCCGCTAGCCGCCGCCGAGCCGCCGCCCATTTCCAAAAGCCTCTCCACCTCGATCGGCCTCGGCTACGCCATAGCCGTCGCCCTCGGCTTCCTCGTCCTCTTCTCCGTAATCATCTTCTCCTCCTACATATGCTGCCGCTCCGCCGCCCGTCGCCGCCGCCGCCACCAGATCCGCAACCGAAACCCTAACCAGTCCGGCGAGAACGGAATCTACCTCCCCCGGATAATCTTCGTCAACGAGGACGACGACGGCGAGCCCCAAAACGTCGTCGTCGGGCTCGACCAGGCCGTCATCAACTCGTACCCGAAGATCGTCTTCTCGAAGCGGAACGGCGAGTGGATAAACGACGCCGTTTGCTCGATCTGCCTCTGCGAGTACAGAGAGTCGGAGATGCTGAGGATGTTGCCGGACTGCAAGCACTGCTTCCACGTCATGTGCGTCGACGCGTGGCTCAAGCTCAGCGCGTCGTGTCCGGTGTGCCGGAATTCGCCGCTGCCGACGCCGCTTTCGACGCCGCTGCAGGAGGTGGTGCCGCTCTCGCAATTCGCCGATGGGAGGAGGCGGTGATGAAGGGGTCAATTTGCAAATTGTTTTGGGGGTTGGAGGGTATTTTAAAATTCTTTAGGGGTCAAGTTGTAATTTTCTTTGTTTGCTTATCTCATTGAAGTTATACAGTGGCAAATTAGTCAAGAAAATGAGGTGAAATAATAATAATAATAATATAGGACGTTAATTATTGTTTAAATTTCTTAATATATGAGATATAAATTAAATATATAAACTAAGAACTGAAAATTGTAAAGGAAAATTATTTTCTTTTTATAGTGTTTATATAAGATAAATTTTTTGGACAATCAGTCATGGCTGAATTTACTTTCTTGTTCGATCAAAGTTTTGTTCACACTTAATCACTAAATTCCCTTTTTTATATTTATACTCGGAAAAAGAAATTAATAGTTTCGTAAAAAAATGAAAGATCATAAATTTGTGTGATAAATTCGAATTAAATACTCTGGCGAGATATTTTCTAGATCTGCCAAGCTGTCCATTTAATGGAAATCAAATAAGAATCTTAATATTGTAATTTTCTTAATAAATATTTCATATTCTAATGTTATGAGATAAATTAACCAGTGAACCAACCACATATACTTATGAATTTCTAAAAATGATTTTAATTTGAAATAGGTTCTACATGATTGTATCCATGAAATGTCTTGAATGAATTTTTTTATTTAAATATTTTAGTATTTATGGTATTTTTATTTATGCAGATGTTTTCTTTTGTAGATAAATTTGTGTAGAAGTTTAGTCATAATACATTAACACTTGTGCATGTAGTTATTAACTTCATATCTATAATAGTTTTTTTAAAACTAAATATGTAATGTTTGTCTAGATATAGTTGAATACGTCCAACAAGTTTCTGGTAAAGTCCTGGGTGAGACCATCTTTCAGTTTCGTGAAATATGTCGGAAATATGTAATATTTTTCTTATTAGGTAATTTTTTTTTTACATTAGATAATACTTTGTAGTATAGGATGCGTTTTGAGTTGAACTAAACTATAAGAAAATATGTAATACTATTATATTAACCAATTAATATTTTTTTGTATATCGGGTATACTTTTGTATGATCCAAATTGGATTGAGTTGAGTTACTAAAAAACATGCAGATGCTAGGCTGTTCAGGCGTGCTAACATATAATACTTTTGCGTATTATTGATAATACATTTCTATATACTATGTAATACTTTTATATTATGTACGTATAATCCATAATATAATACGAAAGTATTATATGATATAAAGAAAATAATACATACAAAAGTATTGCATAATTTATTATATTCGACCCGTCTACAGAAAAGTATCACATTATTTTTTATATTCAACCCGTCCCATAGAACGAGATTCGTGAGACAATTCTGCACAAAACCTACTCTATGTTAACATGCACATATATATATATATATAATAATCTTTATAAAGCAGTATATCTTGCCAAAAAAATGTTGTAATAAATTTATCATTTATGAAATATTTTCACTTTTATAAATCAGTAATAACATTCATTTTGCATTTATTAATGAAAAATAAATAAACACTTAAGAAACTTATTTAAGATATTTAATATTGGTTTTATATATAAACTCAAAACAAAGAATAAATAAATAAATAAATAAGATAAAGTAAAGGATGATATATCTATTATCATTCATCATTTATTTCAATATAATAAATATTTTATTTTAAATTAATTATAAATGTATAATATATTTTTAATGATATTAAATGTAATATTCATATCAAATATATTAAATTAAAAAATGTAAATGTATGTTTGAGGGTTTCAATGATTTTTTATACGGTTTTATGATAAAATACAAGTGTTAATTTGTTATAAATTGATATGAAGTGTAGAAATAAAAAAAATTACAAATAAAAATGTATTTTAGGTATACTTAATAGTTTATACATACAAAACAAAACCAAGTATTAATATTTATGAAAATATTAGATAAAAATTGTTATTACAAATTAAACAACTTATTCATTTGAAACACACATGTTTTATTTTATCTTTCTTATTATATTATTTTTATACACACATAGTTGTAATCTTGTTTAGCATATTTATATTTTTAATAGAGGTTGTTTAATAGTTTGGACAAGAGTGAATTTTTTGTTCTTACAAATCATACATGATAGGGTGATTTATCAATATTATCAATATTATTTATATTTTGCTTTTTAATATCGTACATTTTGAATATGAACTTTCCAGTTTGTTTGTTTGATCCATACATTAGTATATTACTTTATATATTTCAAATTTCTAATACTTTAGAATATAATTATTTATAATGACATAAATTTAAGTTTAAAATACCTCGCTTTGTGCTAGTATAAATATTAAGAGTGTTAATATATTTATATTAAAATAACAATAATAATAATATATATGATATTATAGTTTTGAATAATTATATAAAAATAGGGTTAACTATCAAAAAAATCATAACCTTTACCCAAATTGTCATTTTAACCAAACTTTTCAGTATTGGTCAAAATAATATAACCTTATATATTTAGTATGTTTTTCGACTAAGATAGTAAAAAGAAAATATTCATTATATACCGATGTATAATTTTTCAACCAAGTTTTCTAGTGTTTTTTTGTCTCTCCCCCCTCCCCTCCACAACTCCCAAACTTATTAATAAAAAATACAACTTTTCGAAAACTGATTTTAGTCGAAAAACATACTAAATATATAATGATGTGTTAAAAATTTGGTTAAAATGACAATCTGGATAAAGATTGTGATTTTTCTAGCAGTTAACTCTATAAAAAATATATATCACATACCGTGAGACGAGGGCTAGATTACTAGCATATAATAAATTTTGGTTACAAGTAGGGTTGTAAACGAATCGAATCGAATCGAATACCATGATATTCGATTCGTATTCGTTTAGTTCTTCGAATATTCGTATTCGTATTCGTTTATTATTCGAATAACAAATGAAATTCTTATTCGATTCGTTTAACATATTCGAGTATATTCGAGAATATTCGAATATTCGTATTCGAAAATTTTAAACTTAAAATTTCAAAAAAAAAAAATCAAATATATATTTTTTCCCAAATTAATATGCCTACATAGTACTTAAATAAACAATAAAATTATCAACTCAAGTTCAATAATTCATTAACCAAATTAACATTCAAGATTCGAAATACATAAATATAAATTCATTGTCAAATCATCGAACAAGTACCGTAACAAAAAATCAACGTGCAAATAAACATCCAAGGTTCTAATACATAAACATAATTAAAATTTATAGTCAAATCCATCAAACAAGTATCACAACAAAAATGTTTTTCTAGCATCCATGATCCAACCATCATTCTTGCACTATGACATGAATTGGCTCTTCATCCTCCTACAAAAAAAAATGAAATCACATTTGTCATCATAATCCAAAAATAAAAGTATATCATTATAATAAAAAATGAGAGCTCACATGAGTCATAATAGGCTTATTGATCCCGTGAAGTTAGCAAATTATTTTTTACATACTTAGGTAATTTTTAGACATTACTTTACAATATATACAATATGTAGTTATGTTTTATGTAATACTAATATGTATTTAGGCATTACTAAATACTAATATAAAAAAGTAAAATATCTAATTATTGATATATATAATTATTCGAATATATTCGCGAATACTCGAATCGAATACCATTATATTCTTATTCGTATTCGGATAATATACGAATATAAAAAAATATTCTTATTCAGATTCTTATTCGTATTTTTCAAATTCGAATATCAAATCGAATCAATCAAAAAGATTCGCTTCTTTTACTACCCTAGTTACAAGTCTATCACACTATCATAATTTTATGACACTCTGCAATCTGTATAGGTCACAATCACAAAATGGAATGATGTGCAAGCAAACATACACAATGATGCACATACTTTTCCTCCAAACTAATTGATATGTTGTCATTCTAAAAATCTCCTTTTATTTTAATTGAAGGCCCAAAAAGTAGTTAATTATCAATTTGAGGATCTGATTTGATAAAACTATCAAATCAAGAAAAAATCAATTAAAAACTCACTATATTTCATTTTAGTTTTACAACTTATGCTTACTAGTTATTTAAGAGTAATCTAATTATAATGACCCCAAAATGTGGTTGATGAACTTTGAAAAAAAAAAATGGACAAAGAAAGACTAAAAAGGTAAAATTATCATATATATCAACAAAAAAATAAACTATGAAAATGCCAAATCTTTGAATAAAAATCAAATGTTTGAAGCTTTCAATCAATAATTTTTATCCTTCAAGTGTAGAAGAAGTAATAATCAATCTATTTCTCAAACTTTATATATGCATAAAACTCAAAAAACAAACAAATAAATAAAAGAGTTAAATATATAGAAAACACTTATTTAAGATTTAGTTTCAGTTACAACATAAACCCCTCGTTAATCAGACACACAATATCAGTCCATGCATGGATTCATTCTAAATCTGATCTGTATGTATACATCTTTAGGTATAAATCTGAGATTGTTTCTCTTTGTATTTAACTCATACAGAATGAAGTACATATTTGTATTCACATTTTGTTCAACTCTAATCATCTCACGTTAATATATTTCACTTCATATTCTGATTTTATATTTGGTGTAGTAGTTGAAGGCTTGAAGCAACAGATTAGTTTGGACAGCATAATCAGGACGAAGAAATTAAAACATTAATTCTGCAACTTAGTTCTTGTACAATGTTGTCTCATCCTTAACAACCTTCCCTTGGTAGATCAGTGAAGAGAGACTAAAATAAGGTAATAGTGTCAGTGTATTCTCTGATTCAGGCTATTTAACAAACAATAAGGCTGCCATAATTCAATGAAGAAAGAAGTGGAAAATTGGTTCAATCTAGTCTACCATAAATTCAAAAGTTTCAAGAGTCAAGCGTCTGTTTCCAAGATCCTGAAATGAAAAAGATGGAAGATTAATAAATATCCTTTAATCAAACAGATGCATATATATAATGTTGCAGGTGAATTTGAAAATGATAATTACACTTACCACACTGACCGCGCTGTCGCGACGCGATAAAATTAATTAAACCTTCTTATCCTAACCAATTAGTAATTAGGGCAAGTAAGAGTCGATCCCACGGAGAATGACAATTCAATTGTGTTTACCTATGTCTAAACTCAAAGAAACAAAAGGGTATGGGGGTTATCAGATTGATTGATAAATAAACTAAAAATTACTAAGATCTAGAAAACAAACTAAACAAGAAATCAATGGATGTAAAGTATTCCAGTTAACAGTTCAATTATCACCCAATATCAATTATGCTTTAATCAATGTTACTCCCTCTCTCAGATTATCATAGAATTATCACCCCTAGTCTAACAACAAGCTCTGTTAAACCGAATCGTCTCTTAAGATTAGTTAAATTAGGATAAGATCACTAATTAACCCTATTCAATTGAACAACCTAGAATAAGCTCTCTAGATTTAATTCATCAAATGCATTAATCACCAAGACGATAGGATGAACTAGACTCCAAATACGCAAACTCGATTTGATAATCTAGGATTGTGTTACCCTAGAGATGCGCGACCTCTAGTTTACTACTAATGAAAATTAAACCACAACAATTAGGATTCATGATTTAAGATTCTAGCAATCAATTATCAAACACTTAACCTAGGTGATCAATCTAAATCAAGCATCAATAATCGAAATCATTCATCACAGATAACACAATCAATTCCAATCAAACATCGAGAGGGAGAAACGAAATTAATCAAAACATAAATAAATATATGGGTTCAAACATCCCTGCTAACCGGAATTGAAGAATTATTCAAGCATCCTTGAAATCGAATCCATGAAAGTTGTAGAATAATCCACAAGAAAAGAAACTAATCTATATAAAATAATTCTCTCTCTAAAGTGGCTTGGAGAGAAAGAAAAGAAAGATCTTCCTCTAATTATATGTGTGAACATATCTTTTTAAGCCCTTTGGAGATGGGCTTAACCTTATTCCGGCCCAAAATCTCGTACACAATCTCGCTGGGCTGGGCTGCAGATGAATCACATTGGCAGACTGGGCTGACACTGGGTGATCCAGTGTGATGGGCTTTTGGGCCCAAACTGCCCCAACTTCGATTTGTGTTCATTTCTCGGCCCATAAACATATCTCTTGATCAAAATATATTCCAAAATTCCTGAATAATGGTGAAAATGATGTATGAAGTATTTTGATACCAAAAACATATATAGATATGAAAACAGTGCATTCAATCACATAAAAGATTATAAAATCTCAAATCAAACCACAATAAAATGCACATATTTTCTACCTATCAAATCCCCCCACACTTAAACCATTGCTCGTCCTCGAGCAACAAAAGAAATAAAGCACATCGGGGATAAAAAGAATGAGTATTGCTTGCTCAAATCCTTACCACACTCATAGGAATTCAAATTCATGTCAAACAAGGCATACACAAACAAAAACATGTTGGACTAAATGCAACTATCTCAAGAAATCACAAATTTAGGTAGGACATCGGAAATCAAATTTTCATAGACAATTCATCAATCCACTCCACTACCCACATCAATCAACACACTCCAACTCCTTTTACGATTTCCTTCATCTAAATCAAAATTCGTTAAAGCTTCACACATAATGAATCACCCCTTTTACTCCAATTTTTTTTTTTTTTACTTTTCCTTTTCACTTTTTTTTTTTCATAGACGATGATGACTTCTCGTCTTTTTTTTTTTTTGGATGGGGTTGGCAGCTCCACACCACTCTTAGGTTAGTCCGTTTGTTGCGATTTTTCTTTTTTTTCGCATTTTAACTTTCAAACGAGGACCCCTAAGAGTAGGCAGCTGATTCCACACCTCCATCATCTTTTCCAATCTCAATTTTTTTCAACTCAACACCTTTTCTCCATACCCATAATTTTTTTCCAACCAAGGGGTTCATCAAAAGTGATCAAATTTTCACAAAATTCAATTTAGACTACTTCCATCAAGGAATTAAAAGCATATCTCAAGACAAAAGTAAGCAAAGCAAATCAACTCACAATCATAGATTAATTCTCAAACCAATGTTATCCTTCCTAACAACAATTTCTCGAGACAACATTTAGCAATTTTAACCAACAGAAAGCAATGTTCAACAACACCTCGTCCAACATAAACGAATTCCCAAAAAATAAAATCAATAACACTCGAATCATCATTGCAAGCTCACTTATCAAAACTCTTTTTTTTTCTTTTTTTTTTCTTTTTCCAATTTTTTTTTATATATATGCAAATGCAAACGATAATTAAACGTGCTAAAGCAATTAAACGTGCAATCTAACTAAAAGAAAACGAACAACCTACATGCAACTACATGAACCTAAATGCAACTACATGCAAGATATGCAATCTATTCCACACTTTCTCAATTATGCAACATTCTCTAATCCCCCCACACTTAAATCTTGTTTGTCCTCAAGCAACACAAACACAACACAAAATAAAGGTAACACAAGATCCAACATGCAAAGAAATGAGAGAAAAAATAATAAGTATGGAATAGATGTCACCTGATCACCAAGGAGGTTTTGGAAGTGGTCTTCGAGAGGGCGCATTAGAAACTACAATGTTTGTCCCTCCATTGAGCTTTCTTCTTTTTATGGTTTTCAACTTTGGAAAATTGATGAGAAGTGTTTGAGAAGGTGTTTGGACTTCATCTAATACGAATACTTCTTCAATGTGCTTCCTTTTGTCCTCCAAAATTGGGTACTTCAACAATTTGACATTTACCAGCGGGGCATAATTCATTTCTTCATTAATTTTCAGAATTTCCTCTGACTTTTTGAGCTCTTCTTTCGCTGCTCTTGCTAACCTGGAAAGGAAATGAACCAAGTCAATAGGACATTTTTCAGAAAATTCGATTTTTACCTGTGCAGATTCTGGAGTTTTGACACTGGATAATTGCTTCGACACTGGAGACCCAGTGTCTGACTGTTCGGCAGAATATTCATCTTCTTCATTTTTCAGAATTTCTGCAGGCTTTTTCGACTCTTCCAGCTGCTTCTCACTTGGCAAAATAGACTGATCCTCCATATTGATGTATGATTCCATTTGTGGAAAACCAAATTGCCGTGAACTCATAGCCATCTTAAGAATAAGTCTTTTTGCTACTCCTAGAGTTACATTGGCTATCGATCCTCCACTTGCAGCATCAATCATGCTTCTCTCTACCCACGAAAGTCCTTCGTAAAAGTATTGGATTAGGAGTGCTTCAGATATTTGATGTTGTGGACAACTTGCCACCAATCTTTCAAAACGCTCCCAATACTCATAAAAAGACTCTCCATGCATTTGCATTATACCATAAATCTTCTTTCGTATGCAAATTACTCGAGATGGAGGAAAATATCTCTCTAAGAATAATCTCTCCATCTCGGCCCATGTGGTGACAGACTCTGACAAATAAAGCAACCAATCCTTTGCTGAGTCCTTCACTGAGAATATAAAAGCCCTCAACTTAATTTGATCGTCGGTCACTCTTGAAGGTTTCATACTTGCGCAAACGAAATTAAATTCTTTCAAGAATCTATATGGATCCTCATCTGCATAGCCATGAAAAGAAGGTAATAAGCGTATGAGATCATAGGTAAGCTCAAAATATGCATTCTCATCAAAATCAGGAAACTTAATGCAAAACGATTGAGGAGTAAATGCAGTAGCCAATTCCTTCAACGTTTGATTTGCAGCCATTTCCCACTTTGATACAAATCCTCAACCTGAAAAAGATCCTAAAAAAACACCTAAAATTTGCAGAACACAAACTGCACAGAACGACACTTGAAGAATCTGGTTACACTGGGTGTGCAGTGTGAGAAACAGTGCAGAACAGAACAGACTTGGAAACAGAAAAACTAAACCAAAATTCGAAAATTCAACTATTTTTTTTGATTTTTTTTAAAAAAAGAAAAACAGAAAAAAGACACAAGATGACACAATTAAATTCAAATCACTCCCCGGCAACGGCGCCAAAATTTGACCGCGCTGTCGCGACGCGATAAAATTAATTAAACCTTCTTATCCTAACCAATTAGTAATTAGGGCAAGTAAGAGTCGATCCCACGGAGAATGACAATTCAATTGTGTTTACCTATGTCTAAACTCAAAGAAACAAAAGGGTATGGGGGTTATCAGATTGATTGATAAATAAACTAAAAATTACTAAGATCTAGAAAACAAACTAAACAAGAAATCAATGGATGTAAAGTATTCCAGTTAACAGTTCAATTATCACCCAATATCAATTATGCTTTAATCAATGTTACTCCCTCTCTCAGATTATCATAGAATTATCACCCCTAGTCTAACAACAAGCTCTGTTAAACCGAATCGTCTCTTAAGATTAGTTAAATTAGGATAAGATCACTAATTAACCCTATTCAATTGAACAACCTAGAATAAGCTCTCTAGATTTAATTCATCAAATGCATTAATCACCAAGACGATAGGATGAACTAGACTCCAAATACGCAAACTCGATTTGATAATCTAGGATTGTGTTACCCTAGAGATGCGCGACCTCTAGTTTACTACTAATGAAAATTAAACCACAACAATTAGGATTCATGATTTAAGATTCTAGCAATCAATTATCAAACACTTAACCTAGGTGATCAATCTAAATCAAGCATCAATAATCGAAATCATTCATCACAGATAACACAATCAATTCCAATCAAACATCGAGAGGGAGAAACGAAATTAATCAAAACATAAATAAATATATGGGTTCAAACATCCCTGCTAACCGGAATTGAAGAATTATTCAAGCATCCTTGAAATCGAATCCATGAAAGTTGTAGAATAATCCACAAGAAAAGAAACTAATCTATATAAAATAATTCTCTCTCTAAAGTGGCTTGGAGAGAAAGAAAAGAAAGATCTTCCTCTAATTATATGTGTGAACATATCTTTTTAAGCCCTTTGGAGATGGGCTTAACCTTATTCCGGCCCAAAATCTCGTACACAATCTCGCTGGGCTGGGCTGCAGATGAATCACATTGGCAGACTGGGCTGACACTGGGTGATCCAGTGTGATGGGCTTTTGGGCCCAAACTGCCCCAACTTCGATTTGTGTTCATTTCTCGGCCCATAAACATATCTCTTGATCAAAATATATTCCAAAATTCCTGAATAATGGTGAAAATGATGTATGAAGTATTTTGATACCAAAAACATATATAGATATGAAAACAGTGCATTCAATCACATAAAAGATTATAAAATCTCAAATCAAACCACAATAAAATGCACATATTTTCTACCTATCACACACACCATGATTTCGAAAGGGACGCAAATCAACCAGTATGTTGGGAATATGAGAGACATCATCAGTTTGTTGTCCAATCCACCTCTTTAGGTCCGGATGACAATCTTCAATCCATAAGATAGTTAATTTCTTGAGGCATCGGATGATTCCCACACTCCTCAACTCCTTACATTCCCGTAAATATAAGGTTTGTAGAGATGTGAGGTTTCCAAACCAATCTGGCAACTCTTCTATTCTGAAATTCTTCAATTGTAAATTCGAAAGAGCATTGAGATGTTGAAGCGAATGGGGAAGAGAGTCCCAATCATCCATTCCTCTTAAATATAAGAAAGTAAGTGAATGGGATGCAGCTTGCAACATTCCATCAACACCCTTCTTTGCACTTTCACTTGAATCTGAATCATCTGGCTTCAAATATAATGCTTGCAAGTTGGGGAAAACAGCAGGGGCGGGTGAGATGAGTTTCGGAACATTCCGGATTGTGAGTGAGTTGAGACTAGACATCTTAGGCATACAATCAATTATCTCTGCCAAATTCATTAAGCTGCTTAAGTCCCTCAACTCCAAAGTCTTGAATGAGGGAGCATTTGAGTGTAGTAGCATTTCACATGGAAAACTGATGAGCCCTCCGCAATTACGAATTATCAACTCTTCAAGCAATATTAAGCCTTGGGATTCCCCATCTCTTCTATATGTTATTGACTTCAGATTTGGGCATTCTTCTATTTCCAACACCTTGAGAGAATTGAGGGTCCCCACAACAATTGGTAACTCTCTCAACTTGTCACACTTTCGTATCCTCAATGTTGAGAGATTTTGATTGTTGAGAAAAAACGAATCGGGGAGATATTCCAATTCATCTACTCCATCAATTTTCAAATTTATAAGAGATCTACACATGTGCAAGACAGGATATAATTCCTTATGACTTGATAATGAGACACTTGGATTCATCTTCAATTCTCTGCAGTCATCTATCTCCAATTCTTCAAGGAAAGGGAATACCTTTATTTCAAGTGGATGCTCATTTTCACTCATTTCTATTTCCATCCACTCTACCAACTTTGGCATTTCTGACAATGTGAGTCGTTTAAGCACCGGAAACATCACCACATCGACCTTGAATGAAGAGCATATCGATTTTACTTTCATCATATTTGACAAATTCAGAGTTTTGAGCTGTGGCAAGTGCCCAATCATTGGTATTTCGGCACACTCATTGCAATCCTTCAATGATACTTCCATCAAATTGTGAAGTCCTTTCATCCACGACGGAAATCGTGTTCCATTGAATCCAATAATCTCTAACACCTTCAGATTTGGATGAGGACGGAGGCCTTCCAACACATTATCGTCGTCTGTTTCCCCTTCTCTGGACCTACTCCACTCCAAGACTAACTTACACATTTTTTGCTTTTCAAATATATATGCACTCTCAGCCTCTATTTGGTGATGCACGTTTTCAAGATTGAAAATATGCAAGTCACCTCGGAGATTTTTCAACCTTCCAAGCTCTCCAATTTTGTAGCCCTCTTCCTCGCCCACGTGATAGTATTCTAGTGTTTGGAGACAAGTTAATCTTCCAATATTAGGAGGCAATTTTGTATCCGACATAACATGAAGATGTCTTAGGTTGATCAAGTATTGAACACTACTTGGCAGCTCCCTCAAATAGCCGTAATTGTCTGCTCTTAGTGTCTGCAAGTGATATAGATCACCTATTGAGTCTGGCAATGCTCGAATTTGTGTGGAGGAAATGTTGAGTAATCTCAAATGTATTAGCTTGTCGATTGAACTAGGCAACTCCTTGATTGAACTAGGAAACTCCTCGATTGAATCTGGCAATGCTCCAATTGGTGTGGAGGAAAATATTAGCTTCTGGATTAAAATAGGAACTTCAAAATCCATCAAAGTTAAAGCATGCAAACTTTTGAAGTTTAAGAGCATGGTATCAGAGAGTACTTCTTCACCTCCGAAGAATAACGTACGCCACTGTTCTTTTGGGATACAACTTGATTCATCTCCACCATTCTTGGTATCAATATACTGAACTTGATAGATGCCCTTTGAAACAATGCATGCTAGATCATGCACAAGATCGTGCATGCTACAATCTGTTATGTTGTCATACTCATCTAGTCCCGCAACTTGTAACAAGGAATTCTGCACAAGAATGTAGAAAAACTTGTTGCCCTCAACCTCCATGCCATTTTCAGGATCAATATGAAGATATCCTTGTGCCATCCAAAGTTCAATCAATTCTTGCTTATTGATCTCCTTCCCTTTGGGGAAAATCGAACAATAGGCAAAACATCTTTTGAGTGATGGTGGAGACAAATAATCAAAGCTGAATCTCAAGATCTTTGAGATATCATTGTCGTCATTTTGTAGATTTGAAAGCCAATTCTCTGCAGTTGAGATCCACTCATCTTTGGCTGTACGACGTAGTAGTCCTCCGACTACGTTGGCAGCTAATGGCAAACCTCGACATCTTTCTGCCAATTTATTTCCAGTGCTCTCAAATCCAAATGGAATTTCTTCTTCTTTACTCAGAGCTTTTTGTTTGATAATGGACCAACAAACTTCATCTGATAAGACACTCAAGTTGTGAACATCAAGTGTACGAACAATCAAAGCAACTTGTTTACTCCTCGTCGTAACAAGGATGAAATTTCCTTTAGTAGAAGTAAGCCCTGCTAAGGAATTTTCAAAAATTTCCCACATTTGGATATCTTCATTCCAAACGTCATCAAGAACAAGGAGATATGTTTTGTCTCCCAATTCTTTTCGTATCTTTTCCAAAAGAACCTCCACATCGAAATTTTTAGAGACATGGACCCAAATTTGGTTTCCAAAGTGAGACTTAATTCTTTCATGATTGAAGACTCTTCGGGTCAGTGTTGTCTTCCCCAGTCCACCCATCCCGACAATGGGAAGAACAAAGAAGGTTTGTTCAGTGGTGCCTCTTGTCAGCATCAGATCAACGATGTCCGAAACATCTTTGTCTCTTCCAATGAAAATCGGATCAACAGTGAATGAATGAGTTATTGGAGGAAGAGCTTGTGCAATCGCCGGTTGGCTATGGAGGTCGAGGCTTTTTGCTATGTTTAAAAGAGACTCAAAACGCACATAGATTTTATTGATCTTAAGAGCCATATTGCGGCGACGAATATAACCATTGCAGGATGGGAAGCAAGATGGTAGTACCTTTTTCTTCTTCTCTCTTCTGATGCTCTTCATTTTCTTAGAGAGAAGATGATAGTTGAGCTCATCCAAAACGTTATGAGCATCGAAGGCCACATCATCAAGCTGCTTCAGCCAAGTTTTGACAGCTTCATCGGTGATCAACTTCTTCTCAGCATCGTCCAAGTAACTTTGGATTAGAGTCAGACTATTGTGAAGCTTCTCAGCATTCTTCTTGAGACCTCGGATCAGTGAGATCTCTCCCTTGGTAACGTCGATCAAATTTTGAACCAGAACTTCCATGGCAGCACCTCCTCCTCCTTCCATTGATCTTTTCAGAGAGAGAGAGAGAGATCAGAGAGAGAGAGAGAGAGTTTGATTGATGGTAGTAGAAATGGTGGTTGGACTCAGAATTAGTAGGTTTCAGAGAACTTGTTCACATGTGCCAACTACTATATGTCCTTACTCATGATTGCATACATAACTCAAAATTCAGGTGCCTTAGAAAATATCACTGTCAAAATCACATAACTAAATTGCGACGAATGACTTATAATCTCAATAAGAACCAAGGACGAAAATATCGGTTTCGGTTCATGTATCGGTACCTTGAATTTACGGAAATATCGGTTTTGGTTATCGGTTTCGGTGGAAATATCGGTAATTTTAAAAAAATCACGGAAATATTGTGAAAAAATTAGAAAAAATATCTGGTAATTTACATAATGTTATAACTAACATTCATACATAAATTGAAGTTAAGATTTCAAATAAAAAATATAATTACAACAAAATGAGAGATAAACTAATATATAAAGTGATAATATGAGAAATTTTGTACAAAGTATATTTATGAACTAATAATAGCATGAACTCCTGTGAGGTTCAAATGAATAAGATGACATGTCATCTTGATTTAAACAATATTGATACCAACTCACCATATTAGACCAATTTTGGGTGTAATCATAAACATGCCATTCATATGCTCCTCTATCTCTATCAATTTTGGGTGTAATCATAAACATGTCATTCAATGATTAAGGTAAAACAATAGTGAAAGAGTAGAAAATGATTGAAAATTGGAATTTTTTTGCTCATTGCCGATACACTGCACCGAAAACGATATTTCACCGATATTTCACCGATATTTCGCCGATATTTCGCCGATATTTCACCGAAATCGAAACCGAAACCGAAATTCACCGATATTTCGCCGATATTTCGCCGATATTTTGACGAAAAAAAAAAACACCCCGTTTTTATATCGGGACTTCATTCTCAGCGATATCGCCGAAATATCGCGATTTTTTCATCCCTGATAAGAACCAAATGCAAGTGCCATTGATGGAGCTAGCTACGATCTGTTCCATTTTCGCAACGAATCTATGATTCATATTTATAAAACTGAAGAATATGTAGTAGTTGAAGCAACAAA
Organism: Scutellaria baicalensis; assembly: GCA_005771605.1. Classification (NCBI taxonomy): domain Eukaryota; kingdom Viridiplantae; phylum Streptophyta; class Magnoliopsida; order Lamiales; family Lamiaceae; genus Scutellaria; species Scutellaria baicalensis. The sequence continues at coordinate 53,992,469 of CM016722.1, forward strand.
TTAGTTTGGACAACATAATCATGAGGAAGAAAACATAAATATCCTGAAAGTCCTACGTGGATCTGCAAAAACAAAAACAATGTTGTCCCAATCAAAGTACATGGTGTTGTCGGCGGTGTCGACAACACCAGCGTAACACACAGCGGAAAAATAGATCGAATTAAAAGTTGCAGAACACAAACGATATATCCACGAGTATACAAATACTCGTGGAATGCCTTCAGGGCGAAAACTCCTTTATTGAATTTGTGTATGTGTACAAAGGAGAAAGAAAGATCTCTAAAAGAGACTCTTTCGAACAAACGACTCAATACGTCCTATGAAATGAATATGAAACCTCGGGACGTATACAAACTATCTCAGTTGAACACTCCGAAGAACACCTATACTAAAAGTCAAGAGTATGCAAACTCTATGACACATAAGAAAAACGATGTTGCCTACGGTGTGAACAACACAACTCTTAACACCAGTGTACTGCCTATACTAGACTGCTTAAGCTCTCGATTCTATATCTCTTTGATCTTCAGCAGCTTCACCTATTTATAGACCTTGAAGTACACTTGGTGTAGACTCCACTTCCCATGATGTAGGAGTGCTCCATGATCTCCATCACTCCATATCTATCGTGCATGATGAATGAGGAAGGTGGAGTGGACTTGTTCTTGACTTCTTCAACTTGACTTCTTCAACCTTACTTCTTGATCTTCATCTTGACTTGTTCTTCTCTCAAACCACGTTCTCAAGTCTCAATCTCAATCTTCAAATAATCACGTTCTCACTTGTATTTATATTTGCTTTGAATCCTATCAAAAAGAACATACAACAACTTCCTAAAACTTAGGAAGATTTGTTAGACATGATTTGAGATTCAAACTTATAAAACATGTGATTTTACCAAGTCAAATCTTAAGTGAGAAAATCCAATCCATTTCCAAATCTTTTCAATTAAAATTATCCAATTAAAATCTAATTAAAATCTAATTTGAATTTAGGATAATATTGAAAAAGGAAAATTATTATTGTTGGAAAATCCAACATTAACATATCCTTTAATCAAAAACATGCATATATAATGTTTCTAGTGAATTTGAAAATGATAATTACACTTACCACCCACCATCCTTTCAAAAGTAATGCCAATCAACCAATATGTCGGGGATATGAGAGACATCATCACTTTGTGGTCCAATCCAGCTCTTCACTTCTGGATCACATCGTATTAATTGAAATTGATGGTAGTAGAAATGGTGGTTGGATTCAGAATTAGTAAAATATAAGAAAATTTGAATGGTAGGTTTCAGAGAACTTGTTCACATGTGCCAACTACTATATGTCCTAACTACTATGAAACAAAATAGGTTTTCACATTCCAATCAAATAAATCACTAATAAATGCACATTAGGACTCACATTTGAATTTTTGTTTTGCCCCATTTCAGATTTGTGCCTTTTAGTGTTTATTGCCATGTCGAATTTGAATATCTGTTATATTTGTGAATAACTTAACTGCATAAGTCAATGTTTGCTGCCAATGTGTTTGATGAAATGCCATAGTTACATTAATCCATGTTGTTTGAGAAAGTTTCTGTGATGTGCTATCATATATTAGCATGTACCTTTCACCAACTTCTTTGTGTTTATAGTGAATGGTTTGTTTATAGAAAAGAAGGGATTGTTTCTACCCAAGTTCAATTGTGATTATTATGATTTCACAAGCCCTTCTTTTCATCTAATTGTTATGTGATTATTAAATAAACTAAAATATAAATGTCATCTGCAACATTATAAAAGATGCATCCAAGATTTGGCCATTATTATTGAATAGCTATGAGTATTTGAAGTTATTATTGAATAGACAAGCTTTCTATTTTAGTTATGGTGAATTTGTCTTTGGGCTAGTGGTGAGTTCTAGCTGACCTAGTTTTGGAAGTTCATTTCCTTGTTTATATATAATTTTTGGAACCTACACAAACTTCATTTTGATAAACCTAATTGAGAAAAGATTTCCACTTTGTGTAATGTTTGATTGCTACATTTAACACAATACTTACAATGTTCTATGCTCTATGCTTTACATGTTCTGGATTGAGGATGCTAGATCATAATATCGACTTGTTTGAGTCTTTGGCTGATCCAGAGGGATTATTTTAGCAAGTAAGAATTCGTGATTTGGACTAGTGATTGTTTTTCAACGGCTGTAGTGCATCGTTTTCGATCCAAGAAAGAAGACGCCACACTTGATCAAAGGAAATGACCAAACTAAGGAAGATGAAAGCTGTGCAGAAACTGTCCAGTCAGTCATGTTTCGACAATAAACTGCTTTTGCTCGGGAATTATTAGGCTAATTGGAATACATGAATTCGAAGCCCTATGAGTCTAGTTTCCATTGGTCCAAACGGAGAAGCATTTGAAATTTTCTAGAGGGAGTTATGACTTTTTTTCTGGAAGGTGGCAGATTCATTCGAAAATTTGGAGAGTTGATGAATATTGTAATTGATGTAAAGAATAACACAAATACTCATATGCAACCGTCTTACATGCGACGGCACTCGCGCACGGTCGACCGAAATATGAAAATTACAGAAATATTCTTCATATTTCTTATATGGATCCAGAGCAAAGTTCTGATCCATCTATCATTTTTTTTTTTTGCTTCCGCTATCTTTCTTCTCTTCAATGGCCAACAACACAATTCCTAACATCATGGAACTCACATCTCCTTTTGTTGTAGTCTCTCTACCAAACACCATCAAACTCTCCCCAACAAATCATCTTGCTTGGAGGCTGCAGATTGAGGCCACTCTGGTTGGTTATGACCTATTTAAATACTTGGATGGCTCTTTACCCCCTCCTCCTCCTACTATTGTCACAGAAACTTCTGTGACTCCAAATCCATCCTACACTACTTGGATGCGACAAGATCGTCTCCTCTTCGGCACTCTTATTGGCACTTTGGAGCAAGCCATAGTTCCTCTTGTATCTCGTGCCAAGACCACCAAGGAGTTTTGGGATACCCTGGCCACCACTTATGCCAGTGCTCCTCGTGGTCACATCAAACAGCTTAAGGCTCGCTTTCGGGCCATATCTAAAGGCCCTCAATCCATCTCAGAGTTCATGAATGCCTTAAAAATGGTGAGTGATGAACTCGCTCTCCTTGGTGAACCCGTTCACCATGATGATCTTATTGAAAGGGTGCTTGACGGACTTGGCGATCCCAACTATCAAGGAGTCATCGATGCCATAAATGCTCGTGACACTTCCATCTCCTTTGCTGAACTTCATGAGAAGCTGATAAATCGGGAACTCACACTTAAGGCTCAACCCCTTCTCAACGCTTTCCCTACCTCTGCTCATGCCATATCTAGTCGGCCTATCTCCACCTCTCACCGCCAAACCTCCAATCATCCTCTCCAAAACCGCCACACTTACACTACTCATTCTGCCCCATCTCAATCACATCATCCTCCTACTGCCACTCATGGTACCAAACCTTTTCTTAGAATATGTCAATGGTGTCACACTAAAGGCCATTCCCTCAAAAAATGTCCCATCTTTCTGGAAAAACATCCCGCCATTCGTCCTTCTCCATACAATCCCAATTCCACACACCCACAAGCACATGTTGCCACTACTAAAACCTCCCACAACTCCTCCCCGTATCCGGGGCGTCTCATCATGTAACCCAAGATCTCTCTAATCTCTCCTTGCATCACCCATATGATGGCACAGAGGAAATTGTAATTGGTGACGGTTCTGCTCTTCCCATCACTCACACTGGTTCCTCTCTTATCTCTTCTCCTTCTAAAACTCTGTCTCTCTCGAATGTTTTATATGTTCCCACCATGAAAAGGAATATAATTTCTATTTCTCAGAGTTTGCACCGAAAAAAATCATAACCTTTAACCAAATCATCATAACGTGGTGTACCGATGTATAATTTTTCACCCAAGTTTTCTAGTGTTTTTTGTCTCTCCCCCCTCCCCTCCACAACTCCCAAACTTATTAATAAAAAATACAACTTTTCGAAAACTGATTTTGGTCAAAAAAAAACATACTAAATATATAATGTTGTGTTATTTTGACCAATATTGAAAAATTTGGTTAAAATGACAATTTGGATAAAGATTGTGATTTTTCTGGCAGTTAACTCTATAAAATATATATATCACATACCGTGAGACAGACGGGGGCTATATTACTAGCATATAATAAATTTTGGTTACAAGTCTATCACATTATCATAATTTTATGACACTCTGCAATCTATATAGGTCACAATCACAAAATAGAATGATGTGCAAGCAAACATACACAATGATGCACATACTTTTCCTCCAAACTATTTGGTACGTTGTCATTCTAAAAATCTCCTTTTATTTTAATTGAAGGTCCAAAAAGTAGTTAATTATCAATTTGAGGATCTGATTTGATAGTTTTATCAAATCAAGAAAAAAAATCAATCAAAAACTCACGATATTTCATTTTAGTTTTACAACTTATGCTTACTAGTTATTTAAGAGTAATCTAATTATAATGACCCCAAAATGTGGTTGATGAACTTTGAAAAACAAAAATGGACAAAGAAAGACTAAAAAAAAATTATCATATATATTAACAAAAAAATAAACTATGAAAATGTCAAATCTTTGAATAAAAATCAAATGTTTGAAGCTTTCAATCAATAATTTTTATCCTTCAAGTGTAGTAGAATTAATAATCAATCTATTTCTCAAACTTTATATATGCATAAAACTCAAAAAACAAACAAATAAATAAAAGAGTTAAATATATAGAAAACACTTATTTAAGATTTAGTTTCAGTTACAACATAAACCCCTCGTTAATCAGACACACAATATCAGTCCATGCATGGATTCATTCTAAATCTGATCTATGTATACATCTTTAGGTATAAATCTGAGATTGTTTCTCTTTGTATTTAACTCATACAGAATGAAGTACATATTTGTATTCACATTTTGTTCAACTCTAATCATCTCACTTTAATATATTTCACTTCATATTCTGATTTTATATTTGGTGTAGTAGTTGAAGGCTTGAAGCAACAAATTAGTTTGGACAGCATAATCAGGACAAAGAAAACATTAATTCTGCAACTTACTTCTTGTACAATGTTGTCTCATCCTTAACAACCTTCCCTTGATAGATCAGTGAAGAGAGACTAAAATAAGGCTGATTCAGACAATTTAACAAACAGTAAGGCTGCCATAATTCAATGAAGAAAGAAGTGGAAAATTGGTTCAATCTAGTCTACCATAAATTCAAAAGTTTCAAGAGTCAAGAGTCTGTTTCCTAGATCCTGAAATGAAAAGGATGGAAGATTAATAAATATCCTTTAATCAAACAGATGCATATATATAATGTTGCAGGTGAATTTGAAAATGATAATTACACTTACCACACACCATCCTCTCGAAGGTAATGCCAATCAACCAGTATGTTGGGGATATGAGAGACATCATCAGTTTGTTGTCCAATCCACCTCTTTAGTTCCGGATGACAATCAATAATCGATAATTGAGTTAATTTCTTGAGGCATCGGATGATTCCCACACTCCTCAACTCCTTACATTTCCGTAAATATAAGGTTTGTAGAAATGTGAGGTTTCCAAACCAATCTGGCAATTCTTCTATTCTGAAATTCTCCAAGGTTAAAGTCGAAAGAGCATTGAGATATTGAAGCGAATGGGGAAGAGAGTCCCAATCCTCCATCCCTCCTAACTATAAGTAAGTGAAGTGAATGGGATGCAGCTTGCAACATTCCATCAACACCCTTCTTTGCACTATCACTTGAATCTGTATCATCTGGCTTCATCATTAATGTTCGCAAGTTGGGGAAAACAGCAGGGGCGGGTGAGATGAGTTTCGGAACATTCCAGATTTGGAGTATTTTGAGAAGAGGCATTTTAGGAAGACAATCAATTATCTCTGCCAAATTCATTAAGCTGCTTAAGTTCATCAACTGCAAAGTCTTGAATGAGGGAGCATTTGAGTGTAGTAGCATTTCACATGGAAAACTGATGAGCCCTCCGCAATTACGAATTATCAACTCTTCAAGCGATATTAAGCCTTGGAATTCCCCATCTCTTCTATATGCTATTGACTTCAGATTTGGGCATTCTTCTATTTCAACACCTTGAGAGAATTGAGGGTCTCCAAACCATCTGGTAACTCTCTCAACTTGTCACACTTTCCTATCCTCAATGTTGAGAGATTTTGATTGTTGAGAAAAAACGAATCGGGGAGATATTCCAATTCATCTACTCCATCAATTTTCAAATTTATAAGAGATCTGCACATGTGCAAGACAGGATATAATTCCTTATGACTTGATGATGAGAATTCACTTGGATTCATCCTCAATTCTCTGCAGTCATCTATCTCCAATTCTTCAAGGAAAGGGAATACCTTTATTTCAAGTGGATGCTCATTTTCACCCATTTCTATTTCTATCAACTCCACCAACTCTGGCATATTTGATAATGAGAGATGTCGAAGCACTGGAAACACTACAATTCTATCCTTGCAACTACTGAAAGAGCATATCGATTTTACTTTCATCATAAATGACAAATTCAGAGTTTTGAGCTGTGGCAAGTGCCCCATCATTGAGATTTCTACACATTCATAGCAAGCTCTCAATGATACCTCCATCAAATTATGAAGTCCTTTCATCCACGACGGAAATCGTGTCCCATTGAATCCAATAATCTCTAACACCTTCAGATTTGGATGAGGACGAAGGCCTTCCAACACATTATCGTCATTTGTTTTCTCTTCTCTGGACCCTTCCAACACATTATCGTCGTCTGTTTCCTCTTCTCTGCGCCAACTCCACTCCAAGACTAACTTATGCAATTTTTGCTTTTCAAATATATATGCACTCTCAGCCTCTATTTGATGATGCACGTTTTCAAGATTTAAAATATGCAAGTCACCTCCGAGATTTTTCAACCTTCCAAGCTCTCCAATTTTGTGGCCCTCTTCCTTGCCCACGTTATAGTATTCTAGTGTTTGGAGACAAGTTAATCTTCCAATATTAGGAGGCAATTTTGTATATATCCAAATATGAAGATGCCTTAAGTTGATCAAGTATTGAACACTACTTGGCAGCTCCCCCAAAAAGCCGAAAAAGTTTGTTCTTAGCGTCTGCAAGTGATATAGATCACCAATTGAATCTGGCAATGCTCGAATTCGTTTGGAGGAAATGTTGAGTAATCTCAAATGTATTAGCTTGTCGATTGAACTAGGCAACTCCTCAACTATTAATCCATCCATCAAAGTTAAAGCATGCAAACTTTTGAAGTTTAAGAGCATGGTATCAGAGAGTACTTCTTCACCTCCGAAGAATAACGTACGCCACTGTTCTTTTGGGATACAACTTGATTCATCTCCACCATTCTTGGTACCAATATACTGAACTTGATAGATACCCTTTGAAACAATGCATGCTAGATCATGCACAAGATCGTGCATGCTACAATATGTTATGTTGTCATACTTATCTTGTCCCGCAACTTGTAACAAAGAATTCTGCAAAAGAAGGTCGAAAAACTTGTTGCCCTCAACCTCCATGCCATTTTCAGAATCAATATGAAGAAATCCTTGTGACATCCAAAGCTCAATCAATTCTTGCTTATTGATCTCCTCCCCTTTCGGGAAAATCGAACAATAGGCAAAACATCTTTTGAGTGATGGTGGAGACAAATAATCAAAGCTGAATCTCAAGATCTTTAAGATATCATTGTCGTCATTTTGTAGATTTGAAAGCCAATTCTCTGCAGTTGAGATCCACTCATCTTTGGCTGTACGACGTAGTAGTCCTCCGACTACGTTGGCAGCTAATGGCAAACCTCGACATCTTTCTGCCAAATTATTTCCAATGCTCTCAAATCCGAATGGAATTTCTTCTTCTTTACTCAGAGCTTTTTGTTTGATAATGGACCAACAATCTTCATCTGACAAGAGATCCAAGTTGTGAATATCAATTGTACGAACAATCGAAGCAACTTGTTTACTCCTCGTCGTAACAAGGATGAAATTTCCTTTAGTAGAAGTAAGCCCTGCTAAGGAATTTTCAAAATTTTCCCACATTTGGATATCTTCATTCCAAACGTCATCAAGAACAAGGAGATATGTTTTGTCTCCCAATTCTTTTCGTATCTTTTCCAAAAGAACCTCCACATCGAAATTTTTAGAAACATGGACCCAAATTTGCTTTTCAAAGTGGGACTTAATTCTTTCATGCTTGAAGACTCTTCGGGTCAGTGTTGTCTTCCCCAGTCCACCCATCCCGACAATGGGAAGAACAAAGAAGGTTTGTTCAGTGGTGCGTCTTGTCAGCATCAGATCAACTATGTGTTTAACATCTTTGTCTCTTCCAATGAAAATCGGATCAACAGTGAATGAATAAGTTATTGGAGGAAGAGCATGTGCAATCGCCGGTTGGCTATGGAGGTCGAGGCTTTTTGCTATGTTTAAAAGAGACTCAAAACGCACATAGATTTTATTGATCTTAAGAGCCATATTGCGGCGACGAATATAACCATTGCAGGATGGGAAGCAAGATGGTAGTACCTTTTTCTTCTTCTCTCTTCTGATGCTCTTCATTTTCTTAGAGAGAAGATGATAGTTGAGCTCATCCAAAACGTTATGAGCATCGAAGGCCGCATCATCAAGCTGCTTCAGCCAAGTTTTGACAGCTTCTTCGGTGATCAACTTCTTCTCAGCATCGTCCAAGTAACTTTGGATTAGAGTCAAGCTATTCTGAAGCTTCTCAGCATTCTTCTTGAGACCTCGGATCAGTGAGATCTCTCCCTTGGTAACGTCGATCAAATTTTGAACCAGAACTTCCATGGCAGCACCACCTCCTCCTTCCATTGATCTTTTCACAGAGAGAGAGAGAGAGAGATAGAGAGAGAGAGAGAGTTTGATTGATGGTAGTAGAAATGGTGGTTGGACTCAGAATTAGTAAACTATAAGAAAAATTGCATGGTAGGTTTCAGAGAACTTGCTCACATGTGCCAGCTACTATATGTCCTAACTACTATGTTATAATTATACATTATTTATTCAAATATTTAGTAAAACGATACAATGTTATATAATAATATATATTACTGTTAGAATTATTGCTAGTTGTAATGACTCGAAACAATTTCAGTTTTTTAATTAGACCACATGGATTATGCTAAACGACAAATATGGATTAATTGCTGGTAATCACGATCATGTAGCAAATGTAATCAATAAGATTCAAACATTGTTTATTAACAATCTTTAGCTCAATTTGTCCTTTTTCGCGTCGAAATTGACCTCAATATTCGAATTTTTAAAAATTAAAGGAAATTGCAATAAACTAAAGTTATTGTTTTTATTTTACACTAGTTTTTCCACTGCACGAAATTAAGTTTTTCAAAAATAAATTAAGCTTTTCAAAAATATAATTATAATTATTTATCTGTAGAAATTATAAAAATAAGATAAATTTAATAAAATAAAATAAGTAATTTAAATATTTTGAATATTCAATTAATGGAGATTAATTTATATATTGTGAATAAAATGAAATATTATTATATTGTTTTAATTTTAAGTTCGGGAGCCTAAAAAGATATATATAGAAACACAAATATTAATTTCTATGTATTTTTGAATAACAAAGTCCATAAAATTTTCTATCTATACATTTGAATTAAAAAATCGTGGTTTTCATATATTATAGAGCAATCTTCCCAATATAAAATAATGATGAAAAAGAAATATATAAAGTATATTGTGAATCATCAAAGTTTGCTTTATTATGAAAAACAATTTTCATAAATTGGTTCTCACTCTTCAAGTAATCAATTAACAATAAATATAAATACTGTATTTTAGATACTAAGCATTTGCAATGGATTAAATTGATGAATTCAATGCAATATTGTATATGTAGGACAATTTTAGCACCTTATCATCAAACTTATTTATAAGAATAATGAGATTTTAAGGTAGAAAAAGATAGACAATGTTCTTCAAAAACAAAAACAAAAATATAAAATTTATCTTGTAGTGTACAAATTTGAAGTCTTCAAATTCTCCCGTTCTAGATCAGAAGCTCTCAAATCTAAATTCCTGCATAAAAATAAACAGAATTGGCAAAACAATATTACATAGAATAAAATAATCAATATACAATACTAATAAAATATTACATATTCTAATTAATTCTTCTTCAAAATATGAATAAGGACAACAACTTAAATCATTCAAAAAGTGAAAGCAAGGTTATTACTTATCGATCAAAACTACATACAAATATCTCCAAAAATTCAATTCATAGCCAATTGAATATACAATAAGAAAAAAGAAGAAAATAAGAACGTAAGAATATCTCCAAAAATTCAATTCATGGCCAATTGAATAGACAATAAGAAAAATGAAGAAAAGAAGAACGAACAATCTATGGATCCATAAAAACAATAATATTTGGAATGCATAATTTGAGAATTTGCTGGTGGTAAGGCGTGAGGGAATTCTAAGTTTATTCTCGTATTTATAGTGGATGATATATGCTTATTAGATATGAAATTAGTACATTAGTACATATATATGGTATGAATATAATTGATTGTTACTGTGATTGCATGTTTTTTGGGTTGTTAATTTTTTGTATGGAAAATCTCAAATTTGAGATATTTTAGATAAGTTTCAAAATATACATTTATTTGGCTAATTATATCATCTTCAAATTAATTAACATTCCTCCACATCCAAAATGTGACATAATAATTGATTATCGTAAATCATTAGGTTTCCATATATAATGACCTTTGTAATATGGTAATTCTAAAAAAATATTATGATTTTTCTTTCTTAATATAGTGAATCAAATTGGATATTGATGGCAAAAATTAGTGATTCAAATTGTAATATATTTTTTTCAAAAAATAAAATAAAAATACTATGCCTCTAATTTTTCCATATCAAAAAATCGTGTAATGCTCTTTTTTCCTAAATAAACAAAAGATATTTAGTAGTAATAGTGGACTTGTATATATAGACATTGATTATATATATATATATATATATATCTTTATCTTTATCTTTATATATATAAAAACACAAACATTTCTAAAAAAAAGTAAGACAAAGATTTTCCCGCTAAAATTACATTGCCAAAACAGGAAATATTTTTTTCTTTTATTTAGTAAATATAAATCATGTTTATATTTGATATATTTATATATAAGGAAATTTTATTGAATTTTCTAAGTAAATTATCTTTCTCAAAGTGATGACATTAAGTTTTTCGTAATTGAAAGATATGAAATTACTCTCCAATCAATAGCTATAAGGGAGTAAAATTTGGCACTAGATCTTAAGTTTGAGAAAGATCTTTTTAATTGCACATTATTTATAATACAGAATAATTAACATAATGCGGAATTTGGAAATGATTTTTATTTATAAAAATAAATGATAAATAATAATTTAATGATGTTTAATTTCTTCTAATATATAGAAAGATACAATATAAAAATATACTCAAATGAAAATGGAATACCACATGATTTTAATGGTAATGTACATATCTAAGTGATATGACAAAAAAAAAAAATTAATCTCACATATGTGTGTATACGGTAAGTCAACTTTGATTATTAAATTTCAATTGATATATTTATGATATATAATTTACACAATGGGTATATATATTATTATTCACCCCACAAATATATATATATATATATATTATTTAAAGTCAATTATTAAACATATATAACACATTTTGCTAAGTCAAATATTATCCTGTAATTATAATAATTAATAACTGCAATTGCTATATATATAATATAAATATATATAGTATATAATGTGTACTAAATCCTTAAAGTACGTGATAAACATACATATTGCATATATCAATGTACAATAATTGCATCATGTATTGATATAGATTAGGTAATTCAACTATATCTCATTTTTAATATTACAAGTTTATATTTGGAAAAATATAAATAGTTAATTCTGAAACTTAGATATGATACCGTATATATTATTATTATTATTATTATTATTATTATTATTATTATTATTATTATTATTATTATTATTATTATTATTATTATTATTCGATTTTAACTCTCAATCAAGTCCCTTAACAAACTATTTATGACATGAATAATAAAAGAAATATATCAAATCCCATAAAATCTGAGTCAAGAAAACTTAAAATTTGGATTTTACCATATATTTATATATATTTCTATCAATTAGCATATTACCATATATACAAATTGTCATGGTTATGAAAATCAATAGTCAGCAACTATTATAAATAGTTGATTATTATAAACTTGCATTCTCGCATAACTTAAATCCATGAGTAATTGATTTCATTTCTTGCATACTCTTAAAATATTTAGTTTAACAATTTATTTATTTGATACATTATATTTAAATAGTTCAGTACTTGAATATGGTTTGTAAACCACAAATTATAAATATGAATGATTATCAATACTTTTTTTTTTTTTGCAGGTTCATGGAATAGACTATGTAATACAGTTCGAATGCAAGGTTGATTCAACATGACATGAATTTATAGGGGAAGAACTTGCACATTTGATCATATGATTCAATTAATGTTTAGAGTAAGAATTGATCTGTAACTAACTCTTTTTGTAAAGAAATTGTTGTTGATTAAAAACTTATATATTTTTATTGTTCTTTGTTTCTTTTATTTTTACTAGAGATGATAGTTTGTTTTGAATCTGATACATTTATTTTTATATCACAATGATTTAAAAACTAAATTTCAGTTTTTTTAAAAATATATCTTAGGAAGTTCCTGAATAAATTTATGAATCATATTTTTATAAATCATAATTTTGATATAAAATAGTGATTAGTTACATGAGATAAATATATAATAATGTATAAATATATAAGTATATATATATATACACACACACAAACATATTTAATCTTTGGTCATTGTACTTTTAATAAATAAAAATCTTTTTTTAATGTCTAAAACTAATTATATTTATATAACAAAAGTAATTGATATTTTATAATCTTAAAGTATATCTAGATATCAAGAAATATTTTCCATATATGATACATATATAGTATATTGTAGTAATCTACTAAAAAATCAGATGTATAAATTAGTAATATAATATCATTATAAACTATATTTTCAAAAGTATTTAACATATATAGATATAATAATTTCATATATAATGATATTTGAATTGAATACGACTTATATATATATATATATCTACAAACAATTATTAAACAAATAATACTCTTAATAATTATCATATATAATTGATGTTATAATACATAATTAGAGTAAGGGTTTCTAACCTTATACTAGATATATTAATGTGGAATTTTGTTAGTATATGTTTGTGTGTTTGTCGTGGTAAAAATATCAATTTTAATATATAGATAAAAAATTAAATTTCAACTGCTGTTATGATTAATTTATTTTGTTGTTGTTGTAATTTAAATAGAAATATTCTGCTCTTTGTCATGAATATACACGTTTTATGTGATTGAGAAATACATATTCATGGTATTTTCATTTATATTTATCAAATACCTAGACGAAGGAATTCATTTTTCTTTAAATAATTAAGTTATTTATTTCATTTTTCAGATATAATTTAGACAATTGGTTGCTACTTAACTATGCCAAATCAACAAGTTGAAAGATTGATGGTCCTAAGAGGCTAATGATAATAGTAATGATGACGTCGATATTTAGTTTTTTCGTAATTATTATATGATTTTTTTGTTTAAATTAATATTTGATTTTTATTAATTATTATATTTAGTAAATGTCAAAATTATACACACATTATGATATACTTCGTAGATGAACGTTTATTTTATTAAATAATGAATCGTCAATCCACATTTGTTCTGTCAAATGTGTATTTCTAAAACAAGAAAACACATATAAGTAAAAATACATTTAAAGTTAGAAAAGATATTATTACTTTTTTTATTGTCTTTATTTGTTAATTGTTATATATGTTTATCAAATGTATAAATATTAATATTATATGAAATCAATGTTTTCCACACTTATTATGCAAAAGAGAAAAAAAACCATAAGTGACTGATTTTAAATTTAAATATTTTAGCTTTTAATTCTCATATTTTCAATATACATGAATTATATATATTAAGAAAAATGTAACCCACTGCATCGCACGGGTAAATTAAAAATTAAAATACATATTCAACAAAAGAATAAGATTATCTATTACATTTAAAATTGTCAACTTTCTGGAGTTGCATTAGCTACTCATAATAAACTAATTTGATATATGTACATAAATTGCATGTCTTACGTTTATCGAATATATCATAATATGTATTATATAACAATATAACATAATATGTATTATATAACAATATAACAATTCAAATATACAAAAGACTAAAATATCAAACAAAAAAAAAAGTTTTCAAAATTATCAATGCTTTATTTTTAACATATCAAACTACATAATTATGTTTTTCAAATATTTTTATTTTGTGCAACGCACGGGTGAAACACTAGTATATATAAAAACACAAACATTGCTAAAAATAGAAATGCAATATTTTCCCGCAAAAAACTTTATCCTATATATAGAAATAAATAAAATTACATTATATATTTATTAATTATATAAAATATTTAATTATATATATACACATATGTAATATGTCCATATATAAGTCAAATATTAACCTTAAATAGGATTAAAAATTATATTATATTAGGAAATCTAATACTCAAATTTGAAATTTATGGTATGTTCATATGGAATTAATTAGATGACACAATCAATTCAAGAAATTACAAAAATTTGACTTCAAAAATCATTACCTTCCTTTATAACCGTGAGTTATGTTTTAAGGGACTTTAATTCTGTTAAAATTAAAATTACATAAAATTTATGTTATATATATGAGTTATGGTCTCATGAATCTTTATTAATTCTATTAGAATTAAATGTAATAGATAAAAGGTAATGAAATTTTAACCGGTGATTATTTGTGGTCATATGGAATCATTAACTGACTTTCATATATTAAATTTCAATTTATAATTAAAATCACATTAAAAGGTAAGATAACAATATGATATGATACATATATATATATATATTGATATATAGTTCTCAAATGTCTATAATTGTGATGTGATTGAAATTTTGATTTGATCTTTCTTCCAAAATTAAACAATTAAATGTTTATTTAATTCTTTATACCAAAATTATACTAACAAATCTTTATGTAATATCAAAAGTTAAAGGTAGAATTGATTATGATTTAACAAGTTTGATTAAAATAACAAATAATTTATAATTTCAAATTAAATTCATCATCTATATATAAATGTGCATAATATGATTGAAAAGTATGTCCTTCAATAAGGTTCTCAAAGGTTACCTTACTTTCATAATATGTTCTTTGATTTCTATTTTTTTTAAATTGTATTTATTTACCTTTTCCATGTTAACTAACAGTTTTAGGTCTTATGGTGATGATTTTATGTTGTTTAAATGAAGAAATTGTTTCATTCGTTTCAACGGGAGACTCTCGAGGAGAGAACATCGGTCAAGGTTGTCAACAAATACTTAGAAGTGAAGAAATTTTAAATATTGTTGGCATTTTGGTGACTTAAAGTTTATGAATTTTTTTATTTTAATTAGTTTAAACAAAAAAGTTATATTGTTTTAAAATATTAAGAATATGATCAATGTTAAAGTTGTTAGTTTCCTCTAGATTGGATTTATCCATATTTTACCAATTATTTCTTAGTGATGTATTTAGAAGAAATGATAATCATATTTGTTGTATATTCTCATGGTCAATCTAAACAAAAGGTATTTGTAAATATTCATGATTTATGACCAAATACTTAAATATTCGGTCGATGATATTCTAAATATTTATTAGCTTGAGCAACGAATACCATTAAAATTAGTTATGATGATATTTTAAATAGTAGTACATTAATTTTCGGGAAATTTTCATTAATTAAATATATATTACGCTTAAGTTAATATTAAATTTATTATGGCTTCAATGAAGAATTAAGTTTCATTATTATTGTTTCTTATTCTTTTTGTATATATCTTTGAATACTCATATAATAGATCTTTTTTCATAATATATTTCACTCTCTAATTCAATTTTTTAATAGATCTGGACTACTTAATTTCACCAAATTACTTTCATTATATAGAAAAAAAGTATATAAGCAAATTATAGACAATATTCTATAATCAAACGTATTTCTTAATTAAATCGCATCTAATTTGTGAGTGACGTTTAATATAAGGTAAAAACTTTTGTGTAACTGGTGCATGGATCTAGGATCAATGCAACCGGGTCAACCCGTCCCACGCGCCTCTTACGCGCTTTTTCATGCTCCCTAACGCGCTCCCACGCGCCTGGTGGTTGCGCTCAAACTTATCAAAATTCATTCCAGGCAGTCATACCTTTAAGTTATGTTAGTGTTACCTTTATGAAGGTAACACTAACATAACATTAAGGTCAGTCTAACATAATATGAAGGAATGATTAACATTGTTTTTTTACTTTCATGTTATGTTGGTGTTACCTTCATGTTATATTAATGTTACATTCATGTTATGTTAGTCTGACCTTCGTGTTATTTTAATTCAGTGGTTTTAAACTAAGGGTATGAAATCTGAAAATGAGGTCACGCTAACATAACATGAAAGTAACATTAATATAACACGAATGTAACATCAACATAACACGAAGGTAACGATCAAAACATGTGAAAAAGTAAAGAGGCGCGGGCCGGCCCGCGCGCGGCCTGGTTGCAACTTGCACGGTGCAATTGTACACAGAAGACTCACTCTTAACATAATATTTTGATTATTCTATATTTCACAATTATTCCATAAAATCGGTTAATATCTATAATTAAGTATAGATAAATTTATTATTATAAATAAGTTAGCTTTTTATTAATTTAATTATTAATTTCTATATTGGTAATGAAACTTTGAAAAATAAGCATTATATATCAATTATTTAGGATATTTGCATCAAAAGTTTCATTTTTTTTTCTTCTATACCTATTTAAAATTACAACTACATGCACAGTAGCATTTATATATATATATATATATATATATATATATATGAATGAGATAGTCAACCTAATTTATTATATTAATCCCAATATATGAAAGGGTGGTTAATTTGAATTGATGTAGAGTACTGGTAATCATGAAATTATATATATATATATATATATATATATTATATAGTTATTTAAATAGACATGCATTTTGGATGTGATTTATGAAACCATTATTAATATTAATTTATGTGATTTTAATATTGATAAGCATTTATCTTTATTAAATAGTGCACCATCCATAATCACATTAGTTTTTTTTGGTAAACATGTCAAGTTAAAATAAAAAAAGTATAATTACATATACATTTCAATTATAATTATCTTTATTATATACATGTCAAGTATAATTATAAATACATTTCTGATTATAAAGAAAATAACATTTTTTTGTTTATTTTCTTTATTTGATATATATATATATATATATGTTCTTTTTTGAATGTTTAAATATTCATAAAAGATGAATGATTATTTTCAATGTATTATACATAAAAAAATCCATAATTAACTTATTATTAAATTATAAATTATAACTTTTAATTCACATATTTTAAATATATATTACTCATATATATTTTTGATATATATTATCATTACATCTTTTGAAAAAATTTAATTCCGTGCACCGCATGAGCGAAAACCTAGTATATATTAAACATTTAAGGAATACATAAACATGAATGATATTACTACTTATTTATTTCTAATTATAGTATGTCCTATGCGTTATTTCGACAGGAAATCATTGACATACTATATTAGAAAATGTTCTTCTTGTTAGATATATAAAGATAAAAATGATATATTAAACAATAATACTAAATCTATGGATTGGATATGAATTGCTTCTCTTAAATATAATAATAAAATCCAACAAAGTATATATAATGTCGAAATAATTTTCATAATCCGTTATCATATATAAAGAATCATTAATTTTTTAGACATATGTAAACGACTTTATTAATTATAAATATATATGTAAATAAATGTTAATAAGATTCTGAATAATTATTTATCATTTAATCTATATAATAATATGAAATGGATATTTAAACAATTAACACCATATATAATAATAAATTAATTACCAAAATATGAGATAAATGTCAATCAATTAATATATTTAATATAGTTGTTACCGTAATGTACTATCACTCTATTATATTATACCATGTTAATATTATATTTCCAAATTAAGCGTTGTGATATTTTAGGTAATGTTTATATATAAATAAAGATAAAGATGAAATCTTTGAATGAATTGTATAATATATATATATATATATATATATACATTGTTTAAATCATATCATAAATATATCAGTTTAAATTTAATAATCAAAGTTGAGTTACCATATAGACAAATATGTGAAAAGATTTTTGTCATATCACTTATATATATATAAATCATCATTAAAATCATGTGATAATATTCCATTTCCATTTACATTCATTTTTATATCATATATCTTTTCATGTATTAGTATAAATTAAATAACATTTAGTATTTATTTTAATAAATCATTTCCAAATTTATTTTTTTGACCGGAGAATACTTACCTTACCATTTGAGAAATTTTTATTATATATATATATATATAAAGATAAGGATCAAGATCATATGTATTTACATTATATATCCTTAAGTTAGTCTCCTGTGCAATTGGTGCATATATAATTTGGGTTGGGTCTGGGTCGATCCGGATCCGCGCACTTATTTTATTATTTTTTTAAATTTTATTTTTTCGCTTCAGACTGTTACCTTTATATTATATGAGTGTGACCTTTATGTTATATAAGTGTGACCTTTATGTATAAATGATATACGTAACTATGGATTAGAGTCAAACTCTTCTGAAGCTTGCACTCATTCTTCTTGAGACCTCGAATCAGTGAGATCTCTCCCTTGGTAACGTCGATCAAACTTTGAACCAGAACTTCCATGGCAGCACCACCTCCTCCTTCCATTGATCTTTTCAGAGAGAGAGAGAGAGAGAGAGAGAGAGAGTTTGATTGATGGTAGTAGAAATGGTGGTTGGACTCAGAATTAGTAAACTATAAGAAAATTTGAATGGTAGGTTTCAGAGAAGTTGTTCACATGTGCCAACTACTATATGTCCTAACAACTGTGTTATAATTATATATTATTTATTAAAATATTTAGTAAAACATACAATGTGAGTATAATAATATATATTACTGTTAGAATTATTGCTAGTTGTAATGACTAGAAACAATTTCAATTTTTTAATTAGAAGACATTATGCTAAACGACAATTACGGATTAATTGCTGGTAATCACGATCAAGTAGCAAATGTAATTAATAAGATTCAAACATTGTTTATTTTAATGACTTTTGTAAAACAATTAAGAAAAGTCAGATTAGTATTCTGGTTATCCTGGGCATGAAAGGTTTGGATTTAATTAGGTTTCAGTTTGAAATTAGGGTTCTTAAATTTTGATTTGGGAATATCATTTTATGATGTGGCAAATAATATTTTATTCATCAGAATATATTTGTTTGGAAATAAATTATTTTCTTTGTGATTTGGAAATTTAAGTGGTATATAAATCCAAAAATAAATTCCACATCTGAAAGGACCGCCACATCAGCGAGATTGCATTAAATTTTTTGAATTTGGGGGCGAGTGTGGAACATTCGTCGGAAATTGGTCAGGAAATCGAAAATTCCTACGAAAATGGACTTAAATTGGACAATTTTTTCAATAGGAGGACGAAAATTGAAATCGGAATTTTATGAGGACTAAAATCGGACAACACCTTTGGGGCAGGACCAAAATTGAAATTTTCCCTATATAAATATGATAATTGTAGAGTATATGTATAATACCAAGAAACGTAACACCTATAGAGTATATATTTAACACATGAAGAACATGTATATAACACTTAAATCCGTGCCCCTTTGTGTCCAATGGGTATATAAGTTTTTACCTTATTTTAAAGACTAAAATATTTGTAAAAAAAATTAAGGAATTTAAAAGAATATAGATATGAATAACGAATTTAGAACTCAGAAAATGAAACAAAATAGGTTTCCACATTCCAATCAAATAAATCACTAATAAATGCACATTAGGACTCACATTTGATTTTTTGTTTTGCCCCATTTCAGATTTCTGCCTTTTAGTGTTTATTGCTATGTCGAATTTGAATATCTGTTATATTTGTGAATAACTTAACTACATAAGTCAATGTTTGCTGCCAATGTGTTTGATGAAATGCCATAGTTACATTAATCCATGTTGTTTGAGAAAGTTTCTGTGAAGTGCTATCATATATTAGCATGTACCTTTCATCAACTGCTTTGTGTTTATAGTGAATGATTTGATTATAGAAAAGAAGGGATTGTTTCTACCCAAGTTCAATTGCGATTATTATGATTTCACAAGCCCTTCTTTTCATCTAATTGTTATGTGATTATTAAATAAACTAAAATATAAATGTCATCTGCAACATTATAAAAGATGCATCCAAGATTTGGCCATTATTATTGAATAGCTATGAGTATTTGAAGTTATTATTGAATAGACAAGCTTTCTATTTTAGTTATGGTGAATTTGTCTTTGGGCTAGTGGTGAGTTCTAGCTGACCTAGTTTTGGAAGTTCATTTCCTTGTTTATATATAATTTATCGAACCTACACAAACTTCATTTTGATAAACCTAATTGAGAAAAGATTTCCACTTTGTGTAATGTTTGATTGCTACATTTAACACAATACTTACAATGTTCTATGCTCTATGCTTGGCATGTTCTGGATTGAGCATGCTAGATCATGATATCGACTTGTTTGAGTCTTTGGCT
The DNA here is from genome assembly GCA_005771605.1 of Scutellaria baicalensis. NCBI lineage: Eukaryota > Viridiplantae > Streptophyta > Magnoliopsida > Lamiales > Lamiaceae > Scutellaria > Scutellaria baicalensis. Next base: position 54,013,503 of record CM016722.1, read on the forward strand.
GATCCAGAGGGATTATTTTGGCAAGTAAGAATTCGTGATTTGGACTAGTGATTGTTTTTCAACGGCTGTAGTGCATCATTTTCGATCCAAGAAAGAAGACGCCACACTTGATCATGTAACCCAAGATCTCTCTAATCTCTCCTTGCATCACCCATATGATGGCACATCGGAAATTGTAATTGGTGACGGTTCTGCTCTTCCCATCACTCACACTGGTTCCTCTCTTATCTCTTCTCCTTCTAAAACTTTGTCTCTCTCGAATGTTTTATATGTTCCCACCATGAAACGGAATATAATTTATATTTCTCAGAGTTTGCACTGAAAAAAATCATAACCTTTAACCAAATTATCATAACCTGGTGTACCGATGTATAATTTTTCACCCAAGTTTTCTAGTGTTTTTTGTCTCTCCCCCCTCCCCTCCACAACTCCCAAACTTATTAATAAAAAATACAACTTTTCGAAAACTGATTTTGGTCAAAAAAACATACTAAATATATAATGTTGTGTTATTTTGACCAATACTGAAAAATTTGGTAAAAATGACAATTTAGATAAAGATTGTGATTTTTCTGACAGTTAACTCTATAAAATATATATATCACATACCGTGAGATAGACGGGGGCTAGATTACTAGCATATAATAAATTTTGGTTACAAGTCTATCACATTATCATAATTTTATGACACTCTGCAATCTATATAGGTCACAATCACAAAATAGAATGATGTGCAAGCAAACATACACAATGATGCACATACTTTTCCTCCAAACTATTTGGTACGTTGTCATTCTAAAAATCTCCTTTTATTTTAATTGAAGGCCCAAAAAGTAGTTAATTATCAATTTGAGGATCTGATTTGATAAAACTATCAAGTCAAGAAAAAAAAATCAATTAAAAACTCACTATACTTCATTTTAGTTTTACAACTTATGCTTACTAGTTATTTAAGAGTAATCTAATTATAATGACCCCAAAATGTGGTTGATGAACTTTGAAAAAAAAAAAATGGACAAAGAAAGACTAAAAAAAAATTATCATATATTAACAAAAAAATAAACTATGAAAATGTCAAATCTTTGAATAAAAATCAAATGTTTGAAGCTTTCAATCAATAATTTTTATCCTTCAAGTGTAGTAGAATTAATAATCAATCTATTTCTCAAACTTTATATATGCATAAAACTCAAAAAACAAACAAATAAATAAAAGAGTTAAATATATAGAAAACACTTATTTAAGATTTAGTTTCAGTTACAACATAAACCCCTTGTTAATCAGACATACAATATCAGTCCATGCATGGATTCATTCTAAATCTGATCTATGTATACATCTTTAGGTATAAATCTGAGATTGTTTCTCTTTGTATTTAACTCATACAGAATGAAGTACATATTTGTATTCACATTTTGTTCAACTCTAATCATATCACTTTAATATATTTCACTTCATATTCTGATTTTATATTTGGTGTAGTAGTTGAAGGCTTGAAGCAACAAATTAGTTTGGACAGCATAAGAAAACATTAATTCTGCAACTTAGTTCTTGTACAATGTTGTCTCATCCTTAACAACCTTCCCTTGATAGATCAGTGAAGAGAGACTAAAATAAGGCTGATTCAGACAATTTAACAAACAGTAAGGCTGCCATAATTCAATGAAGAAAGAAGTGGAAAATTGGTTCAATCTAGTCTACCATAAATTCAAAAGTTTCAAGAGTCAAGAGTCTGTTTCCAAGATCCTGAAATGAAAAAGATGGAAGATTAATAAATATCCTTTAATCAAACAGATGCATATATAATGTTGAAGGTGAATTTGAAAATGATAATTACACTTACCACACACCGTCCTCTCGAAAGGGACGCCAATCAACCTCTATGTTGGGGATATGAGAGACATCATCACTTTGTGGTCCAATCCACCTCTTTAGTTCCGGATGACAATCTCGAATCACTAATAAACTTAATTTCTTGAGGCATCGGATGATTCCCAAACTCCTCAACTCCTTACATCGAATAAAATTTAAACTCTTTAGAGATGTGAGGTTTCCAAACCATTCCGGCAATTCTTCTATTCCGAAATTAAACAAATATAACCACGAAAGAGCTTTGAGATGTTGAAGCGAATGGGGAAGAGAGTCCCAATCCTCCATCCCTTCTAAATATAAGTAGCGAAGTGAATGGGGGGATGCAGCTTGCAACATTCCATCAACACCCTTCTTTGCACTTTCACTTGAATCTGAATCATCTGGCTTCATCCATAAATATTGCAAGTTGGGGAAAACAGCAGGGGCGGGTGAGATGAGTTTCGGAACATTCCAGATTTCGAGTGAGTTGAGACTAGACATCTTAGGTAGACAATGAATTATCTCTGCCAAATTCATTAAGCTGCTTAAGTTCCTCAACTTCAAAGTCTTGAATGAGGGAGCATTTGAGTGTAGTAGCATTTCACATGGAAAACTGATGAACCCTCCGCAATTACGAATTAACAACTCTTCAAGCGATATTAAGCCTTGGGATTTCCCATCTCTTCTATATGCTATTGACTTCAGATTTGGGCATTCTTCTATTTCCAACACCTTGAGAGAATTGAGGGTCTCCACAACAACTGGTAACTCTCTCAACTTGACACACCTTCGTATCCTCAATGTTGAGAGATTTTGATTGTTGAGAAAAAACGGATCGGGGAGATATTCCAATTCATCTACTCCATCAATTTTCAAATTTATAAGAGATATGCACATGTACAAGATAGGATATAATTCCTTATGACTAGATGATGAGAATTCACTTGGATTCATCCTCAAACCTCTGCAGTCATCTATCTTCAATTCTTCAAGGCAAGGGAATACCTTTATTTCAAGTGGATGCTCATTTTCACCCATTTCTATTTCTATCAACTCCACCAACTCTGGCATATATGATAATGAGAGATGTCGAAGCACTGGAAACACTACAATTCTATCCTTGCAACTACTGAAAGAGCATATCGATTTTACTTTCATCATATATGACAAATTCAGAGTTTTGAGCTGTGGCAAGTGCCCCATCATTGAGATTTCTTCACATTCAAAGCAACCTCTCAATGATACCTCCATCAAATTATGAAGTCCTTTCATCCACGACGGAAGTCGTGTCCCATTGAATCCAATAATCCCTAACACCTTCAGATTTGTATGAGGACGGAGGCCTTCCAACACATTATCGTCGTCTGTTTCTCCTTCTCTGGACCCACTCCACTTCAAGGCCAACTTATGCAATTTTTGCTTTTCAAATATAAATGCACTCTCAGCCTCTATTTGATGATGCACGTTTTCAAGATTTAAAATATGCAAGTCACCTCGGAGATTTTTCAACCTTCCAAGCTCTCCAATTTTGTGGCCCTCTTCCTCGCCCACGTGATAGTATTCTATTGTTTGGAGACAAGTTAATCTTCCAATATTAGGAGGCAATTTTGTATCCGACATAACATGAAGATGTCTTAGGTTGATCAAGTATTGAACACTACTTGGCAGCTCCCTCAAACGGCCGTAACTGTCTGCTCTTAGTGTCTGCAAGTGATATAGATCACCTATTGAGTCTGGCAATGCTTGAATTTCTGTGGAGGAAATGTTGAGTAATCTCAAATGTATTAGCTTGTCGATTGAACTAGGCAACTCCTCAACATTTCTATCCATCAAAGTTAAAGCATGCAAACTTTTGAAGTTTAAGAGCATGGTATCAGAGAGTACTTCTTCACCTCCGAAGAATAACGTACGCCACTGTTCTTTTGGGATACAACTTGATTCATCTCCACCATTCTTGGTATCAATATACTGAACTTGATAGATGCCCTTTGAAACAATGCATGCTAGATCATGCACAAGATCGTGCATGCTACAATATGTTATGCTGTCATACTTATCTTGTCCCGCAACTTGTAACAAAGAATTCTGCAAAAGAAGGTCGAAAAACTTGTTGCCCTCAACCTCCATGCCATTTTCAGGATCAATATGAAGATATCCTTGTGCCATCCAAAGTTCAATCAATTCTTGCTTATTGATCTCCTTCCCTTTGGGGAAAATCGAACAATAGGCAAAACATCTTTTGAGTGATGGTGGCTGAATCTCAATATCTTTGAGATATCATTGTCGTCATTTTGTAGATTTGAAAGCCAATTCTCTGCAGTTCAGATCCACTCATCTTTGGCTGTACGACGTAGTAGTCCTCCGACTACGTTGGCAGCTAATGGCAAACCTCGACATCTTTTTGCCAAATTATTTCCAATGCTCTCAAATGCGAATGGAATTTCTTCTTCTTTACTCAGAGCTTTTTGTTTGATAATGGACCAACAAACTTCATCTGATAAGACATCCAAGTTGTGAACATCAAGTGTACGAACAATCAAAGCAACTTGTTTACTCCTCGTCGTAACAAGGATGAAATTTCCTTTAGTAGAAGTAAGCCCTGCTAAGGAATTTTCAAAATTTTCCCACATTTTGATATCTTCATTCCAAACGTCATCAAGAACAAGGAGATATGTTTTGTCTCCCAATTCTTTTCGTATCTTTTCCAAAAGAACCTCCACATCGAAATTTTTAGAGACATGGACCCAAATTTGGTTTCCAAAGTGGGACTTAATTCTTTCATGATTGAAGACTCTTCGGGTCAGTGTTGTCTTCCCCAGTCCACCCATCCCAACAATGGGAAGAACAAAGAAGGTTTGTTCAGTGGTGCGTCTTGTCAGTATCAGATCAACGATGTCCGAAAGTGTTGGGAAATCCTCTGAGAATTTCCATCTGATTTAATAAATCAGAAATCTCATCATAGGATCGATTATTAAGTGTAATCTAACATGATGAATTAATTAAACAGAAGAAGAAAATTTACGAGATACCTTTTGAAGCGTGTCTAAGAACACTACGCTTCAACCTGTCCAAGAAATCTGCTCTTGTAAACCCGGTTTCAAACCTTCAAGTCTTCTCCGGTGTTCTCTAGAATTCTGTCTGCCGTATCAACGTGTGTGGGCACGTTTGTTGTGAACACGTCTTATAAGCAGAAAAGAAACTGCTTACCACGTTCTGTTCCGGATAGAAACAACGGATACCTCCCACGTTCTGTTCCGGATAGAAACAGATAGGATACTTCCCACATTCTGTTCCGGATAGAAACAGATAAAATCCTGTCAGTTAAATATTTATCTCATAAATATCTTTTAACTGATATTTTTATCCGGATAGTCCAACAACCTCAATAATACAACAGTATATATCATAATATATTAAATTCATATTAGAGCCATCGAAGGGACCTAATCGGACCCAATTAAATTAAGCTGCAATAAATTAATTTTGACTCAATTAACTCTTAATCAGTCAAATTAATTTATTAATTTTGTTCAACTCCACTATAAGTATGAGATTGCACTCTTAATTAAATTGGAATTACTGAAGCAATTAATCAATAATATATATCCTCCGATTGATCGATCCAACATATTACCCCCTTCGATCAATTAAAATTTTGGAATAGGCTATCATGACCAATATGCCATCATTCCAATATTTATCAATCTCACATCTCAATTTCTATCTGATAGTACCGTGTGATCACATCACACAATTTGATTCAACAAGAATGTTGAATACTGAGCTCAGATTTGCTATCAACAGAAAAACCAGTGAGACCATGATCATGCCTATTAAATAGGTGAAGGTGTCTGATATTGCAAGTATATGTTCTTTATTATTTCACTTTAATTCCCAAGACACTGAGATATTGATCAATAAAAAAATCTCACCCATTAGCACCTCAAAGAACTTCAAGTTAGTAACAAAATTACACTACTTGCTCAAGATTAAGGTAATACATACATCAATCACTGAATTAAATCGTGTGGTCAAACACAATTTTAAATTCATATGATCCCGCCCAATACACCATTTGTGTATCCTCAATTCCATTACCAAGTCAAAGACAAACTTTAATAGAATTGAGATGATCTTATCAAAATAAATTGCCCAATTTATTTACTGATCACGGACAAAAATTTTATGGATTGAATAATAAATTGAATCTTTCTATGGTTAACAACTTAAGGAATCAATTTAAAAATATCTACAATCCATGGACATATGCAATGCTCAAACAAAATAGAACAAATCATTTTATTTCAAAATGTCTGACATGAAAGATAATAAATTTACTCAAGGGCATAAAACAAATACACTAACAACATATCTCTCCCACTTGCCCTAGAGTAAATGAGACATGTCTAGTATACCCATATTCCTAATATGACCCTCAAAGACCCCACTGGATAAGCTCTTAGCAAAGGGGTTAGCAAGATTATCTGCAGTTGCAATCTTGCACACCGACAGTTCTCCTCGTTGAACTATATCCCTTACAAGGTGATACTTCCGCTCAATGTGCTTTCCACGCTTATGGTTTCTAGGCTCTTTTGCATTTGCCACTGCTCCACTATTGTCACAAAACAGAGTAATGGAATGTGACGCAGAAGGAACCACCTCAAGGCTTAACAAAAAATTTCTGAGCCATACAACTTCTTTGGCTGCTTCGCAAGCAGCCACATACTCAGCCTCCATTGTGGAATCAGCAATACATGATTGTTTTACACTCCTCCAAACAACAGCTCTGCCACCAAAAGTGAATAATGACCCTGATGTAGATTTTCGAGAATCTCTATCAGCTTGAAAATCAGAATCAGTATATCCTACAGGAACTAAACCTGATGCTGTGTATACCAACATATAATCTCTTGTTCTCCGAAGATACTTGAGAATATGTTTTACAGCAATCCAGTGTTCAGGTCCTGGATTTGACTGATATCTATTGACCATACCAACAGCATAACAAATATCTGGTCTGGTACATACCATTGCATACATGAGACTTCCTACAGCAGATGCATAAGGAACTCGTTTCATGTATTCCACCTCACTAGGAGTTTTTGGAGATTGCTCCCGTGACAGGTGGATTCCATGTCTGAAGGGGGTCAGACCTTTCTTGGAATTCTGCATGGCAAACCTCACCAATATTTTTTTAATGTATGAAGCTTGGGATAAAGCAATCATCCTGTTTTTCCTATCTCGAAAGATTTGGATTCCTAAAACATAATTTGCTTCTCCCAAGTCCTTCATATCAAACTGTTGTGCCAACCAGTGTTTTGTTGATGTTAACAGTCCCACGTTATTACCAATAAGTAGGATGTCATCCACATACAACACGAGAAAAACTACATTCTTGCCTTCAATCGGGAAAAATTCAAAATTAGTCCTGCCCCAGGGCTGTCGTACGATTTTAGTCCTGTTAAAATCGTAATTTCAATTTTAGTCCTCTTAACTCAAAATTTGTGCAATTTAGGTCCTATTTGGCCAGAATTTTCCATTTCCCAATCGAATTCCGGCGAGTATTACACACTCGCCCCCAATTCCAACTATCCGACTGATTTGTGCTGACTTGGCCAAAAATTACGGATGTGGCAATTATTTGTTCATTTCCCCAAATGCCATGTCATAAACTGAAATTAAAAAAAAGAAAAACCGAATTAAAAAGTAAAGAATTTTCCAGATTAAATCAACAGAAAGTAAAACGGGGGAAATAAAAAAACAAATTGAAGAACACCCAAAATCCCCAATCCTCCACAAACCCTAATCGATTGAAAATCCTTCACCAATGTCTGATGTTTCCCAAACGTCAACGCCACACGAGTGCTTATATGGTCGACGGGCTGTCCTCCGAACCTCCAAAACCGCAACAAGCCAAGAGAGAAAATTTTGGGGTTGTTTGAGATACAATGTAAGTTGCTCTCATTTTATGGGGTTTAAAGTGTGATATCAGTTGGCTTGAATTGCCGACTCGAATTTTCAGTAGCAAATTTCCTTATTGTTTTAAGTTGTGATTTGAGAGTTCATCAGATTTTTTTTTTTTTTTGCCTTGTAGAAGCAAGGTGGCTGTGATTTTTTTTTTGTGGGATGATAATGAAGAATATGAGAAATGGAGAATAGCATATGAGAACTTGAAGGAAGAGTACCAGAAATTGCATGTGAATGACATTGAATTGAAAGAAATTAACAAACTGTTGAAAGAGGAGATTACAGAGCTGAAGATGGATATCAAGGATTTGAAAAAAGAAATGAAAGATTTGATGCTGCTTAACAAGGCTCTCAAAGAAGACAAGAAGAAGTTGAAGAATTCATCATCTAGTTTGTGGAGGCAGATTGTGTTGATGCAACTTGTGCTAGTTGTGTTATGGTGGATTGCAAATTGATTCCTTGTTAGAAGTTGTAGTAGTTTATTGCAAATGTAATGGTTTGGAACCAATACTTGTAGTTTATGTAGTAGCTTGTAGTATTTTGGAGTATTAGTGTTGTTGTAGTTTGTGGAAACTGGTTAGTGGTATTTAAAGAATGTGAAATGCAATGTCCTATTTTGTTTTAAGGTTTCTTATTTTCTTGCAAAATGGATGTATGATACATATTAGACTGCACAGCTAACAAGAAAAGTATGTTCCCTTCATCAATGTTCAAATAAGGTTGAAATAGCTAAAAAATGAAAATGGACACAAGTAATAAAACAAAAGCTGCCTATGCCACATCCCATTAATCAAAAAGACAAGAGTTTCAAAATAGCTTTGGGAACTCCAAAAGTATCATGTTACCAAAGTATCAACAAAAACCACCCAAGTCAAAAGTATGTACAAAAACCAAGAGTTTCAATCTGAGTTACAATTCACTTCTTCTTCTTTTTCTTACTTGGGGCTGCCACAGACAAGTCCAAATACTTTTGTCCATCCTCCACCACTATATTCTTCATGGTTAATGGCTGCACTGTAGTATTTTTGAAGTGAAGTGAAGTGAAGTGAAGTAGCCAACTGAAAATGGAGCTGAAGCCCTTATTTGCACTCTAGACTATGGCAGTGGTGCTTTGGCAGGAATGAGAGGATTATCTACTGGAACTTCTTCAGCTGCAGATGGTTGACTTGGATTATCCACTGGATGTTGACTCATCTGTGTAAGGTTAATTTCCTCCAGTTCACACTCAGATGGTTCTTGTAGATCCCTTGTCCTACTACCACTAGCACCTCCAGTCTACACACACCATATATGCTAAGTTCCAAAGTTTAAAAAAACCAAATAAAACTCAGAAATGTATAAGTATATACCTCTTGAGCTCCCTTGCACTGCATCAACTGTTCATACATGGAAGGGCCTTGAACTAATGGCTGCATAGTGTTGAATACATGATCTCTGCCCTTCTCTTGAAGTAAGAGTTCAACTAAGAACTCTTCATGTTCATCACTTACATTTTGACTGGCACTTATTGTAGTGGGTGGTTTCACCTAAGTAAATGAATCACATATTATTCCTTGAACAATGATAATGCACATAATAGACACATGGACTTACAATGTGTTGTGGCTCATCATCATCATTAGCTTGTTCTGCTACCTTCATTTTACCCTTTCCCTTAGACTGCAGAGGTTAAATGAAAATATGTTAAATACTTGCACATGTTAAATCTTACAAGAAGACTGTGTATATTTTACAATACCTTTGGATCTGGCATATTCTCTTTGTTTGTGGCAGTAGCCTCCTCAGGCCCCTAAGCAACATTACACATGTTAGTATATAGATTGGATTAAATTGTAATTGAATGGTGGAGTTTGAAGTATATAGATTCTTACTGACCTCCTTTGGTTTGCTCCTTCTTTTCTGTCTTTTCATCCTCACCTCAGTTGCTGTCTTTTTCCTTTTACATCCATGTGAAGGTTCATCAGATTCTTTTCTTCTTAATGTCATTGGTCTTCCTCTACTCTTCCTTGCAAAATTTGGTGGAAGGGGAGGAATATAGGCTGAATCACCCCAAAGTTTCTCATAACTAATTCCTTGTATTGCTGGCTCATAAATCTTGAGGTATGTCTCAACATAATAATACCTATCCACATAGTCTTCTAATGCCTCCCCTAAACTGAGTATGGCACATGTGGCATGTTTGCAAGGAATTCCAGTCAATTGCCAAGATCTACAAGAGCATTCCCACTTCTCCAGATCCACTGTATATTGGGCTCCATCATAGCAAGAGATTTGGTGATACCTATTTGATGACTTGCAGTGGAAAAAATCTCCAACACACCCAGTATATCTGTCCAGAATCCTTCTTATCTTGGGGCAGGGCTTGTCCTTCCACTTCATGCATGCTCTATCTCTATTCTTCTGCAGCTTACACATGATATAGATCCTAATCCACTCAAGCATTGTGATGATAGGCTTATCCCTTGCCTCTAATATACAGCTGTTGAAGGATTCACATGCATTGTTTAGTAGCATGTCACACTTTGAAGTCTCCCTAAAGAAAGCCTTACTCCATTGGGTTGGAGGCTTATCATTGAACCACTCCCATGCACACTCATTATAGTCCTTCAAAGCACTCATCCCTACCCTAAACTTTCCTGTTGTAGTGGCTTGGGCACAGTTCTAAAGGAAGTTCTTGTAGGCCATTCCCCTGTACCCAGCACTCTTCATGTTGTTATGAAGGTGCCTAACACAAAATCTGTGCTCTGCCCCTTGAAACACACTCAAACATGCATGGATCAAACCTTTTTGTTTATCAGAGATGATGGTGATTTCTTCAGGATTTTCTATGCAGAGATCTTGCTTAAGGACTGTAAGAAACCACTCCCATGTGTCCTTATTTTCTGTTTTAACCACAGCATATGCAACAGGGTATAGATTGTTATTGGGATCTACCCCCACTGCACTTAGAAGAACCCCCTATAACTACCTTTAAGCCAACAACCATCAATAACCGCATTGTCCACTCATAATTCAAACCCTCACACTTCACATAGACTCTAATTTTGTCATTCTTAACAAATTTCAGGTTCCTTTTAGTGTTGATAGCATGAGATTGCACAGCTTTCCTAAATTCAGCCTTGGAACTAAAAATCATTTTCAGAGCAAATGAAGGATTGAAGATTGTTGTAGGGTTGAATACAGGGAATTGTTCATTGTTAGCCTCATCATCAGACACCCTAGTTTCATCAAAATCATCACAACCAATTCCCACACAATCATCTTCACTGGTTGAACCATCATCAGATTCATTCACCCCTCTTTCATCATCTAAACTAACAGATTCTTCATCTTTACTATCATCACTAACATCATCTCCAATCACAAAGTCATCATCCTCAGCCAATTCATCATCATTAGATTCTTCACTTACTACATTATCATGTTCAGTTTCACCATCTTCAATTTCAGCATCAAATTCTTCTTCTAAGTAGATGTGCATTTCATTATTCTTCATGTTATCCATCAGCAATTGTCTTAAGTCATCATTCCCAGTTATCAATTTAAATCCATTGTTCATCATAGTGTGATACCTAAACACACCATTAACCCCCCTAATTGTAATATAACTTTTTATATGATCTAACATAAAAAACTTAGGATTCACATAGTCCAAAATTATCTTTTCCACACCAAGATACTGCGCATGAGGGATATTCCTAAATTCTCCTCCAACGTGTAAAATAATACTCATATAGGGCTTCTTTCCATATGTGAAATGAATATTTTACACATAAAGTTAATGGGATGTGGACCACAAAAAAAAAAACATAGCGCATGGACCACACTGAAAGTCCTACGTGGATCTGCAAAACAAAAACACAAAACTGTCCCAATCAAAGTACACGGTGTTGTCAGCGGTGTCGACAACACCAGCGTAAAACACAGCGGAAAAATAGATCGAATTAAAAGTTGCAGAACACAAACGATTTATCCACGAGTATACAAATACTCGTGGAATGCCTTCAAGGCGAAAACTCCTTTATTGATTTGTGTATGTGTACAAAGGAGAAAGAAAGATCTCTAAAAGAGATTCTTTCGAACAAATGACTCAATACGTCCTATGTGATGTATATGAAACCTAGGGACGTATACAAATACACTCAGTTGAACACTCCGAAGAACACCTATACTAAAAGTCAAGAGTATGCAAACTCTATGACACACTTGAAAAACGATGTTGTCTATCGGTGTGAACAACACAACTCTTGACACCAGTGTACTGCGTATATTAGACTGCTTTAGCTCTCGATTCTGTGTATCACTTGATCTTCAACAGCTTCACCTATTTATAGACCTTGAAGTACACTTGGTGTAGAGTCCACTTCCCATGATCTTGGAGTGCTCCATGATCTCCATAACTCCATAACTCACGTGCATGATGGATGGGAAAGTGGAGTGGACTTGTTCTTGACTTCTTCATCCTTACTTCTTGATCTTCATGTTGACTTGTTCAACTATGGATCTTGTTTTCTTCTTTCAACCCCACGTTCTGCAAACTCACGTTCTCCTCTCTCTTAAGATCACGTATTCTTCTTCAATATATATATATCTCTTGGATACACTTTTGAATCCTATCAAAAAGAACACACAACAACTTCCTAAATCTTAGGAAGATTTGTTAGACATGCTTTGAGATTCAAACTTATAAAACACGTGATATTTTGTGAGTCAAATCTTAGAGAGAGAATCAAATCCTTTTCCAAATCTTTTCAAATAAACATATCCAATTAAAATCTAATTAAAATCTAATTTTTGATTTTAGGATAAACTTGAAAAAGGAAAATTATTATTGTTGGAAAATCCAACACTAACAATCTCCCCCTATTTTTCTTTTTCAGCTCAAAACCTAAATCAATTAGATTTAACTCCCCCTTAATTCAATCTCCCCCTTAATTCTGCAATCACAAACAATCAAAAAGAATTAAAGATTAATCATTCAACACAATCATGAAAATATTCATCAAAACTTTCTCCTTCGCCACTTTCACCATAGGAATTGTCTTACCATATCTTCTCTCCCTTTTTGAGCGGAAAATTAGCTCATAAAAACGGTTCCCTACTTTCAAAGTATATCAACAAAGACGTTGGGCCAAATGTTGCCAAATTGAAGAGGCAACATCCGGTGTATAGGGCGAATCACAAATTCGATTGCCAATGAAAATTGCCTTGGCACCATCATCTTAGTAGACCGTATCTTGAAGCAAAGGACTTTAAGGACAGAGAAAAATGGAGAGGGAAAGAAAGCAGCTTCGTCCTTACCTTAGATAAAAAAGGCAGGAATAGGTGGTATGGGCAGTGTTGCGCCGGTGTGGGCAACACCGTCAGAAGACACTGCAGCAGAGGGCGGAGCAAGTAAAGCAGGGTAAGATTGCTTTAATTTCTCCAGGAATTCAAGAACAGCAGGGGGAATAACAGGATCAGCCATGGGAGAAATTTAAGTTAAGAAATTTAGAGTTTGGAAGGAAGAAGAAGAAGGGGATCGGGATTTTAGAGAGAGAGAGAGAGAAAGATTTTGAGTGAGCAAGAGAGAGAGTATACACTCAAGTAGTAGAAACGTACGCGTGATTTTCTGATTGTAAACAAAAACCTGAGCCTTTGAATTTTTAGATAAAATCAAGAGATTTTGAAAAAAATATGAAAATAAGATAAAATCTCAACAATTTTGCACAAAAATAGGAGTCACAAAATTCGAATTTTAAAATTGAAATTGGGTCATCCAAAAATCAAATATATCCACTATATATTATAAGGATTAAATGCAGATACCTAGGGATGCATAAAGTTTAAATCCCATAAATATCGCACACAATGTAACTGACTGGTGTTGTCCCTGATGTTACATAACATTGCGATGACACCATAGAAAATTTTGGCTCTTTAAAAATTTTTTCTCTTGTGCACACGAAATTAAATTCACACATACCTAATCTCAACCAACCTTTTGAAAAGAGAGCACTGTCGTAGCGAGCGCCATGCTTCTAGTTACTCGGTTGTGAGATCAAGTTCTTTTCGATTTGGTTGTGGTATCTCCTACACCTTTTGACAAGGAAGCATCGTCGCAGCGAACGTCGTGCCCCGAGTTACTCAGTGAGGTCACACAACACATTTAAGCATAGTCACTAGGCTGCCTGAAAAGCATCGTCGTAGCGAGCGCCGTGCTCCAAGTGCTTCGTGACTTATATCAATTATTCGAACAAAGGTACACTTATATTATGAGCCATTAACAAAATAGGTGTCCAATCCAGAGTTATCACATAAGGAACACACTGGTCAGATACAAACAAGCACACATATGCCTAGAAAGCCTAAAAATAAAAATTTATTCTAAGGGTGTTAAGAGTGGTGTGAGCAACATGAACGGTAACACCCGCAAAAACAGCATGCACATTCAAACAATGCACAATCCGAGAGACTTCTTTAAGGAAGAAAATCTCTCTAAATCTAAGGCTTTTGTAAATATATCTGCTATTTGGTTTTCAGTGGATACATAATCAAGTTGGATTAACCCTTTTTCAACTAAATCTCGAATGAAGTGATGCCTAATATCTATGTGTTTAGTTCGAGAATGTTGAACTGGATTTTTGGAAATATTAATCGCACTCGAATTATCACAAAATAGGCTCAAAGATTCATTTTCAAAACCATAATCATCAAGCATTTGTTTCAACCACACAAGTTGAGTACACGCACTCCCGGCGGCTACGTATTCGGATTCGGCGGTGGATAAAGAAACACAGTTTTGTTTTCTACTATGCCAAGATACTAAGTTATTGCCTAAGTAGAAACAACCACCACTAGTACTCTTCCTATCTTCTACATCTCCAGCCCAATCAGAATCATTAAAACCCACCAAATTAAGATTAGTGTCCTTAGTATACCAAATACCTAAATCTATCGAACCGGAAACATACCTTATGATACGCTTCACTGCTTGAAGATGTGAGATCTTAGGGTCAGCTTGGTAACGTGCACAGACACCAACACTATACATTATATCCGGTCGGCTAGCGGTCAAGTAGAGCAAACTGCCGATCATCGATCTATAAAGGGTGTTGTCAACACCATCGGCAACACTGTCTTTCGACAGCTTTTGGGTCGAACCCATAGGGGTTCTCATAGGCTTAGAATTTTCTAAACCAAAGCGAGATACCAAATTTTTGGCATACTTACTTTGAGAAATGAAAATTCCTTCCTTTAATTGCTTAACCTGCAAACCTAGAAAGTAAGTTAGTTCTCCAATCATACTCATTTCGAAGGTAGATGACATAGCATGCACAAAATCATCAAGATCACTTTGACAAGTAGATCCAAATACAATGTCATCAACATAAATTTGAGCTATCATGCAATTACGATCAGTTCTCTTAACAAAGAGAGTACGATCGGCCATGCCTCGAATGAATCCAAACTCAAGTAGGAAAGAGGTCAATCGACCATACCAAGCTCTAGGAGCTTGTTTTAATCCATACAATGCCTTCTTGAGTTTGTAGACATAATGAGGTTGATAAGGATCTTCAAAACCTTTTGGTTGTTCAACAAACACTTCCTTATCTAAAAACCCATTCAAAAATGCTCCTTTTACATCCATTTGATAAAGGGTAATTTTCAAATAACAAGCAATTGCAAGAACTAACCTAATCGATTCAATTCGAGCAACGGGTGCGAAGGTCTCATCGTAATCGATGCCTTCGACTTGTGTGTACCCTTGTGCTACAAGTCGTGCTTTGTTTCTTACAATGTTCCCCGACTCATCCGATTTATTTTTAAAAATCCATTTAGTTCCAATCACATTAGTATCAGATGGTCTAGGAACAAGAAACCAAACATCATTTCTAGTAAATTGTTCAAGTTCTTCTTGCATTGCTTGTATCCAAAAATTATCTTTTAAAGCTTCAGAGACATTTTTGGGTTCAATTGGAGAGACAAAACAGTAGAATTTTACCTCTGAAAATGTGGTTGACATACACACATGTCTTACCATTTCCTTGTAATTCACGGGGTCTTTTCTACGAGTTCGAACACCATCGTTTACTCCCCCTATCACCTGTGTGGTAGGGTGATTTTTTCTGATACGAGCAGGTGGATCTCTTCGAACTTGATCAGGTAGATCATCATCACTTTCATCGGATTCAGGTTCTGCCGATGTTGTCACTGGTGTTGTCGCTGGTGTTGCATCTGGTGTCACAACACTGGGGGCAACATCAGTATTTCCAGTTTCATGAATTACTGGAATTTCAACTAGATCAGTTACGGCATCTTCATAAGATTTACCTGTGAGATCAGAGAAGTCATCAAACACAATATTAACTGATTCTTGAATAGTCCTAGATCTTAAGTTAAAAACACGATAAGCATGACTATTCAAAGAATATCCAAGAAACACGGCTTTGTCACTTTTTCCATCAAACTTAGCAAGATTATCTCTATCATTCAAAATGTAGC
Organism: Scutellaria baicalensis; assembly: GCA_005771605.1. NCBI lineage: Eukaryota > Viridiplantae > Streptophyta > Magnoliopsida > Lamiales > Lamiaceae > Scutellaria > Scutellaria baicalensis. Next base: position 54,029,805 of record CM016722.1, read on the forward strand.
AAAGACACCCAAAAAAATGAAAATGTTTAAGATTAGGCTTTTTCCCTTTCAAAATTTCGTAAGGGGTCATTTTGCTACCCGGTCTTAAAAAGACTCGATTGCCAATATAGCAAGCCGTGTTCAATGCTTCAGCCCAAAAACGCCGTGAGAGGTTCTTAGAACTGAGCATGACACAAGCCATTTCTTGCAAAGTTCGATTTTTCCTTTCCGCAACTCCGTTTTGTTGAGGAGTTTTAGGAGCCGAAAATTGGTGTTCAATGCCTTTCTTTTCACAAAAATCAGCAAACAATTTGTTTTCAAATTCCTTACCATGGTCAGACCTAATGCTCAAAATTTTAGAAGAAAATGAGGTCTTAATCCTAGTGTACAAAATCTTAAATTGAGAAAACGTATCCGATTTTTCACGTAAAAAGAAAATCCAAGTATATCGGGAAAAATCATCAACAATCACATAGGAATACCTCTTTCCTCCAAGACTTTCAACCTCAACTGGTCCTATTAAATCCATGTGTAAAAGTTGAAAACAATGAACAGTACCTTGGTGTTGTCCGTGGTGTGATGTAACACTGTGGGAAACACGGGTCTGTTTACCTTTAAGGCAGTCCCCACACACTATCTTACCATTGTGATTGAGGCTTGGCAGTCCTTGTACAGCCTCAAACTTCATCAACTTTTGGAGAGTTCGAAAATTCACATGGCCTAATTTTTGATGCCACAAAATCGTGTCATCAAACTTAGCCTTGTTACATGTGACATTTTCTCCAACAAGATAGCAATTGTCATGAGATCTTGTACCTGTCATGATACACATGTTAGACTTATCAAAAACTTCACAAGAATCCTTAGTAAATTTTACCTCAAGATTGTCATCACATAATTGACTTATGCTAATTAAATTAGCCATAAGACCATCTACTAAAAACACATTAGACAACCTGGGAAAACCTGGTAGATTAAGAGTTCCTTTGCCAATGATTCTACCCTTAGCACCTCCTCCATAAGTAACCGATCTTTCGGTAATAGGCACAAAATTACACAAATAATCTTTGGTGCCCGTCATGTGGCGTGAGCAACCACTATCAAAGTACCAAGAATCTGAAATGTTAGTCTTAAGAGCAGTAAAAACAAGTTGGCAGACTTGAGCAGTTTGTTTAGAAACCCAAACTTTCTTTCCAACAGTGGTGTTGCGGGCGGTGTTGCGTGACACCGGAGGTAACACCAGACCATTTGCTCGATCATTTTTCAATTTTCGACAGTATGGTCTTATATGTCCAGGTTGAAAACAGTAATGACAAACATATTTTCTTTTCCTACGACCTGAACTGTTGGATTTTATGGACTCTTTCGATTTTTCTTTTACAAAATTAATCTTTGCATGTGAATCGACAAAAAGGTTTGGAAACATATTTTCAACAATTTTACTTGATCCAATACCTGATTTTGTTGAATTACCTGATCCCATGATTTCACTTGCCTTGGAAGAACTCGCGAGTTCCATTTTGCAATTAAGGATTCCGTCTCTTCAAGCTTGAATTACACCTTTCCAAGTTCTATGTCCTTCTTGGTGAGAGTGGTTTCCAGCTTTGCAACTGAGTTTTTCAGCACTTCATTCTCCTTAGATAAAGCTTCATTTTCCTTGGATATGACTTCCTTTTCCTTGGAAACAATTTCTACAAGCTTGCATTGCTTTTTCCATTCCTTAAGCAAGGAGTTATAAAGACCATGAAGTTCTTCAATGGCTTCATCTTTATCTAAGTCATCTCCAGCAAGAGAATCTGTATCATCACAAACAACATTAAGGCAGGTTATGTTAGCAAAATCAAACAGTTCATACCTCTGTGATGTTGTCGTCGATGTTGTCTGCGGTGTCATGACACCGGTGTTGTCAACACCACCGGTAACACCAGTAGCGATTTTTGCAAACAAGGCTGTGGAACTTTCAGTTTCAACTTCCTCATCATCCTCATCGTCACTCATAGATACCCAGTGATTTTTCAGACCATACTTCCTCAAAGTATTGGCACATTCATTTGCATAATGACCCCAACCCGAACAAGCTCGACATTGGATGGTATCGAGATGTTTGGGATCATTCCATCCATGATCTGAAGATGTCTTCTTAGGCTGACGTTTGAACTGAGAGGATGCTCCAGTTGGCTTCCATTGGGATCGATCATTGGATCGATTGAATGGTTCCTTCCCTTTCGAACGAGGCTTCTCCTTGTTGAACTTTCTCACCATGGTGTTGAATTTCTTCGTCAACATGGCTACATTCTGCCCCTCGGTGACTTCCTCCAATGGTTCATCATCTTCTCCAGATTCTTCATTGTCTTGAGCTTGCAAGGCTATGGTTTTAGTCTTGTAGCCCGCTTCCATTTGGCTTTGAAGGTTGAGCTCAAAGGTTTGAAGAATACTTTGAAGTGTATCAAAGTCCATTATCGAAAGATTGTGGACCTCCTCAATGGCGGATACCTTGATGTTGAACCTTGGTGGCAGTGTTCGAATGGCCTTAGACACAAGTTGCTTTCGTCCAATTGGTTCTTCAAGCATTTGGGCTTGATTCGAGATGTCCCGGAGCCTCTCAAAGTAGGTTCCAATGTCTTCATTCTCCTCCATGCGCATATTCTCGAACTTGGACATAATCAGCCGCAACCGAGCCTCACGAACACACTTTGCACCTTCAAAATGCTTTTGGAGAGTATCCCAAGCATCCTTGGCATGGGCAGCATTTTGGATCAATCGAAACACCTTGTAGTCCACCGTTTCGAAAATGACATTGATGGCCTTTTCATTGAAGTTGGCATTGTGGATCTCATCGATTGTCCACTCGGTTTGAGGTTTGAGAACCATTTCACCATGGACCTCCTTCATAGGGGCGCTGTAACCCTCCAAAACGGCAGTCCAAGCACGTGCATCAATGGACTTGATCTTCGATCGTACACGAATCTTCCAATAGGCATAGTTGGAGCCATCCAAAATTGGAAGGTGTCCAAAGTTTGGATTGCAATAGTCCGCGTCCTGCATGGCTAGATCCACCACTTAGTATGTCAAGTGATGGCTCTGATACCACGTGAAAGTCCTACGTGGATCTGCAAAACAAAAACACAAAACTGTCCCAATCAAAGTACACGGTGTTGTCAGCGGTGTCGACAACACCAGCGTAAAACACAGCGGAAAAATAGATCGAATTAAAAGTTGCAAAACACAAACGATTTATCCACGAGTATACAAATACTCGTGGAATGCCTTCAGGGTGAAAACTCCTTTATTGATTTGTGTATGTGTACAAAGGAGAAAGAAAGATCTCTAAAAGAGATTCTTTCGAACAAATGACTCAATACGTCCTATGTGATGTATATGAAACCTAGGGACGTATACAAATACACTCAGTTGAACACTCCGAAGAACACCTATACTAAAAGTCAAGAGTATGCAAACTCTATGACACACAAGAAAAACGATGTTGTCTATCGGTGTGAACAACACAACTCTTGACACCAGTGTACTGCGTATATTAGACTGCTTTAGCTCTCGATTCTGTGTATCACTTGATCTTCAGCAGCTTCACCTATTTATAGACCTTGAAGTACATTTGGTGTAGAGTCCACTTCCCATGATCTTGGAGTGCTCCATGATCTCCAAACTCACGTGCATGATGGATGGGAAAGTGGAGTGGACTTGTTCTTGACTTCTTCATCCTTACTTCTTGATCTTCATGTTGACTTGTTCAACTATGGATCTTGTTTTTTTCTCTCAACCCCACGTTCTGCAAACTCACGTTCTCCTCTCTCTTAAGATCACGTATGCTTCTTCAATATATATATCTCTTGGATACACTTTTGAATCCTATTAAAAAGAACACACAACAACTTCCTAAAACTTAGGAAGATTTGTTAGACATGCTTTGAGATTCAAACTTATAAAACACGTGATATTTTGTGAGTCAAATCTTAGAGAGAGAATCAAATCCTTTTCCAAATCTTTTCAAATAAACATATCCAATTAAAATCTAATTAAAATCTAATTTTTGATTTTAGAATAAACTTGAAAAAGGAAAATTATTATTGTTGGAAAATCCAACACTAAAACACACAGATTAAGCAATCAACCACCATTATTTAAAGCTATCCATTCAGTGGTGGGTATAAATGGGAACTCACCATAGCGTGGTCTCTCCTTATCATTATCCGAAGCACTCCTCAGGTACACCATTCTTGTTCCTCAACTCCTCAGGTTAGGGTTCTTCTGAATTTGGGAGTTTTGCAAAATTGGGGTTGATTTGTTGTTGCCCGTTACTTTTTTCCAGTTATTTTTTAAATTTGAATTTTTCCGTTTTTCATTTAATTCTTTACTTTTTCATTTGGTTTTTCTTTTTTTTTTATTTCAGTTTATGACATGGCATTTGGGGAAATCAACAAATAATTGCCACATCCGTAATTTTTGGCCAAGTCAGCACAAATCAGTCGGATAGTTGGAATTGGGGGCGAGTGTGTAACACTCGCCGGAATTCGATCGGGAAATGGAAAATTCCGGCCAAATAGGACCTAAATTGGACAAATTTTGAGTTAAGAGGACTAAAATTGAAATTACGATTTTAACAGGACTAAAATCGTACGACAGCCCTGGGGCAGGACCAATTTTGAATTTTTCCCCCTTCAATCTTTTTATAGACACAAGGCTCTTCAAGATTTTGATCAAAATCGCAAGTTTTAATTGCTTGATCAAATCTAATATTCCAGGTCCTAGACGCCTGCTTCAGTCCATAAATGGACCTTTTCAGTTTGCATACTCTATGCTCTTGACCATTTTGGATGAAACCCTCTGGTTGCATCATATAGATGCTCTCGTCAAGATTTCCATTAAGGAAAGCTGTCTTGACATCCATTTGCCACACCTCATAGTCAAAATGAGCTGCAATGGATAAGAGAATAGGAATAGACTTTAGCATGGCCACCGGTGAAAAGGTTTCTTCATAACCGATCCCTTCTCTTTGGGTATAACCCTTGGCAACCAATCTAGCTTTAAAAGTCTCCACTTTTCCATCTATTCCTCTCTTTCTCTTGTAGATCCATTTGCACCCAATGGGTTTTACCCCTTCAGGCTTATCTACAAGATCCCAGACAGAGTTAGTGTACATGGAATTCATTTCTGAATCCATGGCACTCCTCCAATGATCAGCGTCTACATCTTCTATAGCCTCCCTAAACGAAGTGGGATCTTCCTCTTGCTCAATGGAGATTGCCTCAAAAGACTCTTCATAGAGCAAGAATCTGGAAGGTCGTCTAACGACTCTCTTACTTCGTCTAGTCGCTATAGGTTCCTCGATGACGAGGTTGTTCTTGTTCTTCATGTCCTTCGATATCCATTTCTACACCTAAAGGCGAATGAATAATAGGATCATGATCTTCTACTACCTCATTAATTGGAGAACCATTTAGCACTGGAGGTGGAACCTCTGTGTGTCTCCCACTTGATCCAATAGCTGATGGTGGTAGACTTATGAATTCCAGAATGAATAGGTTCAATGTGGATCTCTGGATTTGATGAACTAGGAATATCTTCCTTCACCTTTTCCAAAAGAACTCTATTCTTGGATTCATTCTCTTCTATGTATTTGTCCTCTAAGAAGGTCGCATTTGTACTTACAAATACCTTATTGTCTTGAGGACTATAGAAGTAGTAACCTCTTGTCCCTTTAGGGTATCCTACAAACATACATAATTCTGATCTTGATTCCTTCTTATTTGTCTTACCTTTGAGCACGTATGCTGGACATCCCCATATTCGAGTATGTCTTAGATTAGGCTTACGCCCATTCCACAATTCGAGGGGTGTCTTAGGTACAGACTTAGATGGAACTAGATTCAATACATACATCGCCGTTTGTAGTGCATATCCCCAAAAAGAAGCACTAAGGTTTGAGAAGCTCAACATAGATCTGACCATGTCTAACAAGGTCCTGTTTCTCCTTTCCGAGACACCATTCTGTTGTGGAGTACTTGGTGCACTCAATTGAGATAAAATCCCATTTTCTGTCAAGTATGCTCTAAAGTCGCTAGATAGATACTCACCACCTCGATCTGATCGAAGTGTTTTTATGTTCTTACCTAATTGTTTTTCCGCTTCCAGTCTAAATTCCTTGAATTTTTCAAGTGCCTCAGACTTGCGGACCATTAGATAAACATAACCGTATCTTGAATAGTCATCAGTAAAAGTGATGAAGTACTCATATCCACCTCTAGCTTGAACTTTAATTGGTCCACATACATCAGAATGTACTAATTCTAAGACTTCTTTAGCTCTAAGTCCTTGAGACTTAAAAGACCTCTTAGTCATTTTACCCTCCAAACAAGATTCACATACGGGCAAAGGTTCTACCTTTAAATCAGTTAAAGGACCTTCCCTTACTAACCTTTGAATCCTATTAAGATTAATATGACCAAGTCTTAGGTGCCACAAGTAAGTCTCATTAGTTGGAGATAACTTTATGTGTTTTGATGTGTGATATAGAAAGCTGTCGGTTGGTTTTAAGATATACAAATCATTATCCAAATGCCCCTTACAGATAATAGCTTTATTAAAAGAAATATCAACGCCATTGAAGAAAAATGAACATGATATCCTTGTTTAAATAACAAAGCAACATAAATCAAATTTCTAGTAATGTCTGGGACATAATAACAATTACTTAAAACCAAATGTTTCTTATTCGAAAAATAAAGATAAACATTTCCGACAGCTTTCGCAGATACCACAGCCCCTGTGCCAACCCTCATGGAATGATCCCCTTCATTAAGCTTTCTGGTTACTTGGAACCTCTGCAAAGTATTGCAAACATGGTTAGTGGCTCCAGAATCTACTATCCAAGTATCTGTAGAATCAACCACTAAATAAGACTCAATAAAAGATAACTCACCCTTTCCTTGTTTCTTTGCTAGGTAAACCGGGCAGTTTCTCTTCCAATGACCCTTTTCCCCGCATTCAAAACACTTCCCTTTTGGTTTCCCATCTGATTTCTCTTGAGTTTTAGACTTCTTTGCTACTTGTTGTGGACCCTTCTTGTTAGACTTCTTCCTTTTTTCCACCATTACCTTTCGGTTTGGTTGAGGACAGTCCAGCAGAAGCAACAACGAAAGCATCACCATTTTGGACTTTAAGAACACTTTCAGCGTTTTGAAGCTCTTTCATCAGTTCGGTCAAGGACATGTTCAGCTTATTCATGTTATAAGTAACTTTGAATTGTGAGAACATCTCAGGGAGAGTCTCTAAAGCCATGTCAACTTGGGTCTCCGCACTGATCTCAGCCCCCAAAACCTCAGCCACGTTGAAATGACCAATCAGCGTAAGCATATGGTCTCTCACGGACGTCCCAGGTTTCATACGCAGGTTCATAATGTTCCTAATGGTAGCCTGACGTGCTTGACGTCCTTGATGTGCAAACATTTCTTGAAGACTTTCCATGATTTCAGTGGATGTCCTCATGAACTGATGTTTTTGTTGCAACACATTTGAGATGGAACCCAAAATGAAGCAACGAGCCATGTCATCAGCATGAATCCACTTATCATAAGCCTCCCTATGTGCATCAGTGGACTCGTCAGTAGGGATTTCGGGGCAAGGTTCAGTTAGCACAAATTTGAACTTCTCAGCAGTGAGAACAATCATAAGATTGCGTTTCCAGTCAATGTAATTTTCTCCCACTAGTTGGTTCTTATTCAATATCAAAGACAAAGCGTTTGCAGACATTTTCTGAAATTAAATAAATTAAAATTTATGAGCATACATAATGATAGAAAGCAATAAAGAAAACAAATCAAGTAGACCCAAAACTACTTTATGTGATTACTACCTAAAACCCCAAAATCATAACATACCCCTCTATAGGAGAAGTAAATGTTGATTTATGGCTAGGCTTGGACTCTCCCACTAAATCAAACATCTCGCATCTCATGCTATGTTGATCTAGTATCACATTATTTTGGCCATCAATAATATTGATTGGATATTCTATAGGAAGTCCTCTCAATATTTCGATTTAAGTGTATAACCCTTATATTAATGAATTTTCAATTCTTTTAATCAAGAATGAAATCTATAGGATAAACATACTTAATCAAATTGAAAATCAATTACCATTATTGGGCTCAATCAAGTAACCGAAACAATGCAACCCTCCTATAGGGAGACCAAATAAATTGGCACAAGGTGTACATAAATTCTTACTTATGAGCTAATAAGGGAAGCCACGGGCTAATAAAATGAGCCCTCACACACTTAATATTTTGTTAAATTGGGTTTTAATAAATTGATATTAGTCCAACCATTTAACTCTTAAAATAGCTCAAATATCAATCATAGTATGCATGATAATTTAAAATCCTAGAGCGGTGTTCATGCGATTTCTATATGACATGTTATATGAATGACAATTCATATATATAAAGCATCTCATGCAAAATAAAATAAAATAAAATAAGGAATAAATCTTATGGCCCATCCTAGACACAAAATTACAAACAAATGAAAATCAATTGGGCCACAATCCGGCCCAATTCTTCAAAGCCTATTTGTAATATATAGATACTCATATCCAGCAATCCAAACCATCCTGGCCCAATCTGCAACAGCCCAAACCATCCTGGTCCAATCTGATCCAGCAGTCCAAACCATTCTGGCTCAATCTGCAACAGCCCATGAAGAAAAAAAATTGGGCCCTATATATACTAATTGAGCCCAACACCACAGCAGCTAAAAAATATCTAACTTGCTCTCTTTCTGTCGCTGACCTTTTGCATCTTCTTCATCACCAAAACGGGACAAAAAAAATACAAAAAAAACTTGTATCCCACTACAAATCTAACAAGGGGAAATTATGGAGACGTAATCCACCCCCTTGTTTACAAACTCGAAATATACAAAATACAATTTGTATCAAAACTAGGCCATAAATTGTTCACCAATATAAATCATTCATCCATAACAAAAAAAAGAAAATCATACACTAACACCGCTCATGATAACATGCATAAACAAAATCAATTCATCAATATTTGAGCAAGTTTGAGCAATCATTGGTATTTCGGCACACTCATTGCAATCCTTCAATGATACTTCCATCAAATTATGAAGTCCTTTCATCCACGACGGAAATCGTGTTCCATTGAATCCAATAATCTCTAACACCTTCAGATTTGGATGAGGACGGAGGCCTTCCAACACATTATCGTCGTCTGTTTCCCCTTCTCTGGACCTACTCCACTCCAAGACTAACTTACACATTTTTTGCTTTTCAAATATATATGCACTCTCAGCCTCTATTTGGTGATGCACGTTTTCAAGATTGAAAATATGCAAGTCACCTCGGAGATTTTTCAACCTTCCAAGCTCTCCAATTTTGTGGCCCTCTTCCTCGCCCACGTGATAGTATTCTAGTGTTTGGAGACAAGTTAATCTTCCAATATTAGGAGGCAATTTTGTATTGTACGAAAGAAGAAGATGCCTTAAGTTGATCAAGTATTGAACGCTACTTGGCAGCTCCCTCAAACCGCCATACTTGTTTGTTCTTAGCGTCTGCAAGTGATATAGATCACCAATTGAGTCTGGCAATGCTCGAATTTGTGTGGAGGAAATGTTGAGTAATCTCAAATGTATTAGCTTGTCGATTGAACTAGGCAACTCCTCAACATTTCTATCCATCAAAGTTAAAGCATGCAAACTTTTGAAGTTTAAGAGCATGGTATCAGAGAGTACTTCTTCACCTCCGAAGAATAACGTACGCCACTGTTCTTTTGGGATACAACTTGATTCATCTCCACCATTATTGGTACCAATATACTGAACTTGATAGATGCCCTTTGAAACAATGCATGCTAGATCATGCACAAGATCGTGCATGCTACAATATGTTATGTTGTCATACTTATCTTGTTCTGTAACTTGTAACAAAGAATTCTGCAAAAGAAGGTTGAAAAACTTGTTGCCCTCAACCTCCATGCCATTTTCAGAATCAATATGAAGATATCCTTGTGCCATCCAAAGTTCAATCAATTCTTGCTTATTGATCTCCTTCCCTTTCGGGAAAATCGAACAATAGGCAAAACATCTTTTGAGTGATGGTGGAGACAAATAATCAAAGCTGAATCTCAAGATCTTTGAGATATCATTGTCGTCATTTTGTAGATTTGAAAGCCAATTCTCTGCAGTTGAGATCCACTCATCTTTGGCTTTACGACGTAGTAGTCCTCCGACTACGTTGGCAGCTAATGGCAAACCTCGACATCTTTCTGCCAATTTATTTCCAGTGCTCTCAAATCCGAATGGAATTTCTTCTTCTTTACTCAGAGCTTTTTGTTTGATAATGGACCAACAATCTTCATCTGACAAGACATCCAAGTTGTGAACATCAAGTGTACGAACAATCAAAGCAACTTGTTTACTCCTCGTTGTAACAAGGATGAAATTTCCTTTAGTAGAAGTAAGCCCTGCTAAGGAATTTTCAAAATTTTCCCACATCTGGGTATCTTCATTCCAAACGTCATCAAGAACAAGGAGATATGTTTTGTCTCCCAATTCTTTTCTTATCTTTTCCAAAAGAACCTCCACATCGAAATTTTTAGAAACATGGACCCAAATTTGCTTTTCAAAGTGGGACTTAATTCTTTCATGATTGAAGACTCTTCGGGTCAGTGTTGTCTTCCCCAGTCCACCCATCCCGACAATGGGAAGAACAAAGAAGGTTTGTTCAGTGGTGCGTCTTGTCAGCATCAGATCAACGATGTCCGAAACATCTTTGTCTCTTCCAATGAAAATCGGATCAACAGTGAATGAATAAGTTATTGGAGGAAGAGCATGTGCAATCACCGGTTTGCTATGGAGGTCGAACTTGGTTGCATCATCTTTAATAGACTCAAAGCGAATATAAATTTCATTTATCATAAGAGCCATACGTCGACGACGAACATAACCATTGAAGGATGGGAAGCAAGATAGTAGTACCTTTTTCTTCTTCTTCTCTCTTCTGATGCTCTTCATTTTCTTAGAGAGAAGATGATAGTTGAGCTCATCCAAAACGTTATGAGCATCGAAGGCCACATCATCAAGCTGCTTCAGCCAAGTTTTGACAGCTTCATCGGTGATCAACTTCTTCTCAGCATCGTCCAAGTAACTTTGGATTAGAGTCAAGCTATTGTGAAGCTTCTCAGCGTTCTTCTTGAGACCTCGGATCAGTGAGATCTCTCCCTTGGTAACGTCGATCAGATTTTGAACCAGAACTTGAACAGCAGCATCTGCTCCTTCCATTGATCTTTTGGCAGAGAGAGAAAAAGAGAGAACTGCTTGATGAGATAAGAAATGGTGGGCTAGAGGTTGGAAATCATAACATTCAATTACAAGAGAGAGATAAAAGTTAGAGAGAGAGAGAGAGAGAGAATGCTTTGTGAAAAAAGATGGTGAGATTGGTATTTTCTTTTGTGCAAAACGTTTTTACTTCTCTTGAATCAGATTGAAATTTTCTATTACACTTGGTGTTATATCTTTTATTCCAAATTAATCATCATATGTCGTGTATTCAAGAGAGTCTGAATCTTCTATTACATTTGGTGTAACAACCCGTGTTACATAACATTTAATACACGTCACATATTAATTTAATTAAGAAACACACATATTTTAATTTATACTTGTATTTTTACTGAGATTCTGCATGAGCTAGTTAGCATTAAAGTTATTCTCAATTTCTCTGTACATTGCACCATGAATTTTCTACACATAACTAAATTAATCTTTGAACTTCATTATCCTATTTTCATTTTGTTGGATTAACAGATTGTGTTCGATCAGTTGGCTAGCAAATGTTGCAGCATATGTTGATCCTTACAATTTCTCTTCTTCGACTATTAAAGTGGGTCGAAAAGAGTCCAATTATTTGTACCATTAAGCCCAAATCATTCAAAAGGGATGATCATGTGTACATACATATCCAAAATAAAGTATAAAATGAATTTCAAATCAACAAATTGGGGATAATAAGGTCTCGTGCTTAATTCATGTGTGATTGCGGTTCAATTGGTGTTGAAATTGAACAAAATTCGGGAAGTCCAAAAAGTTAAAAGTTCTCTATTTTCACCGAAAGACTTATGGTCCAAAATTGTCAGACCCCTTAATTCATTAAGCAATTTAAATAATAAACTCTTCTGTCAATTATAATATCATTATTTGGGTGTTTTTCGAAATAAAATCTATTTTCGAATCTAATAAATACGTTAAATGTTATGATATTTGTATAGAAAAATTATATTGTTAATATAACATAAAAGTTATAATTACATAACATTAAGATTATTGCATAAATTAAAAATAAAAATATACTTGGTACGGATTATGGACGGACCAGGCCTGACCCTACCAGTGGATGTCCATTTAGGTGTGCAAATGGACGTGAATCCTGGTCGGATCGCTCCTGTTGCATGCAACTGATGCTCATGAGTTTTTGCCTTTATATTATGAGATTCTGGACAGATCTGATTGATAAATAACTCGTAGGACATGAAAATGCAATATTATTGTGTGCATTAATTAAAAATTTTTTGTACATCGGGTAATTTTTTTTTTATGTATATATACACATATGAGACAAACTTGTTATCCTACCTATCGTGAACACGTTCAGTTGATGAGTCAGATATTCAGTATATTTATTAATTTCATTTTCCATATAAGATCGAGATATCATAACTAAAAGATAGTTAGATGTTACATTGAATACACACATCTACATGTGTGGAGGTGATGAGGCATGAGAAACTGGTTCCAAATCGAATCGAGCTGTATTATATGGACCTAAGACCATACACAAGTTTTGTGTATAAATATTTATAAAAACTTATACGAGATGATTTGACAGATAATTTTCCTAGAACAGATATTTTTCACCTATTATCCAAATCTATTTCTACATTTTTATATGTAAATTTTAAATTACATATTAATCCATCTTACATAAAATAAATCGTAAGATTATCTTAAATAAGTTCCTTTAGCTCAAAGTAAACAAATTCCTTCCTATTTACATACTTCAAAATATCAATACTTGTGCAAAAAAAACTAGTAACAAGTACTCTTCAATTGTATGGCTCCAGATTTTCCTGAGTGCCACGTGTAACCATCTAAAAGGTGTAAGACTTAAAGTGGGCCCTACACTTGCTACACTATTCCTTCCTTCTTCCTCACTTGACAACTTCTCTCTCTAGATGTGTGTATTCATAAAAATATCACCTTTTAAGTCATACATAACTCAAAATTCAGGTGCCTTAGAAAATATCACTGTCAAAATCACATAACTAAATTGCGACGAATGACTTATAATCTCAATAAGAACCAAATGCAAGTGCCATTGATGGAGCTAGCTACGATCTGTTCCATTTTCGCAACGAATCTATGATTCATATTTATAAAACTGAAGAATATGTAGTAGTTGAAGCAACAAATTAGTTTGGACAACATAATCATGAGGAAGAAAACATAAATATCCTGAAAGTCCTACGTGGATCTGCAAAAACAAAAACAAAGTTGTCCCAATCAAAGTACACGGTGTTGTCGGCGGTGTCGACAACACCAGCGTAACACACAGCGGAAAAATAGATCGAATTAAAAGTTGCAGAACACAAACGATATATCCACGAGTATACAAATACTCGTGGAATGCCTTCAGGGCGAAAACTCCTTTATTGAATTTGTGTATGTGTACAAAGGAGAAAGAAAGATCTCTAAAAGAGACTCTTTCGAACAAACGACTCAATACGTCCTATGAAATGAATATGAAACCTAGGGACGTATACAAACTATCTCAGTTGAACACTCCGAAGAACACCTATACTAAAAGTCAAGAGTATGCAAACTCTATGACACACAAGAAAAACGATGTTGCCTACGGTGTGAACAACACAACTCTTAACACCAGTGTACTGCCTATACTAGACTGCTTAAGCTCTCGATTCTATATCTCTTTGATCTTCAGCAGCTTCACCTATTTATAGACCTTGAAGTACACTTGGTGTAGACTCCACTTCCCATGATGTAGGAGTGCTCCATGATCTCCATCACTCCATATCTATCGTGCATGATGAATGAGGAAGGTGGAGTGGACTTGTTCTTGACTTCTTCAACTTGACTTCTTCAACCTTACTTCTTGATCTTCATCTTGACTTGTTCTTCTCTCAAACCACGTTCTCAAGTCTCAATCTCAATCTTCATATAATAATCACGTTCTCACTTGTATTTATATTTGCTTTGAATCCTATCAAAAAGAACATACAACAACTTCCTAAAACTTAGGAAGATTTGTTAGACATGATTTGAGATTCAAACTTATAAAACATGTGATTTTACCAAGTCAAATCTTAAGTGAGAAAATCCAATCCATTTCCAAATCTTTTCAATTAAAATTATCCAATTAAAATTTAATTAAAATCTAATTTGAATTTAGGATAATATTGAAAAAGGAAAATTATTATTGTTGGAAAATCCAACATTAACATATCCTTTAATCAAAAACATGCATATATAATATTTCTAGTGAATTTGAAAATGATAATTTCACTTACCACCCACCATCCTTTCGAAAGTAATGCCAATCAACCAATATGTCGGGGATATGAGAGACATCATCACTTTGTGGTCCAATCCAGCTCTTCACTTCTGGATCACATCGTATTAATTGAAATTGATGGTAGTAGAAATGGTGGTTGGATTCAGAATTAGTAAAATATAAGAAAATTTGAATGGTAGGTTTCAGAGAACTTGTTCACATGTGCCAACTACTATATGTCCTAACTACTATGAAACAAAATAGGTTTTCACATTCCAATCAAATAAATCACTAATAAATGCACATTAGGACTCACATTTGAATTTTTGTTTTGCCCCATTTCAGATTTGTGCCTTTTAGTGTTTATTGCCATGTCGAATTTGAATATCTGTTATATTTGTGAATAACTTAACTGCATAAGTCAATGTTTGCTGCCAATGTGTTTGATGAAATGCCATAGTTACATTAATCCATGTTGTTTGAGAAAGTTTCTGTGAAGTGCTATCATATATTAGCATGTACCTTTCACCAACTGCCTTCTGTTTATAGTGAATGATTTGTTTATAGAAAAGAAGGGATTGTTTCTACCCAAGTTCAATTGCGATTATTATGATTTCACAAGCCCTTCTTTTCATCTAATTGTTATGTGATTATTAAATAAACTAAAATATAAATGTCATCTGCAACATTATAAAAGATGCATCCAAGATTTGGCCATTATGAGTTAAAACATCATCACAACAAAGAAAGCCTTGACACTTTGTTACTCTTGTCTTGTTTAATGGAAAGTAAGATATATAATTGCACAAGCTATATATGAGTTTATATAATTTTCACACCAGTGTTGACACTTTATTACTCTTGTTTAATGGAAAGAAGGGACTCCACTAAATCTCTAGTCTCATGGATGAATATTACAACTCTTGGATTAAATAACTTTTAGAAAGTATATCCGGATTAGCTATGAGTATTTGAAGTTATTATCGAATAGACAAGCTTTCTATTTTAGTTATGGTGAATTTGGCTCCGGGCTAGTGGTGAGTTCTAGGTGACCTAGTTTTGGAAGTTCATTTCCTTGTTTATATATAAATATTGGAACCTACACAAACTTCATTTTGATAAACCTAATTGAGAAATGATTTCCACTTTGTGTAATGTTTGATTGCTACATTTAACACAATACTTACAATGTTCTATGCTCTATGCTTTACATGTTCGGATTGAGCATGCTAGATCATAATATCAACTTGTTTGAGTCTTTGGCTGATCCAGAGGGATTATTTTGGCAAGTAAGAATTCGTGATTTGGACTAGTGATTGTTTTTCAACGGCTATAGTGCATCATTTTCGATCCAAGAAAGAAGACGCCACACTTGATCAAAGGAAATGACCAAACTAAGGAAGATGAAAGTTGTGCAGAAACTGTCCAGTCAGTCATGTTTCAACAATAAACTGCTTTTGCTCGAGAATTATTAGGCTAATTGGCATACATGGATTTGAAACCTTATGAGTCTAGTTTCCATTGGTCCAAATGGAGAAGCATTTGAAATTTTCTAGAGGGAGTTATGACTTTTTTTCTGGAAGGTGGCAGATTCATTCGAAAATTTGAAGAGTTGATGAATATTGTAGTTGATGTAAAGAATAACACAAATACTCATATGCAACCGTCTCACATGCGACGGCACTCGCGCACGGTCGACCGAAATATGAAAATTACAGAAATATTCTTCATATTTCTTATATGGTATCCAGAGCAAAGTTCTGATCCATCTATCATTTTTTTTTTGCTTCCGCTATCTTTCTTCTCTTCAATGGCCAACAACACAATTCCTAACATCATGGAACTCACATCTCCTTTTGTTGTAGTCTCTCTACCAAACACCATCAAACTCTCCCCAACAAATTATCTTGCTTGGAGGCTGCAGATTGAGGCCACTCTGGTTGGTTATGACCTATTTAAATACTTGGATGGCTCTTTACCCCCTCCTCCTCGTACTATTGTCACAGAAACATCTGTGACTCCAAATCCATCCTACACTACTTGGATGCGACAAGATCGTCTCCTCTTCGGCACTCTTATTGGCACTTTGGAGCAAGCCATAGTTCCTCTTGTATCTCGTGCCAAGACCACCAAGGAGTTTTGGGATACCCTGGCCACCGCTTATGCCAGTGCTTCTCGTGGTCACATCAAACAGCTTAAGGCTCGCTTTCGGGCCATATCTAAAGGCCCTCAATCCATCTCAGAGTTCATGAATGCCTTAAAAATGGTGAGTGATGAACTCGCTCTCCTTGGTGAACCCGTTCACCATGATGATCTTATTGAAAGGGTGCTTGACGGACTTGGCGATCCCAACTATCAAGGAGTCATCGATGCCATAAATGCTCGTGACACTTCCATCTCCTTTGCTGAACTTCATGAGAAGCTGATAAATCGGGAACTCGCTCAACCCCTTCTCAACTCTTTCCCTGCCTCTGCTTATGCCATATCTAGTCGGCCTATCTCCACCTCTCACCGCCAAACCTCCAATCATCCTCTCCAAAACCGCCACACTTACACTACTCATTCTGCCCCATCTCAATCACATCATCCTCCTACTGCCACTCATGGTACCAAACCTTTTCTTAGAATATGTCAATGGTGTCACACTAAAGGCCATTCCCTCAAAAAATGTCCCATCTTTCTGGAAAAACATCCCGCCATTCGTCCTCCTCCATACAATCCCAATTCCACACACCCACAAGCACATGTTGCCACTACTAAAACCTCCCACAACTCCTCCCCGTATCCGGGGCGTCTCATCATGTTGTGAAAAGAAATTAGTGGTGAGATTAGTTCACTAGCCCAAGATCGTACTTTAAAATAGAAGGAGAATGAAAAGCTTCAATGAAAGTGAAATGAGTGTTCTAATGTATTCAACCAAGTGAGAACTCTTCTTGATTTTTGTTATCCATTTTTTTGAATGCATACAAAGAGAATTTATAGTGCTAATGAAGAAAATCTAGACACATCTAAAGATAATTACATAATGGAGAAAACTCTAGAGACTTATTGAACTTAGTGCAGCAACTGCATTAATTGAGAGTTGGGTGCTCAAAAAATCAGCTTTAATTTCCAACACTCCCCCTTAAAGCTATATTTTTGAACATCAACCCGAGCATAGCTCGCAACTTCTCAAATGGTCCCTTGGAAAGCGATTTAGTGAATATGTCTGCGACGTTATCGCTGCTACGCACCTCAAGTGCAGAAATTACTCCATCGAGAACTTTTTCACGGATGAAGTGATGCTCCAATTCAATATGTTTCGTTCTCGCATGACAGACTGGATTTGATGCAAGCTTTAAAGCACTCTGATTGTCTCCATATAGTGCAGTGGGCTTAAGAATCTGTGTGTGAATATCACTGAAAAGTCTTCGCACCAAACACATTCTTGAGCTGCTAAGGAAGATGCCTTGTATTCAGCTTCCGTAGTAGAGAGTGAACTGAATCTTGTTTTTTACTACACCATGATATACATGTAGGTCCACAAAAGAAAGCATAACCTGATGTAGACCTTCTATCATCCAAGTCTCCACCTAAGTCAGCGTCCGTAAAGCCATAGAGTGACATATTTGTTCCCTTTTTGTAAAACAAACCAAGGTCAACGGTATTATTAATATACTTCAGAATTCTCTTGGCTGCCTGAAGATGTGGTTTCCTTGGTGATTGCATATATCTACTCACAAGTCCCACAGCGAATGCAATATCCGGCCTTGTAATGGTTAAATAAATGAGACTTCCAACTAATGCACGATATGGACGAGGATCAGCCAAGAGGGAACCTTCTCCTTTTTGTAACTTTAGGTTCACATCAAGTGGTGTTGAACATTTCTTGCTGCAATTTGGAAGAAATTTGTCAATCATCTTTTTTGCATAATTTTCTTGAGTGACAAAGATTCCATCTTGCAAGTTCTCCACCTCCAATCCGAGGAAATGACTTAATTCTCCCAAGATTTTCATGTCAAAACGTATCTGTAATTGCTCCCTTAGTTTTGCAACTTCATGTTCATCATTTCCTGTGATAATCATGTCGTCCACATATAAAAGCGCAACAATATGAAAATTTCCTTTTTTCTTAACAAACAAGCTTTGATCAGAATTTGATGCAAGATATCCGCAAAACTGTAAATATTCAGCGATTTTTCCATACCAGGCCCGAGGAGCTTGTTTTAAGCCGTAAAGCGATTTATGAAGCTTGCAAACATAATCAGGATGTGAAGAAGATACATACCCGGGTGGTTGCTCCATGTAGATGTTCTTGTCAAGTTCCCCATACAAAAAAGCGTTCTTGACATCGAGTTGCCATAATTTCCATCCAAAACTTACTGCCAAGGCTATGACGGTTCTGACCAATGTCATCTTAGCAACGGGGCTGAATGTTTCTTCATAATCTTCTCCATATTTCTGTGAGAATCCTCGAGCAACCAATCTCGCCTTAAATCTTTCAATTGAGCTGTCAGCTTTTCTTTTGATTTTATACACCCACTTACATGAGATGGGTTGTACTCCTTCGGGTTTGGGAACAAGACTCCATGTTTGGTTTTCTCTTAGAGCTCTTATCTCCTCATCCATTGCCAACTCCCAATTTTTTACACCTTTGGCTTCATCGAAGCAAGAAGGTTCTTCATCATCGAATGGTCCTGCAAAATAACAAGCGTATGTGCTCACGAAGTTTTCATCTCGATAGCGAGCGGGTTTGACAATGTTCCTACGTGATCTTTGATTATGCTGCTCTTCCGGTGAGTCCTCATCTTGTTCTTCATCATCTTCGTTTGTGCCTGAACTCCCCCTTTCACTTTGCTCTCTAGACACACTTCTAGTGTCTTGAGTGGATGCTGAAATATCCAAAGGCAGTTGCTCCAAGTTTACTGAATTTGGCTGGCAAGTTTCAGCCTTATCATGCTCATAAAATGTAGACATCTCGTCAAAGATGACATCCCTGGAGACGACAAATTTTTTTAAGTTTGGATCCATGCATTTCCAGCCCTTTTTCCTTTCGTCATATCCCACAAATATGCACTTTCTTGCTTTCGAATCCAACTTGGTTCTTTGCGATTCGGGCACATGGACATAGCAAATTGATCCGAATACCTTCAAATGCTTCACATTAGGTTTCTTTCCAAACATTAGTTCATAAGGTGACTGCATATTTGTTGGACTAAGTGGTACTCGATTAATGACGTATGCAGCACACTTCATTGCTTCGGCCCATAAAGCTCTCGGCAGATTTTTTGCGTGCAACCAACTTTTACAAGTTTCCACCAAGTGTCGGATCTTCCTTTTAGCGACTCCATTTTGTTGCGGAGTTTCAGCACAAGAAAGTTCTCTCTTGATGCCATGTTTACGGCAAAATGAGAAAAATTCAGATGATGTAAATTCTCCCCCATTGTCAGATCGTAGCCGCTTAATTTTCGCACCCAATTCTCCTTCCACAGTTTCTTTAAACTCAAGAAATCTAGAGAAAACTTCAGATTTATTTTTAACAAAGTAAACCCACGTGAATCTTGAGAAATCATCGATGAAAAGTAACATGTAAAGAAAACCAGAATATGAAGGAGTTTGCGTCGGCCCCATTAAGTCTGTGTGGATAAGTTCGAGAGGAGTTTTACACTTTGAGACCGACCTCTCGAATGGAAGACGATGAGCCTTTCCATATTGACAGCCTTCACAAACACCTTCGCCACCAAAATCCCTTAAATCGGGTAACCCATGAACCAAATTCTTTTGTACCATTACTTTCAACTTATTAAAGTTAAGATGGCCTAGTCTAGCATGCCAAATGTGTATATTTTCATTTCTGCTCATTTTATCTATGTATGAAGTGGAAGCAGATAAAACAAATAAGTCATTGATTCTCTTACCAGTGTGGACAACATCAGCTTTAAGTTCTTTGATATTGCGAAGAAACTTCACGTCTTGTGGTCCAAATAAGACGTAGTTTCCAGAATCCACCACATTGGCAACTGATAAGAGATTTTTCTTTACTCCAGGAACATGGAACACGCTATTTAGTGTGATGGAATTGTTGCCTCTCCCATTGATGACAATTGCTCCTTCATTTTTTACGGGGTGCACCGTATTGTCAGCTGTAACGATTGCTTCATTGCCATTGTATTGACGACACTTGGTGAATTTTGTGTCATCTCCTGTCACATGATGACCACAAGCAGAGTCTACTATCCAATCGTTCGAAAAATTTATTGACGCCAATGCATTAAAGGATTTCGTCTCAGCGACAAAGCATCCCGTCCAATCTTCTTCGTTGTTTTCTTGATCAATTTTATTTTCACGTTCAACCAAGTTACTTTGATTTAACTTGGTGCGGCAAAATTTCTTCTTGTGCCCCGGTCTGCCGCATCGATAACACTTAAAGATTTTTTTGTTATTTTCAGAAACTGCTCCTTCTTTAAAGTGGTGATGCTCAATCTTTTTCTCCTTTGCTGAAAAATTCTTCCTGTTGTGGGTGAACAAGGCTGCTCCTTCTCCATCTTTGATGGTGATACCAGCCATTTGTTTTGCTAACATCTCCTGCGAGGACAAAAGATTTTCGAATTCCTCCAAAGATGGTTGTTGGTTCCATCCTTGTATTGATGTTATATATGGAATGTATTCTCGACGTAGTCCACGAATTATGTAACGTCTTTGTCTCGCCTCAGATATCGCTTCTTCTGGATTGAGTAGTGATATTTCGGAGCATAATTTCTTAACTTTCAGAAAGTATTCTGAGATTGAAAGGTTACCTTGTGTGGTGTTTGCGAGTTCATTCTCCAAAATTTGCAGTCGAGCCTCATCCTTTTTATTGAACAATCTGTTGAGTGTCTCCCATATCTCTTTTGCTGATTTACAACCTATTATATGATCAAACAATCCAGGAGATATCGATCTCTTCAAGACAAATTCAGCCTTGGCATTTCCTTGTCTCCATTTCCTTGTCGCTTCAACATTTTCGGGAATAGTTTCTGGAGCATTTGTGTTGTTTCCGTTGACAACATCCCACAGATCTTCTCCGACAAGGTATGATTCCATGCACGTCTTCCACACCTTGTAGTTGGATTGATTTAGCAACTCCAACCCGAGTCCACCGACGCGTCCGCTCATTTCCATTCTTGAAGCACCACCAAAAATCCTTCTCCCGATCTTCAAATATCACGCAGAGCCTTATGGCTCTGATACCATGTGAAAAGAAATTAGTAGTGAGATTAGTTCACTAGCCCAAGATCGTACTTTAAAATAGAAGGAGAATGAAAAGCTTCAATGAAAGTGAAATGAGTGTTCTAATGTATTCAACCAAGTGAGAACTCTTCTTGATTTTTGTTATCCATTTTTTGAATGCATACAAAGAGAATTTATAGTGCTAATGAAGAAAATCTAGACACATCTAAAGATAATTACATAATGGAGAAAACTCTAGAGACTTATTGAACTAAGTGCAGCAACTGCATTAATTGAGAGTTGGGTGCTCAAAAAATCAGCTTTAATTTCCAACACATGTAACCCAAGATCTCTCTAATCTCTCCTTGCATCACCCATATGATGGCACAGAGGAAATTGTAATTGGTGACGGTTCTGCTCTTCCCATCACTCACACTGGTTCCTCTCTTATCTCTTCTCCTTCTAAAACTCCGTCTCTCTCGAATGTTTTATATGTTCCCACCATGAAATGGAATATAATTTCTATTTCTCAAAGTTTGCACTGAAAAAAATCATAACCTTTAACCAAATTATCATACCGATGTATAATTTTTCACCCAAGTTTTCTAGTGTTTTTTGTCTCTCCCCCCTCCCCTCCACAACTCCCAAACTTATTAATAAAAAATACAACTTTTCGAAAACTGATTTTGGTCAAAAAACATACTAAATATATAATGTTGTGTTATTTTGACCAATACTGAAAAATTTGGTTAAAATGACAATTTGGATAAAGATTGTGATTTTTCTGGCAGTTAACTCTATAAAATATATATATCACATACCATGAGACAGATGGGGGGCTAGATTACTAGCATATAATAAATTTTGGTTACAAGTCTATCACATTATCATAATTTTATGACACTCTGCAATCTATATAGGTCACAATCACAAAATAGAATGATGTGCAAGCAAACATACACAATGATGCACATACTTTTCCTCCAAACTATTTGGTACGTTGTCATTCTAAAAATCTCCTTTTATTTTTAATTGAAGATCCAAAAAGTAGTTAATTATCAATTTGAGGATCTGATTTGATAGTTTTATCAAATCAAGAAAAAAAATCAATCAAAAACTCACTATATTTCATTTTAGTTTTACAACTTATGCTTACTAGTTATTTAAGAGTAATCTAATTATAATGACCCCAAAATGTGGTTGATGAACTTTGAAAAAAAAAATGGACAAAGAAAGACTAAAAAAGTAAAATTATCATATATATTAACAAAAAAATAAACTATGAAAACGCCAAATCTTTGAATAAAAATCAAATGTTTGAAGCTTTCAATCAATAATTTTTATCCTTCAAATGTAGTAGAATTAATAACCAATCTATTTCTCAAACTTTATATATCCATAAAACTCAAAAAACAAACAAATACATAAAAGAGTTAATTATATAGAAAACACTAATTTAAGATTTAGTTTCAGTTACAACATAAACCCCTTTAATCGTAACAATAAAAACACTTAACACTTGTTTCAATTCGGGACATGTTTGAATTCTTTAGGCTCCAAATTGCTAACGTAAAGTCCTAATTGTATAAGTTACGTATTGACGTAGAAAGTTACATATATATGATGGTTGTATTTAAAATTATATGTTGACAATTAATTTATATTATATGTCCCAATACAAATACAAGATTATCAAAATCTCCCTTTTTCAAATCCTATTAAATCCCAAATCAAAACTCACAAAATCCACTACCGTCCCAGTCCCATTCCAAACCATTTGGTCTTCATTTACATATGCAGATAATAAATATTGCCATCTGAACTGTGCATGTGTTAATTAGACTTCGCCCACCAAACTTGTTTCGTTTTTGTTACCTTCTATCCTCCAAAAACAACTTTTGCACTTCTTTTCTCCTCATGTGATGAAAATACATTTAAACGAGTCTGGATCTTATATTACATTTGGTGTAACATCTTGTGTTACATAACATTTAATACACGTCACATATTAATTAATGATGTCATTGAATACACGTAGCATGTGGTGATTAATTTGAAATAGAAGATGTAAAACCAAGTGTAATAGAAGATCTCAATCCCATGCCATTTAAACTACCTGAATATAGTGCAGAATTCCTTCACCATTGTCTTTCTAACTTGAAGCAACAAATTAGTTTGGACAGCATAATCAGGACGAAGAAATTAAAACATTAATTCTGCAATTTAGTTCTTGTACAATGTTGTCTCATCCTTAACTTGATAGATCAGTGAAGAGAGACTAAAATAAGGTAATAGTGTCAGTGTATTCTCTGATTCAGGCAATTTAACAAACAGTAAGGCTGCCATAATTCAATGAAGAAAGAAGTGGAAAATTGGTTCAATCTAGTCTACCATAAATTCAAAAGTTTCAAGAGTCAAGAGTCTGTTTCCAAGATCCTGAAATGAAAAGGATGGAAGATTAATAAATATCCTTTAATCAAACAGATGCATATATAATGTTGCAGGTGAATTTGAAAATGATAATTACACTTACCACACACCATACTCTCGAAAGGGACGCCCATCAACCTCTATGTTGGGGATATGAGAGACATCATCAGTTTGTTGTCCAACCCACCTCTTTAGTTCCGGATGACAATCATTAATCCATAATTGAGTTAATTTCTTGAGGCCTCGTAAGATTCCCACACTCCTCAACTCCTTACATCGAGTTAAATTTAAACTCTTTAGAGATGTGAGGTTTCCAAACCATTCAAGCAATTCTTCTATTCCGAAATTGAACAAGGATAACCACGAAAGAGCATTGAGATGTTGAAGCGAATGGGGAAGAGAGTCCCAATCATCCATCCCTCCTAACGTTAAGTCAATAAGTGAATGTGGGGATGCAGCTTGCAACATTCCATCAACACCCTTCTTTGCACTTTCACTTGAATCTGTATCATCTGGCTTCATCTCTAATAGTTGCAAGTTGGGGAAAACAGCAGGGGCGGGTGAGATGAGTTTCGGAACATTCCAGATTGTGAGTGAGTTGAGACTAGACATGTTAGGCATACAATCAATTATCTCTGCCAAATTCATTAAGCTGCTTAAGTTCTTCAACTTCAAAGTCTTGAATGAGGGAGCATTTGAGTGTAGTAGCATTTCACATGGAAAACTGATGAACCCTCCGCAATTACGAATTAACAACTCTTCAAGCGATATTAAGCCTTGGGATTCCCCATCTCTTCTATATGCTATTGACTTCAGATTTGGGCATTCTTTTATTTCCAACACCTTGAAAGAATTGAGGGTCTCCACAACATCTGGTAACTCTCTCAACTTGGCACACTTTCGTATCCTCAATGTTGAGAGATTTTGATTGTTGAGAAAAAACGAATCGGGGAGATATTCCAATTCATCTACTCCATCAATTATCAAATTTATAAGAGATCTGCACATGTGCAAGGCAGGATATAATTCCTTATGACTTGATGATGAGAATTGAGTTGGATTCATCCTCAATTTTCTGCAGTTATATATATTCAAGTGTTCAAGGCAAGGGAATACCTTTATTTCAAGTGGATGCTCATTTTCACCCATTTCTATTTCTATCAACTCCACCAACTTTGGCATTCTTGACAATGTGAGTCGTTTAAGCACTGGAAACACTACAAATCTATCCTTGCAACTACTGAAAGAGCATATCGATTTTACTTTCATCATATTTGACAAATTCAGAGTTTTGAGCTGTGGCAAGTGCCCCATCATTGAGATTTCTTCAAATTCACAGCAATCGCTCAATGATGCCTCCATCAAATTATGAAGTCCTTTCATCCACGACGGAAATCGTGTCCCATTGAATCCAATAATCCCTAACACCTTCAGATTTGGATGAGGACGGAGGCCTTCCAACACATTATCGTCATTTGTTTTCTCTTCTCTGGACCAACCCCACTCCAAGACTAACATATGCAATTTTTGCTTTTCAAATATATATGCACTCTCAGCCTCTATTTGGTGATGCACGTTTTCAAGATTGAAAATACGCAAGTCACCTCCGAGATTTTTCAACCTTCCAAGCTCTCCAATTCTGTGGCCCTCTTCCTTGCCCACGTTATAGTATTCTAGTGTTTGGAGACAAGTTAATCTTCCAATATTAGGAGGCAATTTTGTTTCAAAATCAACATGAAGATGTCTTAGGTTGATCAAGTATTGAACACTACTTGGCAGCTCCCTCAAACGGCCGTAATTGTATGCTCTTAGTGTCTGCAAGTGATATAGATCACCTATTGAGTCTGGCAATGCTTGAATTTGTGTGGAGGAAATGTTGAGTAATCTCAAATGTATTAGCTTGTCGATTGAACTAGGCAACTCCTCAACATTTCTATCCATCAAAGTTAAAGCATGCAAACTTTTGAAGTTTAAGAGCATGGTATCAGAGAGTACTTCTTCACCTCCGAAGAATAACGTACGCCACTGTTCTTTTGGGATACAACTTGATTCATCTCCACCATTATTGGTACCAATATACTGAACTTGATAGATGCCCTTTGAAACAATGCATGCTAGATCATGCACAAGATCGTGCATGCTACAATATGTTATGTTGTCATACTTATCTTGTCTCGCAACTTGTAACAAAGAATTCTGCAAAAGAAGGTCGAAAAACTTGTTGCCCTCAACCTCCATGCCATTTTCAGGATCAATATGAAGATATCCTTGTGTCATCCAAAGTTCAATCAATTCTTGCTTATTGATCTCCTCCCCTTTCGGGAAAATCGAACAATAGGCAAAACATCTTTTGAGTGATGGTGGAGACAAACAATCAAAGCTGAATCTCAAGATCTTTGAGATATCATTGTCGTCATTTTGTAGATTTGAAAGCCAATTCTCTGCAGTTGAGATCCACTCATCTTTGGGTGTACGACGTAGTAGTCCTCCGACTACGTTGGCAGCTAATGGCAAACCTCGACATCTTTCTGACAATTTATTTCCAATGCTCTCAAATGCGAATGGAATTTCTTCTTCTTTACTCAGAGCTTTTTGTTTGATAATGGACCAACAAACTTCATTTGACAAGACATCCAAGTTTTGAAAATCAATTGTACGAACAATCGAAGCAACTTGTTTACTCCTCGTCGTAACAAGGATGAAATTTCCTTTAGTAGAAGTATTAAGCCCTGCTAAGGAATTTTCAAAATTTTCCCACATCTGGGTATCTTCATTCCAAACGTCATCAAGAACAAGGAGATATGTTTTGTCTCCCAATTCTTTTCGTATTTTTCCCAGAATAACCTCCCTGCTCTCATCTTGAGCATTTTCATATGTCAAATTTGCAAGAAACTTTTTTAACAGAACCATCGCATCGAAGTTTCGAGATACGGGGACCCATATTTTCTTTCCAAAGTGGGTCTGAATTCTTTCATGGTTGAAGATTTTGCGGGTCAATGTGGTCTTCCCAAGTCCACCCATTCCGACAATGGGAAGAACAGACAAGGTTTCCTCAGTTTTTGTCAGCATCTTATGAACAATATCTGAAACATCATTATCTCTTCCAATAAAAATTGGATCAAGAGAGAATGAATCAGTTTCTTCAGGAAGAGCATATTCAATCGCAGGTCTGCTATGGAGGTTGAACTTGGTTGCATCGTCTTTAATAGACTCAAAACGGATATAGATTTCATTGATTCTAAGAGCCATACGTCGACGAAGAACATAATAATTGAAGGACGGGAAGCAAGATAGTAGTACCTTTTTCTTCTTCTCTCTTCGGATGCTCTTCATTTTCTTAGAGAGAAGATGATAGTTGAGTTCATCCAGAACATTATGAGCATCGAAGGCCACATCATCAAGCTGCTTCAGCCAAGCTTCTTCGGTGATCAACTTCTTCTCAGCATCGTCCAAGTAACTTTGGATTAGAGACAAGCTATTCTGAAGCTTCTCAGCATTCTTCTTGAGACCTCGGATCAGTGAGATCTCTCCCTTGGTAACGTCGATCAAACTTTGAACCAGAACTCCCATGGCAGCACCACCTCCTCCTTCCATTGATCTTTTCACACAGAGAGAGAGATAGAGAGAGAGAGAGAGAGAGAGAGAGAGTTTGATTGATGGTAGTAGAAATGGTGGTTGGACTCACAATTAGTAAACTATTAAGAAAAATTGAATGGTAGGTTTCAGAGAACTTGCTCACATGTGCCAACTACTATATGTCCTAACTACTATGTTATAATTATACATTATTTATTCAAATAGTTAGTAAAACAATACAATCTGATATGATAATATAATATATATTACTGTTAGAATTATTGCTAGTTGCAATGACTAGAAACAATTTCAATTTTTTAATTAGACCACATGGATTATGCTAAACGACAAATATGGATTAATTGCTGGTAATCACGATCATGTAGCAAATGTAATCAATAAGATTCAAACATTGTTTATTAACAATCTTTAGCTCAATTTGTCCTTTTTCGCGTCGAAATTGACCTCAATTTTCGAATTTTTAAAAATTAAAGGAAATTGCAATAAACTAAAGTTATTGTTTTTATTTTACACTAGTTTTTCCACTGCACGAAATTAAGTTTTTCAAAAATAAATTAAGCTTTTCAAAAATATAATTATAATTATTTATCTGTAGAAATTATAAAAATAAGATAAATTTAATAAAATAAAATAAGTAATTTAAATATTTTGAATATTCAATTAATGGAGATTAATTTATATATTGTGAATAAAATGAAATATTATTATATTGTTTTGATTTTAATTTCGTGAGCCTAAAAAGATATATATAGAAACACAAATATTAATTTCTATGTATTTTTGAATAACAAAGTCCATAAAATTTTCTATCTATACATTTGAATTAAAAAATCATGGTACAATTTTTCACTATTAAAAAAACTATGAATTAATCGAAAAGACAATTTTATTATGGAACGTGGTTTTCATATATTATAGAGCAATCTTCCCAATATAAAATAATGATGAAAAAGAAATATATAAAGTATATTGTGAATCATCAAAGTTTGCTTCATTATGAAAAATAATTTTCATAAATTGGTCTCCACTCTTCAAGTAATCAATTAACAATAAATATAAATACTGTATTTTAGATACTAAGCATTTGCAGTGGATTAAATTGATGAATTCAATGCAATATTGTATATGTAGGACAATTTTAGCACCTTATCATCAAACTTATTTATAAGAATAATGAGATTTTAAGGTAGAAAAAGATAGACAATGTTCTTCAAAAACAAAAACAAAAATATAAAATTTATCTTGTAGTGTACAAATTTGAAGTCTTCAAATTCTCCCGTTCTAGATCAGAAGCTCTCAAATCTAAATTCCTGCATAAAAATAAACAGAATAGGCAAAACAATATTACATAGAATAAAATAATCAATATACAATACTAATAAAATATTACATATTCTAATTAATTCTTCTTCAAAATATGAATTAGAATAACAACTTAAATCATTCAAAAAGTGAAAGCAAGGTTATTACTTATCAATCAAAACTACATACAAATATCTCCAAAAATTCAATTCATAGCCAATTGAATATACAATAAGAAAAAAGAAGAAAATAAGAACGTAAAAATATCTCCACAAATTCAATTCATGGCCAATTGAATAGACAATAAGAAAAATGAAGAAAAGAAGAACGAACAATCTATGGATCCATAAAAACAATAATATTTGGAATGCATAATTTGAGAATTTGCTGGAGGTAAGGCGTAAGGGAATTCTAAGTTTATTCTCGTATTTATAGTGGATGATATATGCTTATTAATATGAAATTAGTACATTAGTGCATATATATGGTATGAATATAATTGATTGTTACTGTGATTGCATGTTTTTTGGGTTGTTAATTTTATTGTATGGAAAATCTCAAATTTGAGATATTTTAGATAAGTTTCAAAATATACATTTATTTCGCTAATTATATCATCTTCAAATTAATTAACATTCCTCCACATTCAAAATGTGACATAATAATTGATTATCGTAAGTCATTAGGTTTCCATATATAATGACCTTTGTAATATGGTAATTCTAAAAAAATATTATGATTTTTCTTTCTTAATATAGTGAATCAAATTGGATATTGATGGCAAAAATTAGTGATTCAAATTGTAATATATTTTTTTTCAAAATAAAAATAAAAATACTATGCCTCTAATTTTTCCATATCAAAAAATCGTGTAATGCTCTTTTTTCCTAAAATAAAAAAAAGATATTTAGTAGTAATAGTGGACTTGTATATATAGACATTCATTATATATATATATATCTTTATCTTTATATATATAAAAACGCAAACATTGCTAAAAATAGAAATGCAATATTTTCCCGCCAAAAACTCTATCCTATATATAGAAATAAATAAAATTACATTATATATTTATTAATTATATAAAATATTTAATTATATATATACACATATGTAATATGTCCATATATAAGTCAAATATTAACCTTAAATATGATTAAAAATTATATTATATTAGGAAATCTAATACTCAAATTTGAAATTTATGGTATGTTCATAATGGAATTAATTAGATGACACAATCAATTCAAGAAATTACAAAAAATTGACTTCAAAAATCATTACCTTCCTTTATAACCGTGAGTTATGTTTTAAGGGACTTTAATTCTGTTAAAATTAAAATTATATAAAATTTATGTTATATATATGAGTTATGGTCTCATGGATCTTTATTAATTCTATTAGAATTAAATGTAATAGATAAAAGGTAATGAAATTTTAACCGGTGATTATTTGTGGTCATATGGAATCATTAACTGACTTTCATATATTAAATTTCAATTTATAATTAAAATCACATTAAAAGGTAAGATAACAATATGATATGATACATATATATATATATATATATTGATATATACTACGTAGTTCTCAAATGTCTATAATTGTGATGTGTTTGAAATTTTGATTTGATCTTTCTTCCAAAAGTAAACAATTAAATGTTTATTTAATTCTTTATACCAAAGTTATACTAACAAATCTTTATGTAATATCAAAAGTTAAAGGTAGAATTGATTATGATTTAACAAGTTTGATTAAAATAACAAATAATTTATAATTTCAAATTAAATTCATCATCTATATATAAATGTGCATAATATGATTGAAAAGCATGTCATTCAATAAGGTTCTCAAAGGTTACCTTACTTTCATAATATGTTCTTTGATTTCTATTTTTTTTAAAAATTGTATTTATTCACCTTTTCCATGTTAACTAACAGTTTTAGGTCTTATGGTGATGATTTTAGGTTGTTTAAATGAAGAAATTGTTTCATTCGTTTCAACGGGAGACTCTCGGGGAGAGAACATCGGTCAAGGTTGACAACAAATACTTAGAAGTGAAGAAATTTTAAATATTGTTGGCATCTTGGTGAGTTAAAGTTTATGAATTTTTTTATTTTAATTAGTATAAACAAAAAAGTTATATTGTTTTAAAATATTAAGAATATGATCAATGTTAAAGTTGTTAGTTTCCTCTAGATTGGATTTATCCATATTTTACCAATTATTTCTTAGTGATGTATTTAGAAGAAATGATAATCATATTTGTTGTATATTCTCATGGTCAATCTAAACAAAAGGTATTTGTAAATATTCATGATTTATGACCAAATACTCAAATATTCGGTCGATGATATTCTAAATATATATTAGCTTGAGCAACGAATACCATTAAAATTAGTTATGATGATATTTTAAATAGTAGTACATTAATTTTAGGGAAATTTTCATTAATTAAATATATATTACGCTTAAGTTAATATTAAATTTATTATGGCTTCAATGAAGAATTAAGTTTCATTATTATTGTTTCTTATTCTTTTTGTATATATCTTTGAATACTCATATAATAGATCTTTTTTCATAATATATTTCACTCTCTAATTCAATTTTTTAATAGATGTGGACTACTTAATTTCACCAAACTACTTTCATTATATAGAAAAAAAGTATATAAGCAAATTATAGACAATATTCTATAATCAAACGTATTTCTTAATTAAATCACATCTAATATGTGAGTGACGTTTAATATAAGGTAAAAACTTTTGTGTAACTGGTGCATGGATCTAGGATCAATGCAATCGGGTCAACCCGGCCCACGCGCCTCTTACACGCTTTTTCATGCTCCCTAACGCGCTCCCACGCGCCTAGTGGTTGCGCTCAAACTTATCAAAATTCGTTCCAAACAGCCATACCTTTAAGTTATGTTAGTGTTACCTTTATGAAGGTAACACTAACATAACATTAAGTTCAGTCTAACATAATATGAAGGTATGATTAACATTGTTTTTTTACCTTCATGTTATGTTGGTGTTACCTTCATGTTATATTAATGTTACATTCATGTTATGTTAGTCTGACCTTCGTGTTATTTTAATTCAGTGATTTTAAACTAAGGGTATGAAATCTGAAAATGAGGTCACGCTAACATAACACGAAAGTAACATTAATATAACACGAATGTAACACTAACATAACACGAAGGTAACGATCAAAACATGTGAAAAAGTAAAGAGGCCCGCGCGCGGCCTGGTTGCAACTTGCACAGTGCAATTGTGCACAGAAGACTCACTCTTAACATAATATTTTGATTGTTCTATATTTCATAATTATTCCATAAAATCGGTTAATATCTATAATTAAGTATAGATAAATTTATTATTATAAATAAGTTAGCTTTTTATTAATTTAATCATTAATTTCTATATTGGTAATGAAACTTTGAAAAATAAGCATTATATATCAATTATTTAGGATATTTGCATCAAAAGTTTCATTTTTTTTCTTCTATACCTATTTAAAATTACAACTACATGCACAATAGCATTATATATATATGTATATATATATATATATGAGATAGTCAACCTAATTTATTATATTAATCCCAATATATGAAAGGGTGGTTAATTTGAATTGATGTAGAGTACTGGTAATCATGAAATTATATATATATATATATATATATATATTATATAGTTATTTAAATAGACATGAATTTTGGATGTGATTTATAAAACCATTATTAATATTAATTTATGTGATTTTAATATTGATAAGCATTTATCTTTATTAAATAGTATACCATCCATAATCACGTTAGTTTTTTTGTAAACATGTCAAGTTAAAATAAAAAAAGTATAATTACATATACATTTCAATTATAATTATATTTATTATATACATGTCAAATATAATTATAAATACATTTCTGATTATAAAGAAAATAACATTTTTTTGTTTATTTTCTTTATTTGATATATATATATATATATGTTCTTTTTTGAATGCTTAAATATTCATAAAATATGAATGATTATTTTAAATGTATTATACATAAAAAATCCATAATTAAAAAATATTTTAAATATATTACTCATATATATTTTTGATATATATTATCATTACATCTTTTGAAAAAATTTAATTCCGTGCACCGCACGGGCGAAAACCTAGTATATATTAAACATTTAAGGAATACATAAACATAAATGATATTACTACTTATTTATTTCTAATTATAGTATGTCCTATGCGTTATTTCGACAGGAAATCATTGACATACTATATTAGAAAATGTTCTTCTTGTTAGATATATAAAGATAAAAATGATATATTAAACAATAATACTAAATCTATGGATTGGATATGAATTGCTTCTCTTAAATATAATAATAAAATCAAACAAAGTATATATAATGTTGAAATAATTTTCATAATCCGTTATCATATATAAAGAATCATTAATTTTTTATACATATGTAAACGACTTTATTAATTATAAATATATATGTAAATAAATGTTAATAAGATTCTGAATAATTATTTATCATTTAATCTATATAATAATATGAAATGGATATTTAAACAATTAACACCATATATAATAATAAATTAATTACCAAAATATGAGATAAATGTCAATCAATTAATATATTTAATATAGTTGTTACCGTGTAATGTACTATCACTCTATTATATTATACCATGTTAATATTATATTTCCAAATTAAGCGTTGTGATATTTTAGGTAATGTTTATATATAAATAAAGATAAAGATGAAATCTTTGAATGAATTGTATAATATATATATATATATACACACACATTGTTTAAATCATATCATAAATATATCAGTTTAAATTTAATAATCAAAGTTTAGACAAATATGTGAAAAGATTTTTGTCATATCACTTATATATATAAATCATCATTAAAATCATGTGATAATATTCCATTTCCATTTACATTCATTTTTTATATCATATATCTTTTCATGTATTAGTATAAATTAAATAACATTTAGTATTTATTTTAATAAATCATTTCCAAATTTATTTTTTTGACCGGAGAATACTTACCTTACCATTTGAGAAATTTTTATTATATATATATATATATATATATAAAGATAAGGATCAAGATCATATGTATTTACATTATATATCCTTGAGTTAGTCTCCTGTGCAATTGGTGCATATATAATTTGGGTCGGGTCTGGGTCGATCCGGATCCGCGCACTTATTTTATTATTTTTTTAAATTTTATTTTTTCGCTTCAGACTGTTACCTTTATATTATATGAGTGTGACCTTTATGTTATATATGTGTGACCTTTATGTATAAATGATATACGTAACTATGGATTAGAGTCAAACTCTTCTGAAGCTTGCACGCATTCCTCTTGAGACCTCGAATCAGTGAGATCTCTCCCTTGGTAACATCGATCAAATTTTGAACCAGAACTTTCATGGCAGCACCTCCTCCTCCTTCCATTGATCTTTTCAGAGAGAGAGAGAGAGAGTTTGATCGATGGTAGTAGAAATGGTGGTTGGACTCAGAATTAGTAAACTATAAGAAAATTTGAATGGTAGGTTTCAGAGAACTTGTTCACATGTGCCAACTACTATATGTCCTAACAACTGTGTTATAATTATATATTATTTATTAAAATATTTAGTAAAACATACAATGTGAGTATAATAATATATATTACTGTTAGAATTATTGCTAGTTGTAATGACTAGAAACAATTTCAATTTTTTAATTAGAAGACATTATGCTAAACGACAATTACGGATTAATTGCTGGCAATCACGATCATGTAGCAAATGTAATTAATAAGATTCAAACATTGTTTATTTTAATGACTTTTGTAAAAAAATTAAGAAAAGTCAGATTAGTATTCTGGTTATCCTGGGCATGAAAGGTTTGGATTTAATTAGGTTTCAGTTTTGAAATTAGGGTTCTTAAATTTTGATTTGGGAATATCATTTTATGATGTGGCAAATAATATTTTATTCATCAGAATATATTTGTTTGGAAATAAATTATTTTGTTTGTGATTTGGAAATTTAAGTGGTATATAAATCCAAAAATAAATTCCACATCTGAAAGGACCGCCACATGAGCGAGAATGCATTAAATTTTTTGAATTTGGGGGCGAGTGTGGAACATTCGCCGGAAATTGGTCAGGAAATCGAAAATTCCGACGAAAATGGACTTAAATTGGACAATTTTTTTGATAGGAGGACAAAAATTGAAATCGGAATTTTAAGAGGACTAAAATCGGACGACACCTCTGGGGCAGGACCAAAATTGAAATTTTCCCTATATACATATGATAACTGTAGAATATATGTATAATACCAAGAAATGTAACACCTATAGAGTATATATTTAACACCTGAAGAACATGTATATAACACTTAAATCCGTGCTCCTTTGTGTTTAAGGGGTATATAAGTTTTTACCTTATTTTAAAGACTAAAATATTTGTAAAAAAAATTAAGGAATATAAAAGAATATAGATATGAATAAGGAATTTAGAACTCAGAAAATGAAACAAAATAGGTTTCCACATTCCAATCAAATAAATCACTAATAAATGCACATTAGGACTCACATTTGAATTTTTGTTTTGCCCCATTTCAGATTTCTGCCTTTTAGTGTTTATTGCCATGTCGAATTTGAATATCTGTTATATTTGTGAATAACTTAACTACACAAGTCAATGTTTGCTGCCAATGTGTTTGATGAAATGCCATACTTACATTAATCCATGTTGTTTGAGAAAGTTTCTGTGAAGTGCTATCATAAATTAGCATGTACCTTTCACCAACTGCTTTGTGTTTATAGTGAATGGTTTGTTTATAGAAAAGAAGGGATTGTTTCTACCCAAGTTCAATTGCTATTATTATGATTTCACAAGCCCTTCTTTTCATCTAATTGTTATGTGATTATTAAATAAACTAAAATATAAATGTCATCTGCAACATTATAAAAGATGCATCCAAGATTTGGCCATTATGAGTTAAAACATCATCACAACAAAGAAAGCCTTGACACTGTATTACTCTTGTTTAATGCAAAGAAGGGACTCCACTAAATCTCTAGTCTCATGGATGAATATTACAACTCTTGGATTAAATAACTTTTAGAAAGTAATCCGGATTAGCTATGAGTATTTGAAGTTATTATCGAATAGACAAGCTTTCTATTTTAGTTATGGTGAATTTGTCTTTGGGCTAGTGGTGAGTTCTAGGTGACCTAGTTTTGGAAGTTCATTTCCTTGTTTATATATAATTTTTGGAACCTACACAAACTTCATTTTGATAAACCTAATTGAGAAATGATTTCCACTTTGTGTAATATTTGATTGCTACATTTAACACAATACTTACAATGTTGTATGCTCTATGCTTTACATGTTCTGGATTGAGGATGCTAGATCATAATATCGACTTGTTTGAGTCTTTGGCTGATACAGAGGGATTATTTTGGCAAGTAAGAATTCGTGATTTGGACTAGTGATTGTTTTTCAACGGCTGTAGTGCATAATTTTTGATCCAAGAAAGAAGACGCCACACTTGATCAAAGGAAATGACCAAATTAAGGAAGATGAAAGATGTGCAGAAACTGTCTAGTCAGTCATGTTTCGACAATAAACTGCTTTTGCTCGGGAATTATTAGGCTAATTAACATACATGGATTTGAAGCCCTATGAGTCTAGTTTCCATTGGTCCAAACGGAGAAGCATTTGAAATTTTCTAGAGGGAGTTATGACTTTTTTTTTTTGGAAGGTGGCAGATTCATTCGAAAATTTGAAGAGTTGATGAATATTGTAGTTGAAGAGTCTATCTTTATGACAATGAAGTTGTAGGGTCATGAGATATTATTATAGTCTTGTATTGGCTCCTATAAATAGCCATAATCTTGTAGTGCTTGGCAAACAATTAAGATATATAATAAAGCATATTTTAAGTCTTTAGACTTGCAAGTACTTTACCACTAATCTCTTTGGTTGATTCCTTAGAGTGAAGGAGTATTTTGAGTAGGGATGGCAAAATTAACCCGACCCGTGAGGACCCGACCTGACCCGTGGTGTTTGGGGCGGGGTGGACCCGCCCCGTGCTTGAAACGGGGCGGGGCGGGTCTGGGTACCCACAACGCCCCGTCCTGCCCCGACCCGCCCCGCCCCGCCCCGTTCTAATATTAATATTAAAAATATATATTAATTGTGATAATTAAGTTTATATACATTAATGTCAATTAATGTATATATTATGATAATTAAGTGTATATATATACATATATATAAGTAATTTAGGATCATATTTTAATTAATTAAGTAAAAGACTAAAGTAGTAATATTACATGTAAAATAATGTTTTTAATTTGTTGTTGGGGGTGTAAAATAATAAAATTAAATCATCACTTCAATTATTTAATTAAATAATTATTTAAATTATTTAGTTAATGATTTAATAATTAGGTGTTTTTCAAATTATTTATGTAAAAATTACAATTTTTTTATTATTATTTTTTTAAACGGGGCGGGGCGGGGCGGACCCGCCCCATACGGGGAGGGGCACGGGGCAAAGGTTTGTGACCCGTGGCGGGTCGCGGGACGGGGCAGGGCGGCGGGTAGTAGGCGCGGGGCGGGTCTGGGTAGTTAACTACCCGCCCCGACCTGCCCCATTGCCATCCCTAATTTTGAGTGTGTTTCCTTCTCTATTATCCTCTTTCCGGTGTCAATTTTCAATAATAACTGCTAATCACAATGTAGCTGAATGCTGCTTGGGATGCTGGTTTATATATGACTTGTGAGTGAGAATTCTTTTTCATGCAACGAGAGAGAAGGATATAGTTATGGCAAAAACTTATATGTCTCTGGGGCACATAGGGGCACAAATTTAGGTGTTATATATATGCTCTTCAGTTGTTATATATATACTCCATAGGTGTTATGTTTTTTGGTGTTATAAATATACCCTACAAGTATCATATGTATATAAGAGTATTCATATGATACCTGAAGAGTATATACATGATACCTGTAGAGTATATATTTAACACCATATGATGATTAATTTGAGGGCATCATGCCCCTGAGGCACACAAGTGTCACTCTATAGTTATTTATTGGAGAAGGCAAAGCCCATCAATGATCCGGACGGGAGCCATTTTTCCTCTTTTACGTATATCAGGCTTAGCCCTCTTCTCATCGACAGACAAAACCTCATTGAATTTGGACGCTTTGTCAAGAGAATGCACGTACGGTACCATTACTAATCTATACTATATATAAAAAGGAAGAAGTTGACAAATTTTACACATTTGTTACTCAATTGCAAAATTGGAGATAATTACTGATTTTCCATTGACCAATAGAAAAATTGGAAAAAAAAAACTAAAAAACTTTGAGAATCTTATAGAACAATCTTCATATATATTTTAAATATAATAAGTAGTCTTTTAATTTAATATAGGGGTAAAATGAAATAGAGGAAATTGTTTTGGATGGTATTATTATATGATTATGTCTTAATGATATAATTAAAAAATCTGAAAATAATGAAATTTAAACATTGTCAAAAATTAAAAAATTTGAAAATTCTGTAATTTTAATATATAAATGTGAAAAATAGGTTTAAAAGCTAAATTTCATTTTATGAAGGGTTATAAAATATTTAAAAGTTTAAAAACTATTATAAAATTATTAAAAATAATAATTAAATTTGAAAGTAAAACTAATAATAATCTAATAATGTTGTGAGGTTAATCTAAAAAAATCCACAAATAACATTTAAAAATAAATTCAAACATATATGCAATAGATATAACTATAAGAAAAAATATTTTAAAATGATTTCAAAATTCTAAAAAAAATATTGTTTTAATTGTAAAATGAATTTGAAACCTAAATTTTTTAAATATAAACTATGTTTTTGAATAAATACAGTGTTTGTAAACTAAATCCATCCAAAAAAATGTAGAAAATTATTTACAAATTATTAAATATAATTCTAAGATATAAAAGAACAAAAATATGAATAGAACATATAAATTAACAAATATAATTAATCACTTATAATTAAAGCACACAAAACACTAAATTATTATTATTGTTGTTGTTTTTGTTATTATCGTTGTTGTTGTTGTCATTGTCATCTTCATTATCATTAAAAAATACAGATTTTTTACAAATCTCAAAATAATAAGATCTCATGAGTAATATTTTAATATAATAAATTTATTATATTATTAATAATCGTATTTGTCATAATAAACCGCGCATCGCTCTGGTATACTGCTAATCTATCATTATTATTTAAAACTCGGAGGTTGCAATTGAATTAACATCACATCACTTTTTTTTTTTTTTTCCCAATGCTTTTGTATGCACAATGTTCACATACATTCATTCCATTGTGTTAAAACTTAACATTCTCAAATTGAAATCCAAAAATTCCAAATATTTCCAAAATTCAAACACATAAAAATGCATGTTACAATTTAACTAGATCCTAAGTTCATAATTTTTATTTTTTATTTTTAACATAATTGACCTTGAATAAAATGCTTTAGGGTAGAAAAAAATATAAGCATATCCTTTTCCACATTATTGGGCTGGGCTTTTAAACCCACTAAGCCCATTAGTCCACCAAGCCCACTTCGTTCTGCTTATAAAACCCACTAGGGTTCTTCTGCTTATTCTTCTGAACTCACTACATTTTTCGCAGCCATTCAATAATTCTTCATTTTTGATATCTCAAATCGTTTTTTCCTTTTACCACTTTTTTTGCAATGAAGATGAATCCATAGATTCCGATTGCAGCATTTTTTGCAGCAGCGTGAAGCTACATATTTGGTTCGTATTCACTGAGCTCTCTCATTTTATTCCATTCATTCCGATTATCTGCAACAATTTCACCCTATATTTTCTTTTCGATTCAAAAATTCCTTTTCGATCTGAAATGTTTATCGATTCAATTCATTTTCTATGTTCTTCGAATTTTCAATTATTAAGAAATTTAAATCGAGGGACCTATGGACGAGAGGCGTTTAATTCAATGCCGATTTGGCCAAGTTTACCTTCGAAAATCGATTATTTATTTTCTGAACTTTGATCGCCGAATCGGATAATCGTTTTCCGATTAGGTTCTCCTAATTTTCGGACATTGTTTTTCGAAATTATTTTCTCTGTCCCATTTTTTCGTATCTTATTCGTTTAGAGACACGGAAAAGTGGGATAGAGGATCCGATTTTATCTAATTCGAAGGTTCCCAGCGGAGAGATAGGACTTTGAAATGAGATCTCTCTAACACTTTTAATTACACCTTCGTACAATCAACTATGGCCATCTTAAACAGCGTTACAAAATCTGTTAATTTTTGTTGCGTTTTGAACCCTTTTGGCCATATTTTTCATTTTATCTCCGTTTATTTTTAACCTAATTTGAACGGTTTTTTTAATATTGTTAATGTGATCTTTTCTTCATTTTCATTATAATGATTGGTTTAAGTATAGTTAAATTGATCAATGCTAACACAGCCGATTGGATTTGAGCTGATTTAAATAAACCATTTCTTAGACCGTATTTAATCCTATTACTCAAATCCAAACTCAAATCTTGTGTTTGCCCACACTAAATTTGTCCCCATTTCCGATCTTTTAAACTCAAATTGAAATATTTTTTGTAATATGATTAATTTTTATTTTTCAAATTTTATTTAATATCAAATATTTGTTTATTTAAGTGCAGTTTAAAAGTATTGGATGTGTGATGCAATTTGAACAATCGAAGTGAAGTTTCAAATGAAGATATTGTAAGTTGGTGTTCTTGTTTAATTTATTTATGTGAAGTTTAGAAGAAAAACATTCAATATTTTAGGAAATTCTCACAGTTAATTATTAATCACAATCAAAAGCATTAATGTCAGGAAGAACTCTATCTCTATCATCCCAAATGTGATCACAGGGCGTTAATTATTATTCATAATCAGAAGCATTAATATCAGGAATAACTCTATTATCGCAGGAATAACTCTATTATCGCAAATGCGATCAGAGGGAGTGAATAACTCTATTATCCCAAATGCGATCTGAGGGAGTGAAAAAGCTAAACTGAAAAGTAAAATAAGAGAAGAAGAATCATCTTGTGTAATGGAATCTCGGGAAGAAAGAATTAAAAAATTCAATGATTTCTTGGATGATCAAGATGTTATTTGTCCATCATTCCAAATGCCATCATCCCAAATGCGATCAGAAGAGGGAGTGAAAAAAGTTAAACTGAAAAGCAAAAAAGGAGAAGAAGAATCATCTCGTGTAATGGAATCCCGGGAAGAAAGAATTAAAAAATTCAATGATTTCTTCAGTGATCAACATGTTATTTGTCCATCATTCCAAATGCCATCAGAAGAGGGAGTGAAAAAAGCTAAACTGAAAAGCTAAAAAGGAGAAGAATCATCTCGTGTAATGGAATCCTTGGAAGAAAGAATTAAAAAATTCAATGATTTCTTCGGTGATCAACATGTTATTTGTCCATCATCCCAAATGCCATCAGAAGAGGGAGTGAAAAAAGCTAAACTGAAAAGCAAAAAAGGAGAAGAAGAATCATCTCGTGTAATGGAATCCCGGGAAGAAAGAATTAAAAAATTCAATGATTTCTTCAGTGATCAACATGTTATTTGTCCACCATCCCAAATACCATCAGCGGGTGTGAAAAAAGCTAAATTGAAAAGCCAAAAAGGAGAAGAATCATCTCGTGTAATGGCATTTCTGGAAGAAGGAAATAAGAAGTTTCAAGATTTAATGGCTGAATCATTCGTATGTCAAGAACGAATTTTAGAAGAGATGAAACTAAAAAGGGCATTTGAAATGCAGAAAAGGGCAGATAAAATACAGAGAAGGGAGGATAAAATAATGTGCATGAATTTGGAGAACATTTCTGATCTGGTTAGACGTTCATGGTTTCAGAATGAGCAACTCAAAATTATGAGTCGATCTCAGTTTGAAAATTCCGCCAACACTTATGGAGAATATTTTAATGAAATTGGAGGGCAGATAAAATATAGAAAAGGGCATCAGAAAAAGGGAGGATACAAAATAGGGACTTAAAATTATGAGTCGATCTCAGTCTGAAAATTTCGCCAACACTTATGGAGAATATTTTAATGAAATTGGAGGGACTAGAAATAGTCTACTAGATTACTAAAATTCATATTATATGAATGTAGTTTAATTGCATTTCCTTTATGTTTTTGTTGTAGTAAATCTAGCATGATGTATTTTATTAGTTTAAATTTAACATGTTGTAATGTTTATGTGTTTTAGTAAATTTTGTTGTAATTCTCGTTGATATCTTATCATATTTCTATTAATTATAATTCACGTTTATATT
The DNA here is from genome assembly GCA_005771605.1 of Scutellaria baicalensis. Taxonomy (NCBI): domain Eukaryota; kingdom Viridiplantae; phylum Streptophyta; class Magnoliopsida; order Lamiales; family Lamiaceae; genus Scutellaria; species Scutellaria baicalensis. The sequence continues at coordinate 54,072,314 of CM016722.1, forward strand.
TACTAAATTATATACTCTACAATATAATGCAATACTTATAGATATATAAATTATATAATGTATCAATATCAAGTATATAAAATCAATACATAAAATATAATAGCTAGCTCAAAATGTGGGTTAAATAAATAAAATAAATGAAAAAGAAAAAAGAAATAATTGTAAGTAAATAAAATAAATGGAAAAGAAAACAAATATTTGAATTGTGAACAGTTAAGACTATGTTTATCAATAACATCCCACAACCCAACCTCTTAATAAAATATTCATTTCTCTCTCCTCCACATACACAACCTACAACACAACCCAACCTCTACAATTTTCACACTTTATCAATAACATCAACCCAACCTATAACAATTATTAATTTAATGATTTAATAATTACATATATATATTTTATAATCAATTTTTTATTATTTGAATTATGTACGAAATATATTAAATTATATGTTATTCCAAATTCGTAATAAAAAAAAATATGACCAACTTAAAATAAGTTACAATCTCAATAACAAAAATAAAATTCATAGAATTGAAATACAAAATTATTATTACATAAGTCAAGCTACAAATTGATAAGTAAAAAACAACAATGCGGAAGATGAAAATTGCATATTTAATTATCGGTGCTGAATTTTTGCCATATATGTTCAATCAAGTCGTTTTTTAGAGCGGTGTGAGCTTCTCTGTTGCGAAGTTGCTCCCTATTGGTCATATAAGCAGATAGACTTGCAATGCGTTCAGTAGAGTATTGAAAATTTTGATCATCGACTATTGGATCATCGATGAGAAATTCTGTAGGATCATAATAAGTTTGGTACGTCTCTCGTTCATCTTCAACTATCATGTTGTGCATGATGATACAAGCCATCATAATTTTGGCCATCAAATTTTTGTCCCAAACAAGACAAGGGCGTCGAAGAAATGCAAAACGAGCTTGTAGAACTCCAAATGCTCGCTCGACATCTTTTCGTACCGCCTCTTGGTGTTGAGCGAACAACTTGTGTTTTCTGATTACTGGAGAAGTAATTGACTTAACAAATGCAGCCCATGAAGGATATATTCCATCAGTTAGATAATATGCCATATTGTACTCCCTACCATTCACGACATAACTAACCTTTGGTGCTCGACCTTCCAAAACATCATTAAAAACTGGAGATCGGTGGAGTACATTAATATCATTGAGTGAACCTGGTGTTCCAAAGAAAGCATGCCATATCCATAAGTCGTATGATGCAACAGCTTCCAAAATGATTGTTGGTTTTCCACTTCTCCCTCCATATTGTCCCGCCCATGCAGTGGGACAATTTTTCCATTCCCAATGCATGCAGTCAATACTGCCTATCATGCCCGGGAATCCACGTTGTTCTCCGACATGGAGTAGTCTTGCCAAATCTTGTTCGTTAGGCTTTCTGAGGTACTCATCACCGAAGCAAGAAATGACGCCTTCTACGAAATTCATGAGAGATTGTCTTGTCACAGCTGCACTCATTCGCAAGTATTCATCAACAGTATCTGCTGATGTCCCATACGCCAACACTCTCATAGCTCCAGTACATTTCTGTAATGGAGAAAGACCTTGTCTACCAGTAGCATTAGGCCTCTGTTGAAAATATTCGTCATTGGCAGTAACAGCCTCCATGATACGAAGGAATACTGATTTTCGCATGCGAAATCTACGTCGGAAGATCTCAGGAGGATACGTCGGGTTGTCAACAAAATAGTCGTTCATCAAACGTTCATGACCAAGCTCGCGTTGTCTTTCAAAATACCTTCTTGTAGCTCTAGGAGTGGGATCTTCTTCGTTCAAATTAAGATTGTTTAAGAGCAGATCCTCGGCGATGCGATCTATGTGGCGATTCTGATGAGCAACATGGTCTTGCCATTCATCAAATTCAGTGAAGAAAGGATCGAAACTTGAATAGTTATCTAATGATTGATTTTCATTGTGAGACATTTTGGGAAGTGGAATGAGTAAAACTATTGGAAGTGAATTTTTTCTTCTGAGATGATTGAGATGATAAGAGAATATGAGGAGATATATTTATAGATAGTGATCAAAAATAACAAACAAGTGCATGTGATTTCGTATGTGATAACAAACAATTATGACAAAGTGATAATTCACATGGTGCAAAGTGACAAAGTGATAAAGTGCACTATGCACTATCAATAATCCACTACACGTCTTCTGCAAAGTGATAATTCACATGGTGCAAAGTGACAAAGTGATAAAGTGCACTATGCACTATCAATAATCCACTACATGTCTTCTGCAAAGTGATAATTCACATGGTGCAAAGTGACAAAGTGATAAAGTGCATGTGAATTCTGCAAAAGTGACAAGTGCATGTGACAATTTTTGACAAAGTGAAGTGCATGTGAATTCTGCAAGTGCATGTGACAAAGTGAATAAATACTAATTAGAATAAAAATTACAATTCGATTTAACAAACATAACACTAATAAAAAAGATTACAAGACAATATTAAAACACATGACATCAAATAAAACAACTTACAAGATAATACTAAAACACATGCCATCAAATAAAAAAACTTACAAGATAATCCTAAAACACTACTTAAACAATGTCAAGAGATGACGTTTCATCTCCTCTTCATCTTGGGATAAGTGATCCTTGGCCAACAAAGCCATCAAAAGAGAGTGTTTCATCTTCATTTTCTCTATTTCCACTTTCTCTCTTCCCAGTGTGTTGAGCACTTGAACTTCACTATCTCTAGTGAGTCTTAATGCACGAAGTTCTGCAACAACCTCAGATGAAGACTCTGATGCCTTACCTTTTCCTTTCTTCTTTTTCGCTTGATCTCTACCTGTAGGACGTGAAATAGCTGAACCACCACTGTCTGGAGTTTCTACATTTGTGGGACTGAAATATTCACCATCTTCACTGGTCCTGGTTCTCTTTGTACTGCCACCACTTTCTTCGTTACCATCTTCATCGTAAGCACGACTTCTTGAACCTTGATCAAATTTTATTTCCCACTTGGGAATTTTACTCATAACTTCATTAAATACATGCAAATCGGTGAACTTACCATCGTATAATTGATGGGCTTCTTTCTCCACATCGTGTTGGCTCATACCACTTCTTACTCGACGTTGAGCTTCAATGTTAGCAGCAATCCACTTCTAGGCATTTTTATTAAGTCGTGTGAAACGACCTTTTAGTGATTCTATATTTCTTTCATTTATTTCTCCTGGATTTTCCATTCGAGCTTCTTCATACATCTTATGGATTTTCCCCCAAAACAAGCCAGTCCTTTGAAATCTGCCCTGTTTTTTATCTTCGCTAACGAAGATCCAAGATGACATTAGGGCCACATCTTCTTTCACATTCCAAGTACTTTTGGCCACCCTTTCATTTGTATTCTGAAACAAATTGCGAGAGATATTTTGCGATGGTTGAACTTGTTCAGAGGTAGGAATTTGATTTAGATTCGGAGATAATGGAGAAGTTTGAGAAGATTGAAAGTTTTGATAGTCTTCGGTGGAAAAAAAAGACTGGAAATTTGGATAGTTTTGGGAGTTTGGATAATCCGAATTGTTTGAAAAAAAATTTGGGTTACTTGGATCCATAATAGAAATTAGGAGAAATAGTAGAATATGATATAAATTATGAGAGATTAGGAAAGATAGTACACAAAAGAGATAATTTGAGATTGTGATTCAAAATGTATCAATATTAGTCTCTATTTATAGAGAAAAAAATTTCATGAATTTTGGTTTTTTTTTTTTTTTATAGATAATTGAGTGTGTAAAAGATATAAACGAAATTAGACGAACGAATCAGAAAATGCCACGTGGCAATATCCATGCCACGTGGCAACATTCTGGATGCTTGAAATTGGTGCACAACCGGGCGGTCAACAGCCCCGGTTGTGCGACCTCATGCCATCTTTCATTTTTTTTTTTTTTATTAAAATATTCAAAAACAGGTCACACGACCTGCTGATAAAGTTGGTCTAAGTGACAACTTTCTGTTCACAAACTCAAATTTGAGTTTGATTTTGTGGTGGCGTTGGAGCACCATTTTCCACATAATTGAGTTTAAGTACTATTTTCCACATAATTAAGTTGCGTTGGAGCACCATTTTCCACATAATTGAGTTTAAGTACTATTTTCCACATAATTGAGTTTGAGTTTGGAGTTGCGTTGTCCCTAGGAGATACTCTTAGAAATAAAAATTCAAGGTATTTTCTATTATTTCTAAAAACTAAATTTGGTACGTTTTATTTTTCTTTTTTTCAAATCTTTTATATGTTTTAATTTAAATTAAGTTGTAAATATGTATTTTCTTTTTTAAAGAAATTAAAGTCACTGAATTAGGTATATTATTCAAATTAAATCTGAGCTTATTCCCAGAAGTTAAGGGTTTCACGAACATTATATGGTCGTTGTTGTTCGACCGAAAGAACGAGAGCTAACTATCGATACTTTGGACTATCTAGCAAAGTTTGATTTGCTAGACACTGTTGATTGCGGTTTTCTTGCTCGAGTCTTGTCGAATGTGATAAATTGTGAATCATGAAGCCGAAAAACTCTTTGAATCTAGATTCATTGAGATGTGAAATAAGATACGACTATCTACATTTCAATTCAGCAAGATTGATCTTACGATTTACTAAAAAGATTATTAATGAAGGTCTAGATTGGTTACTAAGAAAGATGAATAATCAAAAATGTTGATCCCTAATCATTGATGAGTAATTATTGAAACATTGATGCCACTTTCTTTTTATTAGGGAGAAAACACCCCCGGTCGAAACATTGATGCCACTTTCGTTTGATTAGGGCCAGTTTTTCCTCATGATTCCTTTGTGGGATGGATGTAAATCGTGGGTTGTGTCCGAATATCAGATAATTGTGGCAGATGCCACTTTGTTTTGATTAGGGTGACTCTCCTCATCTGTTGGTCCATTTGTTGGATCGATTTAAATTGAGGGATATGTTCAACTGTTAGACAATTAGATGTGTTCGAGTGTCAGAAAACTGTGAGAAAGATTTAAATCGAGAGATGTGTTCAAATGTCAGAAAACTGTGGGAAAGATCAAATGGTTGGTCCCTTTGTTGGATCGGATATATAGATTTAAATCAAGGGATGTGTTCAGCTGTTAGATAACTGTGGATTTAAATTAATGGATGTGTTCAAGTGTCCATGGATTTAAATCAAGGGTTGTGTTCAATTGTTAGACAATTGTGGATGAATGTGTTCAAGTGTTGGATAACTGTGAGATTTAAATCAATGGATGTGTTCAAGTGTTGGATAACTGTGAGAAAGATCCAATAAGATACAATCTTAGAACAAAATGTTTGAATCGAGGGATATGTTCAAGTGTCAGACAACTATGAGAAATATCCAATGGGATACAAATCTCAGCACTCATAAGAAGTGAGCTCGGAAGTTAGTTTATTATAATTTGTACATTAATGACTTTGAAGACATGAATTGATAAAAGAGGTTATCGAAGCCGAGACATCATAAGCCTTAGGATTGCCATTGTTTGGAAATACTCGAAGTAAATCATATAAAGATATTCTTCGATCCTACATTTTTTCTCCAACAAAACTTATATGTACCTGTGGCACGGATCCTAGATCCGTGCCCCTGACCCGACCCGGCGCGTGGGGTCCGTGCCCCGGAGCACATAGGTCCTACTCTTTTTTCTCATATTAATTTTTTAACAAATTAAATATATTTAAAGCTACTCCCTCCGTTCCTTTTTATCTGTCCTACTTTATCCATTCACACGAACCAAACCAATATTTTCATTAATTGCTCATCTTTTATATAATTACACCTTTAATTATAGAAAATTATATTCCACAATCACAATTTTTTGTTCATTTATTAGGGTAACTAGCAATGTACCCGCGCGTTGCGCGTCTTGTTATATAATTTTCCAACTGTCCTGATATTAGTATAGTATAGATAATTTTTAATATGGGCGATAAATTTGTAGTTCTATTTATTTGAAATAATTTTTAATATATTACCTAATATTATTATTATTATTATTAAAAGAATTTATTAAATTTTGTTGATTTTTATAAGCTAGGTAAGTGAGTGTTGTTAAATGAATAAACATTCTTTATATAAGGCAATGACTTTGAGAGAAAATTTGATTTCAATGGTTTGAGATGGAAGCTTAAATTAAAATTACTACATTAATTTAGAAAATTAAAATGAAATATTGAAAAAAAAATAAAAAAAGTTATTTAAACAAATTATGTGACATTTTATATAGTATGAATATAGATATAGATTATTTTATAGATGGAAGAGTATGTTGCAAGTCATTCTATTGATTTCTCCAATAAAAGTTGTCTATAAATATCTATAGACTATAGACATAATCATAACTTCTACTTTTTAATATTATTTAATTGTTGAAGAGTATCCTTCAAGCCAAATATTAAAATAACTAATAATAATGATCAAATAAAAAAAATACAATTAATGTTCAATCACATTTTGACACTTGGATAAAAGGACAAATAATAAAATGGGCAGGAAAATGACATTCTTGTAATTTTTCTCAAACATTTTGCTATTAGTATAGTATAGATTTATGGATAAAGAAGCTAAAATGAGTATCAATAATGACATTGTGACAATGAAAAAGGAACACCATTTTGTATAAAATGGGACAAATAAAAAGGAACGGAGGGAGTAATTAATACTAGCTATTTAATGATATCAAGATTAATGAGAATGATATATATTAGTGAGTAAAATTTGTAACTTTTTGTTAATATGATACATATTAGACAAATGATTTATAAATTTGAAATTTATTGATTTAAGGAAACATATAAATAAATAAATAATGAAAAAAATATAATAAATGTGCGATGATTAGAAGGAAATTATTCAATCGTTTCAAACTCATTAACTGATAAAATTGTATAGTTTTGCAAATGTATTTTAAAATAAAATATGAAATTTATTTGAGAAACTATACTTTCATTTTTTTTATCACTTTTATTGAAAATAAAATTCTAGGGTCCAAGACTCCAAATTATATAATAGATACAATAATATATAATTTTTCTAAATAATACCGAAAATAATAATCATGTTCTTTTACATATTCAATATATATTTCAACAATTTAAATAATATATAAATCTGATCGTATTGTCTATAATGCTAAATTAAGTGTTGTACATTATATAAAATCATAAATATATTTGCTTATATAATAATAATTAACTTTTTCTAAATGTACTAAATTTAATTCTTAGGTTTCTATACTCTATATAGTTTAAGTTCTCGTAATTGTTTATCAAAGTCAGGATGGCCGAGTGGTCTAAGGCGCCAGACTCAAGTTCTGGTCTTCGAGAGAGGGCGTGGGTTCAAATCCCACTTCTGACAATAATTATTTTTTATCTATTTTTTCTCTTTCCATATTTATTTTCCTTTTTAATCTTTGCTTCTCTCCTTTTATTTTAAAATAGCAATATCATTTCAATAATGTATTCTAATGTAAACATTTAATAAACTTTAAAAAAAGGAAAAAAAAACTAACTTATTTAACATCCATTTAAAAATAGAGAGAATTTATAAAATAATTTAATTGACACATAATATATATATATATATATATAAGTATTAAAGTGAGAGAGTGATTCTACTTTAAAGTGCGTGAACATTAGGGACAAATCATTTGAATTGATGGTAGAAGTTGGGAATTATAGTATAAAATTGGGGAAACCACAATGGATTGTTCATTATTAGTTTACATGTGTTAGATGTGGGATGAAATGTCTATTGGATAGTTTTTTGGTATGTTATGGTAATAGGATGAGATATGGCGGATATTGTTTCATTGTAAGTGCACGTAAGATAAAATATTATGCACTGAAGTATGCTATTTTTGTATGCTTTTTTGTGAAAAGAGTTGGGGTGCTCAGTCTGCTCCACTCTTTAAGGGTGATGATAAATTCTAAATTTCTTTTCTAACTATTATGGTACTGTTGTTCAATTAAGAATTAAAACAATAATTAGGTATACCAAAAATACTTGTGGAACACAATATAACTACAATTGTCCTATTAATATATCTTTTTTCCTTACTGTATATGATTAAAATGACAAATTATTTTTCGTGAAGTATTGCAGTCGATATTGTAATGTTTTGCATTATTTTCCTTCCATGTTCTGTTTTTTTTTTTTTTTTAAATCTAATCAAGTGTATTAACCATGACCTAACTTTTCTATCATCTTCTATGCTACAGTGCATCATGCTACAGTGCATCAGTTACTGCACAATTTCGTTAACATAAAATATTCGTTTGAGATATATTTATTATTTTATTGAACTCTAGTTATGATTGATTTTGCTATGATTCTATCTTAACGATGTAGATAGTTTGAAAACATTTACCTTTTCATTTCCCGCTATAAAAGTGAATGTCCGATCATGTAGGATTATTGAGAAATATTTGTTAGAGTAACATTAGAGGAGTGAGCAACATTAGAGGAGTGTGAGAGTGTATATTCAGTACATATTCATTATGAATGATTTGTTTAAGTTATTGGACTTATTGTGTACCTCATTGGTTTCTTCAACAACTTTGTTATTAAGAATCTAGTTTGGTTGTGGTTTGTTATCATTATATTTTTTCAAACTTACAAGACCACGACCAAAAGTAATACCTAACTTTACACAAAATGGGACGACTGTGTCATGACTCATGATCAATAGAACAATACTAAAATTTAAATACAAATAATGAGAACACATATGAGAATTATAAAATGATCTATGATCTTTTTTAAAGTTCAATATCTATCATATATTAAATGAATCTACATAATAAGAGCTGAAACTTTGAAGTGTTGATAAATCAACATTTTCAAGTTTTGTTGATACACATATATTACATGTGTATCCTGTGTGTCTTTAATTAAGAAAATATGAAAAGTTATGTGAAGATGAAAAGTCTATATATATTTCCTCATCTTATTATGTGTGTGTATATATATATATATATAGATTAGATTAGACTTTTGTTGAGATAAAATACTTTAGTTTTAATTAAAAAAAATTATAGTATGTCTTTGTATTGCTTTTAAAGTAAAAACATTGTTTGATTCATATGTAGATTTGATTAAATGAATCAATAAACATAGTTTCTTATTAACTTACTTAAAATGGAATTATTGGAAATATAAATACTCTCTTAAACTCACTATTCGTAATTGAATAAAAGATGACTTTATTTGCTAGATCCAAATATGGAATAACATTCTAAAACAATCCAGAAATTTTTAAGACTCATGCTATTACCTACAAATTTTCAATATCTAAAATAATGCAAGTCAATAAAAAACAATGATAAAATTTTAAAAATCAAAGTTTAAAAAAACAATAAAATAAAATATTGGTGATAATAATACATATAAAATAATTACAAGTTATTTAACATCAAAGTCAGGATGGCCGAGTGGTCTAAGGCGCCAGACTCAAGTTCTGGTCCTCTTACGAGGGCGTGGGTTCAAATCCCACTTCTGACAATTTTTTATTTTCATTATTTTTTTTATGGTTTTGTTATTAATCTTAATTAGATAATTTCAATTGGTTTTGTTATTAATTTAAAATTAAAGCACACACGGTTTATTATTTTCATTGATAATATTATTATATATATTATTTATTATAAATTTATAATATAATGAAGATGTATAAATCAAAAGAATATTAAATTATACATTATAGTTTTCAAAAAATCATTGTATAAAATAAAAATCATGGTAGTTCATATCATGACAATGTATCAGAGATTTTGTAAAAAGACCTATATATGAATCCTAATTCTCCACCGTCTTATATTTTTAATTGAATGTAAATTAAATATTATTATAGCAATATAGTTTGAATTCCATAATTAATTATATGATTAAACAACTTCTAGGTAGTAATTTCTTCATTAAAACATTGTTAATATATAATTAATCATAAATCGGACGATCCACTATGCAATATAAAGGAATTTACTTAAACAAATTAGATTTTCGTTTTCCTTTTATTAGCCATGCATATTACACACTAATAAAAGACTTATACAATGGAAAATTAATTGACATGCTTTATAAAAAGATAAAAGTGAAAGAATTAACAAAAGAATCAAAATTTGAAATACAAATCAATCAAATGAAAAATTCCATGCATCAAGATTTCATGAAAAGAATAACAAATACAGAATTTATTATAATGAACAATTCAGAAAATTATTAGTGTGAAAATTTTAATTTCAACTATTTGGAATATTTATTTTGAAATTTCCATTTTTAATATTGTTTGCTTTATTATTTTTATTATTCGGAATTTACTAATCTAATATTTAAAATTAAGAATCCCAATTGTTAAACATTAAAAGCCTAATATAAGAAAATTTGAGTGGTATAATCACATCAAAAGAAAAAAATTATGATGTGAAAACTTTTTGAAGGGAAAATGACGAAGTTGAAAATATCTATAACTTCTTCACGTTTTATTACATTACAGTATAGGTTTTAGATGTAATTTTCAGCCCTAAAAATTATCAATACAAATATGGGTCGTTGATAAAATACGAGACTAAATATTTATTAAATCGCAAAGAAGCTTGTTATTTTTATTTTTTCCTTTTCTTTTTGTTATTTCAATCAAATCCAATCAGAATTTATTTCTCTTTTCATCTTTATATTCATACAAACAAATTAAGGATGTTGACTATAATACTAGATCAAATATTAACAAATTAAATCTTGTCAATTGAGTACCAATGCAAGCATCAACATGTACAAATTAAGAACACATAATTTCCGCCAAAAATTTCATCAATCTCTTATTTAAAAACCACAATCTTGAACCAAACACATGTACATATTGCATGCACCATGTGACACCAAATGTGGTCTAAAAAATGGTCCCAAAATGAGTGGTCAATACACACAACCTTCTCTTCTATCTTTGATTTACCCTCTCTTCGATTCACATCTTCTTGCAGCCTTTTAGTTGGCATTGGATAGTCGTTATGTATAGGACGTAAAATTCAACAAAGATCATGTGGTCGAAACCAGCAAGTGTTTTTTCTTTGTTTCCACTTTTTTCGACTCCAGATTAAAAACTAGGGTTGAAATATCCCACATTTTCCGACATGCTTAGGTTGTTGTACGTGGCCATGTCTCTGGTCCCCTTGTCTAAGTCAAGAACTGTCTTTGTTTTCGCGAAGAAGAGAAGATGTCGATTTTAGGTTAGATTTTTTTTTTAATTTGTAGATCTTGTGCTAGATTTTTCTTTAACTAATTGGTTTGGTTTGTTTTTAATTTTGCTTACTATGTTTTGGTTTGCTTTAACAAATGTGATGAACTTTCTATATTGTTCTTCTGCTAGCTGCTAAGTTCAGAATCAATGAATAATTTGACTAAGTATTTATGCATGAATAATAATCACTAATTATCTTATGTTCGATTTAATTATGACATGCATGACTCTTTTTCGAGTTATTTATCTGACTTACTTAGATTGTGTAAACTACGATACATTCACGAGCATTTAAAGCTAGTAGATACCAGTTTCAAAATAAATATCGTTATATTGCAAAATGTAATCCATTTTAATATTTTATTTGTTGTTTTTTGATTATGGAGAAGAAGCTAGTAATTTTTTTCTTCCAATTTTCTGCTTTAATTTGTCTTATTGTTTGTATAATGAAGCGTGAATTTAATTTAATCTCATCTTTTAATACTTCAAAGAGGATATATATGATTTGTCTCGATTCCGATCCTTCACTTTTCCGATGCCGTTCGAAATTCTCCGACGCCAAACTGGAATTCTCCGACGATGATTGAAATTCTCCGATTAAGAAAACCTGCAAAACAAAGAACACCGGGGGTTTTTCCCGGTGAAGGGACTCCGACGCTCAAGTCAGTAATCTCACAAAAATGTTGCTCTCAATTTTGAATGCTTAGTCTAAAAATTAGGATTGTGATTGTGTGTGTAAATTAGAAAAACAAAGGATATATATATACTCCCTGAGAGAAACGTGATTTCCTAGGAGTGGGATGTGGCAGTTGAGATTTTCTCCTAAAAACCTGGGAAGTGGCGAGATTCTCGCAATCGTGGGAGTTATCTGAAATTTGAATTAGTTCGCTCGTATTAGCTCGGCATCCCACGTCTCAGTTCGACATTACGGGTTACGAGCTGGATAAGTTCGATTGACATGCCACATATACTTGTTCGCTTGAACGAACTCATTATTTCCTAATTTGTTCGCGTCGATCGTCCTTCAAGTCCGGGTCGGGTTTTCGAGGTAGTTTGAATGTGGTCAGTTCGACCACATCAATATATATATATATATATAATGATCATAATTAATTATATTAAGTGTTGTTTTAATTGATGTGAAAAAATCTTAAATTAAACGATATATAAATTAAATGAAGGTACTCATGTACTATATATATGCCCATAAAATCAACCTCTCCAATTTGATGTGTTCGACTTAAAATTGGGCATACATTTATCATTATCAAATTAGAATGAACATTAAAATATCAGTGATATTTTCTCTTTCTTTCTCACTATTTAGTCTCCATCTCTAGTGAATTAAAAACAATGAGTAGTATTCAATACCAAACAAACTATTAAATACTGGATTCAAGATTGTTTTTCAGAAATTTTATTTGAGCTCGATCCTATATATATATATATATATATATATATATCAAATAAATTCGAACATACTTATGTCCTTTATCATAAAATCTGCAACTCCGATTAAACTCGAGTTTGATTAATATTATATAAAGATAAAATAAGTGCAATAATATCAAACTACTCGAACTCATCAACTCAAGATCGGCGCGCTCGACTAAAATTCGTTTAAGCTCGATTTAATTGATCATCAAACAACCTTGAATAGTTCAGATCGTATCATTTACAACCCTAACCCTAAAGATGAGTAAGCAAATGTGGATGGTGTTTGGTTGAGAAAAGTAAGAAAGAAAATGTAGCTTAGGACAAGTAGGATGTGTTGGAAGGGTTGGTCCCCCCAATCATGTCTGAATTCAGATACATATGAACATCAAATCTTAATTAGTGGTGACTCAAAATTGTCCTTCATGCCTTCATTGTGTAAGGATATGGATTGCATGAAAGACAAGAAAAATTAGCAAATAGAAACAAATTAGTGATGGAGTTTCTCTTGGCATATTTTATAGCATCATCTCCTCCATGGACCCTATTTGTCACCCTGCTACATCTTCTATTACATTTGATTATACGTCTCGTGTTCTGTAGTATTAAATACATACATGGTGTATGATGATTATTTGTAGTAGAAGATGTTACATCAAGTGTGATAGAACATCTCATGTGATTTGTTTCTCTGCTGCTTTTTTTCGTCATGTAACTAATTTAATCAATCACGCTTTCAAATTGGTTTAGGAATTCATTAGGAATCCTTAATTACTTCATGTCTATGTAATTAAATATTGTTCTTCATTACCTTGCTAGGTTTATGATTATCTTGTAAATGATGCAATAATTTTGAAAGATTATCTATTTTCTAATAAGCTTAACCCAGATTGAGTGATAATAAGAGCTCAAAAGAAATTATTTCTCCAAATAAATTAAATTTCTCATAATCCCATAATTCAAAACAATATTAGAGAATCTAATTCTTCAACTCAATCATGTATAGTTTTCACTACATTATGTCATTATGTAGCTACTATTATATCTCATGCAAAGCTGTAAGTGGACCAAGAATCAATGCTTTTAACTTTAAACCAAAGCTTTACAAAATCGAATAAAAATTGTCATAAAACAACAAAAAAGATAAAATTGAGACATGTGAGGCCCTTATGCCCCTATGTAATATATATCCTACCCAAAATCAAATAAAAATAATAATTTCAGTATTAACATTTATAGAAGAGATCCCAAATTCTTATCATATAATCATATCTTTAATTTCCAAGATCAAAATTAATTTCGGATACAATATATATATATATATATACACTAGTGGAATAAATACAATTTCCTAATTACAGTTAAAAAACATTGAAAATACTTAACTAACTATATTTCTTGAGCTCAAAATTAAAATTTCCAAAATTTGTTCTTAGCTAGTTACAAGAGACTTATTGCATCCTATTAATTTCCTGCAAACATAGAATTTAAGAATGAATCCTACAAAATATTGAGAACATGGTGAAGAATTAAAACTTTACAATCAAAATTAATAAATTTACAAACCTATTGATCTTTTGCAGTAGAGAATAGCTTCATGAATTGAATTCTCGGCATCACAACAAACATTACTAGACAGACTTGAAGGGCTTATTACATTAATATTTGGTGAAGTCCTCCAATTCTTAACAACATCGAAATTCTTGCTCATTTTCTCCAAATCACTAAACTCCATAACTGAATAAGCTGAGCTTGATCTTGGAGTTGCTTCAATAGAGTTGTTCAAACCATGGATTTCAAACACCTTTCGTTCGAGATCACCAACCCTACTATGTTTTCTTGATGCCTTACGACACAATGGCTTCACGAATTGAATGCATTTCTTCAAGATCTTTTCAAGAATGTAGTGTCGTTTTTTCTCCGCTAGAAACGGACTTCTTGATGCATAAAAAGAACCGGGAGACGAAGGAACGGATGTTGAGGCTTTTAAGCCCGTTTTTGTTGCGACGTAGACAGGCTTGATCCGCCCGTCGGAGAAGATTTCGTCGGCATGGATGAGGTGACTAGGTGGTAGTGTCATGGAAATATCGAAGTTGAAATTATCTTCGTATTCTTTTGAGGTCTTTTGGAATATTGATATGTGATCGTTTGAGAAAGATGGTTGATCGTCTATCAACCACCTGTATGAAAAACTCTCAATCGCTATTGGTTGAGAGTTATCCATTGGGAAGAGAGAATTTTGGAGTACTTTGAGAAGGGATTATTGAGAAAGAATTGGTTTGCTTTTATACTATATGGTTATAATTTATGAAACTCAATGTGAAATGTGTTTTAAATTTGGTCACTATATATCATGGTTCATGGATGCCCATAATGTGTATATACATATTTAAATTTTAGATTTCAACACCACCACATGGCATGTTGAGTGGTGAGATTGAATTTTTCTTACTAAGAGATGTTGTCCACCATATATATATATATATATATATAATTAGGAAAGACTTAAATATAATATTATAATATAATATCATGAAATTTGGGCATCACTTAATCTTTATAATATGTATATATTTTCAGGGTACTATGTAATCTAGGGTTTTTCACTATTTGATATAGTTGTATCAGACAAATTAAGATGATTGTAAATCATGTTACAAACAGATAATAGAATGTTCGATTCCTGAATTTCTAACTTTATTAAGTACTTGATTTTAAAATGCTTGATATGATGACTGATTAAAAACATATAATGGCTCAATCATGTTGAAGGTAGGAGCCAGAGGACTCAACGAGGCACCACTTGACATTCACAACAATAATTTATGTAGTAATGACTCAAAAATGATGAACAAGAATGCATGGGAGTTCAAGAAATTAGTATATTTTAATGTAACACATAATTGATTTTCCTTACATTTATAAAAGTGAGGGCTATATATATAGGTTTGCCATTATTGATTGAACAAGTATTATATCCAGGAGTTTTTTTGGGAAAGATTAAGGCAAATTGCTGTCAGAATGGGCCAAGAATTACCATTGCTTACAATGAATTCTGGGCCAAGTTCATTTACAAGCTTCCAAGATACTCTCATTCACCTCTTTACATGTAAGATATTGTTTGGTTTGGTAAGCCAATCGGATCGACTCAAACCCGCCCCATTTTGATCAGGGTCTTGGGCCCCTCGCTTCGTTTGTATTGCTAATATCTCAATAATGAGAGAAGTTGACAAGTAAGCGAAATCGAAGTCTATTCTCTTACGATTCAGTTCAAGTCTAGATTTTTATTAAATGTAAAATGTATCTCAAATAAACTTTTCAGCTCACGACGAGCTACCATATTCCATGCTTTCATGGCCATATTCAAGAAAGCTATAATGGTAATTGAGACATATCTTGAAAGTCATGTTGTAATCATCTTAGAGTTCTTGCAAACACAAAGAACAAAACAGCAGACAAGATGTTGGGGAAAACAAAAGTTCTAAGGACCATGAAAACTTAGTCACAAATACAGACAATTTATAGGTCCCCTTCTTGATTTCTCCAAACATAACTACAAATCTATCTCTTAATCTCATCAACTGCAGAAATCTTCAATGTATGAATATGCAAAAATGGCGAAGAAATTGGAGAAAAAAAAACAACAACATGGTTTGGGACAATGGAGTGATCACTAAACATTATGGAGATAGACAAAATTAGTTTAACATTAATACTAAATCAAGAAGCCTACATATTGATCCTATCATTGGTTATATAAACATGTTATGAGAAGAGAAAGATCTTGTTTGTGTGTTATTACATCAAAATCTTTGTGCATTTTTTTCTTGCAAAATAAGCTTCTCTTCATCCATTATGTTAGAGCTACCTTATGAGCTCATTATTCAATTTTGTCAGTCTTTATTTAATTATCAGATAATTAGATAATATTGGGTAAAAAAATTAGACTTGTTGATTATTGGATAAATATTAATTCAGTTGGTTATTATCCACTCATTTACATTTGTATTATATCTGTGAAATTAATAAAAATCGGTTTCTAGAAAGAAAATTTAATAATAATATTGAAAAATTATTAAATATACAAATATTTTAAATAAAAATTATTATTTTAAAATTTAGTTATCTTAACAAATCATGTTCATTTATAATGTATTTTCCTCTTAAAGTCTATTGGATACCAAATGAGTTTATTGAAAACAAATTAAAAAAGTTACAACATGATTTTTTTTTTTTTTTTGCACACATTAATTCTTAGTTAATTGCTAAATATATCATAGCATCTTTATTATCTCAAAAGTATATATCATATTAAAATGAAAAGAAAAAACACTTCCAATTCGGAAAATAAATAGTACTGGGAAAATCAATTTTAAATAACTTTTAAGATTAATTCACTCAAAAATCAATTTATTTCACCAGTCCCTTCAGTCCATCAATTTAATTCATATGAAGTAAATTACTATTTTCTGTAAAAGACAGATATTTTTAAATTAGTCGGTTATCATAAAAAACAAGTTTGTCACGATTTGTAGTTTTCAATTATAAGATCAATATTCCAAAATACCCAATTCTACTTTACTCTCAAATATACCTATTCCAATACATCTCAAGAAATTAGGCACTATAACAAAAATGAATATTTACGATCACATTTTTTGCAATAAGTCTAGTTTTTGCGACAACAAAAAATGTTAATAAAAATTGATAATATGTTAAAAAAAACAATGTAAAACGACTTATTTACGACAACATTGTTGTTGCAAAAAAAATTATTTACGAGAAGACTTTTGTGATAATAATTTAGCGACAACGTATGTCACAAATTGTACTTGCGACGATTATTAAGGTTTTTACGAAAACATTTTGATATCGTAACTTTATTTTAGTTATGACAAAGTTCTGTGTGAGACTGTTTCACGAACCACATGCCATAATATCGATCAGGTCAAAAGTTAGCGGTTAATAGTCAAGGTCCGATCAACATTGGTCAACGACGTATCAAAACTATAACATATTAATTAATTTCGATTTTCATATAATAAAGTGACGAGATGATTGATATTTTAGCACTTCTAGGGTTGTTTATGTCATTTTACAAGGCACCAAGATTGTTGGAGGAGTCAAAGCAGAGGTGATCCAAGTCCTTCTCCTAGTCCAACAATTGTCCCACTACCTATGCGCCGCGTATTTCTCTCTCTCTCCTATCTTTCTCTCTCTTCAATTCCATTGATATCCAATGATCATGTCTTCATAAATTTTCCAATTTAGCGATAATCACACCAAAACTGCGTGGAGAAAGCTCCGATCATCCACCACCAAATCCTCTCTCTGCAGGGGATCCATCCTCCACCGCTTCTCCACCGCAGCAATGGCGGATTCCAAGAAGTACATCACCTCGGACGAGCTCAAGAAGCACAACAAGCCCGACGATCTCTGGATTTCCATCCAGGGCAAGGTCTACGACGTCACCGAATGGGCCACGCGCCACCCCGGCGGAGACGCGCCTCTCCTCAACCTCGCCGGCCAGGACGCCACCGACGCCTTCATCGCCTTCCACCCCGCCTCCGCCTGGCAGTTCCTCGACCAGTTCTTCACCGGCTACCACCTCGAGGATTTCCGCGTCTCCGAAGTTTCTAGAGACTACCGGAACCTCCACTCGCAGTTCGTCAGATCCGGAATGTTCGAGAAGAAAGGCCACGGCGTGATCTACAGCCTCTCCTTCGTCGCGCTTCTCCTCGCCGCCGCCGTCTACGGCGTCCTCCGCTGCGACGGCGCAGCCGCGCATATGCTCTCCGCCGCGGCGCTAGGGCTCGCCTGGATGCAGGTCGCCTATCTAGGGCACGATTCAGGGCACTACCAAATCATGTCCTCCCCCAAATTCAACAAATTCGCCCAAATCCTCACCGGTAACTGCCTCACCGGAATCAGCATCGCCTGGTGGAAATGGACGCACAACGCTCACCACGTCGCCTGCAACAGCCTCGATCACGATCCCGATCTGCAGCACCTCCCTCTCTTCGCCGTCTCCTCCAACCTCTTCCATTCTCTCACATCAAAATTCTACAACCGAAAGCTCACCTTCGACGCCATAGCCAGATTCTTCGTCAGCTACCAGCACCTCACATTCTACCCCGTCATGTGCGTGGCCAGAGTGAACCTCTACCTCCAAACGCTCCTCCTCCTCTTCTCGACTCGCCAGAGAGTGCCCGACCGAGCTGTAAACATCGTCGGAATCCTCGTCTTCTGGACATGGTTCCCTCTCCTCATATCCTACCTCCCCAATTGGAAAGAACGAATCATGTTCGTCATGATCAGCTTCTGCGTGACCTCGATCCAGCACGTCCAGTTCTGCCTCAACCACTTCGCCGCCAACGTCTACGTCGGAGCTCCGAAGGGGAACGACTGGTTCGAGAAGCAAACCAGTGGGACGATCGACATATCCTGCTCGTCGAAGATGGATTGGTTCTTCGGAGGATTGCAGTTCCAGCTCGAGCACCATCTGTTTCCAAGGCTGCCTCGTTGCCACCTGAGGAAGATATCTCCGGTGGTGCAGGAGCTGTGCAAGAAGCACGGCTTGCCCTACCGGAGTTTGTCGTTCGTGGACGCGAACAAGTGGACGTTGAGGACGCTGAGGGCGGCGGCGCTGGAGGCCCGGGACTTTTCGTCGTCGGCCAAGAACTTGCTGTGGGAAGCTGTGAACACTCATGGATGATGGATGGTTTTGTAAGAACGTACATGTATTATTGCAAGGTTTGAGGGATATTATTAGTTGTGTTAGTAGTTTCATATCGTCGATATTACGAATAGTTTTCGAGAGATAGACAAGTCTCACGTAACCATGAGAGTTACCTTTTTCTTTTGTTATTTTGTTTTTCTATGGATCGATGACTATTGAATTTATTAAGTTCGTTTTTTTTTTTTAGTGGAGTCTGATCATGTTAATATGTTATGTAGATTATTTGTGATGCATTAAGAAATTTTTTTTTTTTTGGAGAAATATAAATGTATACAAATATACAATACTGTAAAACACAAACTAAATTGTTTGACATTTTTTTAGTTTACAACCTAATTAATCTTTTTTCAATCAAACTGCAATCTAAATTAAAATTTATCAAATTGCAATTTTTGAATCATTTTCCGACAAAAACGTGAATCAATAACATGCTTAATATGATGGTGCCTTAAGTTACAATTAAGCTTAATTACATGAATACTCTTATATGAATACTCTTATATTCATGTAAGTTTGTCACTGATTTTATATGGTATTCATATGCATGCACTGATTTTATATGATGGTCACTTAAAATGGGAAAATTTCATTTTACGTCCACTTAAAATGCTACTGTCCATTTTATGTTCATTTATTTTTAGAGTTTCACATTTAGTCCAATTACAATCAAAATCGACCAATTTTGATCCTTTGGCAGCCAAAGATCGATTTTCCGGCTGAGTTCAGTTGACGTGGCTTATCGGAGCACACGTGGCAGCTGATATGGCTTATCAGAAATTCAAAAATATTGGGGGCGATTGAGATGCAATCGCCTCCAATTGACCAAAATTGGTCGATTTTTGTTTTAATTGGACTAAATGTGAAACCCTAAAAATAAATGGACGTAAAATGGACAGTAGCTAGTGTTTTAAATGGACATAAAATGAATTTTTCCCCACTTAAAATTATATCATGTGTTCATGTTTTCATGAGAAAATGATTAGAAAGTTGTAATTTTATAACTAGTAGTTCAAGTGGCAAATTGATATATAAATAAATAAAATGTTTCGTAGAAAAATGGGGTGAAAATTGCTATTTGATAGTTCATGTTGCAATTCGATAATTAGTAGTTCAGGTTGCAATGTGATTAAAAAAATTAGGTTGAAAAATGTTTTCGTCAGAAAATGGTTTGAAAGTTGCAATTTGATTATTAGTAGTTCAAATTGCAATATGGAAAAAAAAAAGTTCACGTTGAACAACGTATTTCTTGGAAAATGAGATAAATATTGCAATTTGATAATTAGTAATTCAGGTTGCAATATGATAAAAAAGAAAAATGTTGGAAAACGTTTTTGTTAGAAAATGAGTTGAAAGTTGCAATTTGATAAATTATTAGTTCATGTTGCTGATAAAAAAAGAGGTTAAAAGACATTGTCATCGAAAAATGGATCATAAGTTGCAATTTGTAATTAGTAGTTGAGTTTGTAATATGGTGAAATATAAATATAAATTGAAAAATGAAACCAACTCATAGTTTATTGTTTTTGCATTTTATAACCGAACATTTTATGATTCAAAATTGAAAAGTTAAAGAAATTAATCACACAAAAAATAATACTTCAAGCGTTATTATGGAGGTTTTGTCACAAAGGAACATAAAAATTGAACAAATCTATACTTTATATAAAATGAGAAAAGTTGACAATTATTACTAATATGTCACTTCCCAAACTTTTACCAATAGAAATCAAGAAAAAAAATTAAAGTATTTCATAGAATTAACTTTACATATATTTTATATTATAAGTTAACTTCTAATTTTGATGAAACAAAAGAAACTATTTTGAACAATATGATTATATATTAATAATGTTATTAAATTTTAAAATATTAAAATTTTAATATTATCAAAAATTAGAAGATTTGAAAATATTTTTATAATTTTATATATAAATTTGAAAAATAGTTGAAAATCTAAATTTCATTTCGTTGAGGGTTGTAAAATGTTTAAAAGTATAAAAGATATCATAAAATATCGAAATAATAATAATAATAATAATAATAATAATAATAATAATAATAATAATAATAATAATAATAATAATAATAATAATAATAATAATAATAATAATAATAATAATAATAACAATAATAATAATAATAATAATAATAATAATAATAATAATAATAATAATAATATAAGATTAAAAGATTAATTAAGCATAACAAAAAATCAGCATGCAATTAGTGTAAAATATAAAAATAAATAAAATGAATAATTTCTTTAATAGAAATAATAAGTATTTGGTAACTATTCAAAGTTATTCCAAATAAATAGATATAATTATCTAAATTTTTCTAAAATGTGAAAATATGTTATAAAACAACTGAATTTTTTTTCAAAATCTATAAAAATAGTATTTTAAAATGTAAAAATTAACTTGAAACCTACATTTTTTAAAGATAACTGAATTTTTTAATACAAACAGTGTTTTGTACAAATCCATGTGAAAATAATCCAGAAAGTTATTACAAATTTAAAAATAATTATGAGATGTAATGAACAAAACATATTAGCAAGTATAATTAATTACTTTTTTTTTTTTTTGTCGTCTTCGTCGATGCGGTTGTTGTTGTTCTTTTTTTTTTTAATTTCAAATTTAATTGTTGAATATTGAAAAAAAAAACTTGGATTTTTTAACAAATCTCAAAATAATAAGATCTCATAAATACAAATTTTTGATATAAAAACTTTTATTCTAATATTATAAATCGTATTTGTCATGATAAATAATAAACCACACGGGGTGTTGCTAGTACATTCTTAATTAATCAAGGAATTCAATATTTAAATTTAGAAAGAGGATCAAATTAATTTTATAAAAAAATATCATATTAAATGCCTAAATTTCTTAATATTGAATACGTACCATGTGTTGAAAGTGATGTCGTCGAATACACATGTCATATGATAATTATTTTGGAATTTAATAGAACATCAGAGTGAAATTTTAGTTAAGGAATATCGATAGATAATCTGCAGGAAAGTCTAAAACTTAGATTCCAGACACTAATCTTTGAATGAAGAAATCACCAAAATTCATGTTAGGATCATTTTTATCCAACATTTTTTTTTTTTTGATATTTACATAAACTAATTACATTTATATTTTTTTACAATTTAAAATAATGAATTGTTGAAAATATGATTTAGATTTATTAGAAAAATAATTTCCTTATTTATGAAAAGGTGATTTGAATAATTTAAGAACATATTTTAGATTGATTAAAAATTATATACAATTAAACAATCACCCAATCGATTCTTCCAATGTGTCATTTCTGGGTCGAATGAAATTCATAGGTATAGGAAGAAGCCCCCTCAAATAGAGATTTTTTCTTTCGACCATATTTCGATTGTTAATACGATATATAAGGACCACTACTAGAAATAGTATTACACCCCTGATCGTGAAATATCGATTGCTTGTTGAACCCTGTGAATTGCGTGAAAGTAGGATACTCAAAATTCGGGGGTCAAGGAGTTTTAGAAAACGTTCTTGGTGGAAAAAAATGCAAAAAATGATTATTGCCATTTGTAAATAAATATTAGAATCTGTATGGGTTGTTAGAGTTTTCAGTTTTGCCAAAACATTCAATTTGATAGTAAACAAATGACATTAAGCAATACAATTATACTTTGTTCTTATATATGTATTTTTATAGACGTATATAATTCTATTTAAATTATATAGTTTGATCATAATATATAATTTTAAGTGAAATATATATTATATATACGATCCTATTACCATATCCTATGTGAACTCATTAAATAACCATTAATTTCACTTCATTCTGTATAACAACTTAAACTTATTATTAAGGTTGACATTTGATTTAAAAACTGTAGCATGAGATTTATCGAGGAGCCATCCTAATCCTAATTAGAATTAAAACAAATACACACGAAAACGACGCTTATTTTGAGTTAATTTTACTTGTTAATACGACACTTTATTAAGCAAGACTTATATGAGACAATTTTACGAATCATTTGATGTGAGTATTGCACAATTCACATAAAATTTATGTAAATGAATTCAATTAATCGGGGAAAAGATCCGTCTGAAGAAATTATTCCATCTCACAATTTTTTTTGTTCATTTATTTTTTGAGACGAAGGAAATACTTCAATTTTTCAATATTTTCGTTCACATGAGTCGAATTTAAACTTTTTAAATTAAGATCTATAAAACTAAAAGAATAAAAAGAATTAATGATTTTTAATTGCAAATTGATGACAATTCAATTCAACTACCCTTCATCTTCAGTTCTGCACCAATAAATACCAAACGGCGTCGCTTTCATCCAACTCCCACTCCTAAACGCACTTCCCGAGATTGCTTCTTCTCCACACCGCTCACCAAATTTCACCATACATGAATTGCTTTGCTCTAAATCCATCTCAACTGAATTGGAATCCAAAAGTCATTTCCTAATTATTGCGTTTTTTGCGGCGGAATTTGGTTGCGATTGAGTGCTTTTTTGTGTGATGATGTTCGGGCCTTGATGATTGAGCTCCACTGGAAGCTTCTGGAATTTTGAGTGCGTCAATGGAGGTGGAGAAAGCCCGGCCCGAGAGACGGAGTATGAGGTTTGAGGAGGCGTCAATGGAGAGAAGCAAGAGTTTCGTTACGGCATTGCAGGTGAAATTTGTTTGCTGTGATTTGGTTTTTTTTGCTTGGTTCGGGTTTTTGGATCAGATCTAGGATGAACTGTGGTATGCATGCGAGATTCTCTGTGGATTCTACTGGTTGACTTTAAGTTTACGGATTTTTTGTGTATAAAATGAGAGACTGGGAAATGGAATTAGATTCTGCAATTGGCGTTGATTTGGATAATCCCTTGCTCTTTGATTGGATTGAGTTTTGGTGTTTTGATATTTATGTATATGAAGATTTATAATTGCATGCTACTGTGTGATTCATATTCATTTTTGCACAACTTTCATTGGATTTATGGGGTTCTGCTTGATCCACTGTTCCATTTGATTCAGTTCAATCTTTAGTTTGTGTGCTTGTGTTGTCATCATCTGTGTGTGTGTGTGTGTGTGTGTGTGTTTGATTCTTGTTTTTCTGGTATACTGTATATTTGATCGATATTAGTTCTTACACATTGCCGGAACAGATTGCTGCGAAAAATGGGGAAAACATTGATCGATTTATGTGCTTCTATGTAGTAGTTTATGTATTCTTATGCATATCCATGTTCTAGATTAGATTTATGCTCGGTTTTGCTAAGAACATTGATTTATTGTTTCGTCACGTTAAATATGTCTCCTCAGGAACTCAAGAATCTCAGGCCACAACTGTATTCTGCAGCGGAGTACTGTGAAAAATCTTATCTTCTCAGCGAGCAAAAGCAAATGTACGTTTTAGAGATGCTTTTGTCATCTCGTTTATACATTTAAGTATCATGTGGTATGTTCATCATTCATTTGATGGTTATGAAGGGAGCAATGTGCCAATCTTTGCTATGCTTGAAATTGGCATGATTTGATGTCTTTCATTGGAAAATAAATTTTTTGAATTGCAGTTTTATCTCAGTGGAAAGAAATGTACTTGTTTTTATTAATATCAGTTTATGTTTGTGTTGTTGATTTTGTAAAAGGGTGTTGGATAATCTTAAGGATTATGCTGTACGAGCTCTAGTCAATGCAATCGACCACCTTGGTACTGTTGCTTACAAGTTGAGCGACATTCTGGAGCAACAAAGTCTTGACATCTCATCTGTGGATCTTAAAGTCACATGTCTAAATCAGGTGACTCCCAACTCCGTCTTTGGAGAAGATTTTATCGAGTATAAACATATGCATGAGGCGGAAAAATGTGTTTCTATTGTGTAGCAACTTCTAACATGTCAAACGTATGTGGAGAAAGAAGGACTTAGGCAGCAGCAATTGTTAGCTATGATACCAAGGCATCACAAACACTACATTTTGCCAAGTAAGACGAACGGATGCTCTGTATAGTGTTTGTCTTTATTAAAATTCGTATCCATTTTGTTCTATGATTTGATTTTCTTCTGACTTATGCAAGCTAGATTCTGTGAACAAAAAGGTGCAATTTAACCCTCATATACAAACTAATCCTAGGCAACCCATACAAGCAAGACCTCGTCTTTATACTGCAGGTAGCTGATTTTTGTTGCATTGGATGGTTGTTATATATATTGAGCTGTAGAAAAATTTATACTTTCCTGGTTAACTCGTATATTTATGCTTTTCATTTAGGCGCTACAGCTGCAAATACTCTCTCTTGGCACTTAGCATCTGAAACCAAATCAACCTTGAAAGGCTCTGCACGTGGTAGTATAAGGTTTGCCCTAGAAGCTCTTAACCTAGCTCTGACTTCTGAGTAACTTATGATTGATCCTATTTTTACGTCACGTTGAACAAACACATAAGCTTGATGTTTGCTTACATTTTCAGCAGTGAGGAATCAAAGACTAATGGGAAAACTTCAGCTGCATTCAACTTGTTAGGTATGCAAGTGTCATACTAATATCATTGTTGTATTGAACATATTCATTTGGTAAAACATAATTCTTTTCCAATTAGATGCTGAAGAGAACACTCGGAAGAAATTCACACCAGCTTCAAGTGTAGCTGTGCAAGCGCTGGGTGTTTCACAAAGGGTAAAGTTTCTCTTCCTCTTTCTCGGACTCTTCTGATATGTTGTAAAATGAGCCGATTCCAAGTGAAACGAGGGATAGAATAACAACGCAGCTGCATATTTCCTCATTACTTTAATCTAGTACACCCAACAGTTCCTTTCGATCTACTTTTAAGAAAAACGAGACCGTAAGAAGTTTGTTTTGCAGGATTCTTGGGAGGGCTCCAAGCCATTGACTCCACACAGGTCCTTTGACAATCTTACTCAAAGGGAAATCATTCGAACTCCCGTTCGTAGTAAGAGCGTTCTTTCGGCTTTCTTTGTCAAACAAAAGACACCTAAACTAAAGTCAGGCGCATGAGCACTTTATAACATCTAGTCTTAGATCTTCAAATGTATCATCATCAGGTTAGAAGCTGTTCTAATAATGTTTGCCTTCTTTGCCTCAATAAATTAGCAGGTAGTATGTAACAATGGGTTGTAAAACAATTTGTTTTTTCTAGTCACTATACTTTCATTTTGTAACATTAGGTTCGAGTACTTTAATAGATTATGTTGTGTGTGTGTGTGTGTGTGTGTTCTTTTTTAAAAATAAAAAATAAAAATTGAATCATTGTACTATTACATGTGTTAAAACAAAAGATTTAGTTCATGTCCAAAATACATTTGTCTCAATTCAAAATTTACAATTAAGATTATATGAACTGAATTCCAACACTAAAAATAAATGTATTTACAGAAACCCAAATTTGTTAAAACATGTACACTTTGATTTGATAAATGTGAGAAATTGAGAATAACAATCAAGTTCAGCTTAAACTCGAGCTCATTAAATAAAATTAAATGAAGTAGATAAAAAAATTCTAATTGTTCCAATTCAACTCGATTAAAATCGGTTTGCATTTTGATCGAATTGATTATCGAATAAGCTCAAACACAACTCGAAAAAAAAAAAAAAAGCGAAAGAAGTACCAAATTCACCCAACAACGCAGTTCATAAATGATAGAATATGGTTATATACCCAGCTACAATTTACAATTCAAAAAAATATAACAAGATTAAAAGGAAAAATCAGAAGGATGCAATCTATCTCAGATTAACTAAAATCCTAGGCATCCTCGATTCTTGGTATGAATCAAAAAAATGGTACCAAAAAAAAAAAAAAAGAATTAGATGATTAGTATCAAAACACTAGTACTACCTTGTTGAAAGTATCGTCGTGTTGTTCGTCTCCTCCACCACCGGCTTCACATACTTTCCGATGACTTTCTGATGAGTCCGTTTACGTATCCGCTGAATCTTATCTTTACTCTGTTGCCTCCTCTTTTCTTTCTCCTTGTTTCTCAAACTCCTCTCCTTTTCATATGTACCTTGCCAGAATATTTCACCGGTTGACGGCCATAGCCACCGCCTTTTAGGGTGGTCGGAGTCTGCTTCCTCAGCCAAGTCCTCGTCCATGGATTTCAGAGTGGTGAAGTGGAACCACTTGATCCATGTTTGCCCTTTTCGCGTTTTGAGCATGTGTTGTTCTTGCATGAACCCTGTCTCGGGGTCTACATATACGATTCTTCTTGCACTATGGTACACCCATACGTTTACGAGTAACTCAAGCAAACGAGAATAGCAATGCTTGTCCTGTTCATCGAGCACATACAAATGAATGATATCCTATTGGCCAAGTCATCGTGTTGCTTTATAGTTTTTTATGTGAATAAAAAGTAGTATTCAAATCTTTCTAAATGGATGTTGTAATAACAATCTCCGTCTCTACAACTTCTCTAAGGTTGTGTTTGAGTGTTCGGATTGAGAGATTTGAAATACAAGATTGGATCAGAGTGACTTCAAAATCCACCCGTATTGCATAAAAATTATTTTAAAGTGAAAGTAATGAAATTCAAATCCCTCCATACAAACACAACCTAATACAATTTCAAGAGGAAAAAACACAATATTTGAGCTGAGAAAATGCAGAAAAGGAACCTAGAAACAGAAGGAAGAGTACCTTTGATATACTGAGATAACAATGCCCGGTTTTGTGGTGATCATCATAGTACTGTGCATCAAGCACATCGACAAACATTCTGCAGATGCAAAAGAGTTTCTCAATAAAACTTACATGTTCGACAAAAGGGGGAAAAAGGCTCGTTTAGAAATGTTGAAGTTTAAACCTTGAAAACATCACAAACTCCAAAAAGGATCTGGTAGGTAAGACCCATGAATGCATGACAGACCAAGTGCCTCCATTTGATGGCATCGAAGGAAGAGAGCTCAAGCTATGCTTTATGCCGTACATCTGTTTCAGAGCCTCAGAGAATACAAACCTAAGAGCCACATACATACAAATCAGATCGAGATTCTAAGAGAATTTAGAAAATTCGACTAAATAATTGAAATGAAAAGACTTACTGGCAATTTCCAGCATTTATAGCATCACAGAACGACCAGAAATCCTGTTTGGCTGGATTTCTTGGGTCCCTGTCCAGACGGGCCCAGAAGTACAAAGCATCCCCGTGCCTTTGTGCTTCAATGGCATCTAACAGTGATCTTTCGGCCGTCTTAGACAATGATTTCTGCTAAGTTATTTGTATTAGACACGAAAAATCATTTCTCAATGAAAAACAAATCATATAACTAGATTGTACTGTATTCCTCCACTTCAGATTGCTGTTTATCCAGGCTTTTGAAAATTTTCCTTTTACTTTAAGTTCAAATTTGATCAATCTTTAATTTTCCTTATTTTCTCATTCTGCATTTTAGTGTAGTTAATAACATGTACCAACGCATTTCACCAGTTAAGAACTCTACAAATGTCTAAAATCTCAATTGCATACTGGCAGATTTGATATGATTAAAGACAAAAAGAAGGTCCAAAAGAATACCTTCTGTAGCCGTCGCTCGCCAAGATTGAAATCCAATCCAAGCATTTTTATGGATTCGGTCAATCCGATTAGCAATTGCAAAAAAGGCTCCATGTTCTCCCAAGGCATCCCGATAGTAAGCATTATTTAACAGTGGGAGACGAGAAGAGGCATCGATATCATCAGTTCCAGACCTTCGACCTTTTGTAGACTAGAGAATCCATTTATACGTTGCATCAGGTTGGCAGTCAAATAATATTCAACACATAGCAATAATAATGAGTTATCCATGTACTGAGAGAGAGAGAGAGAGAGAGAGAGAGAGTACTGACCAGCCCAAGTCCTCTATATAGTGAAGTATGGTGCAAAAAGGGCCAGGTTCCAACTCCAAAGTAAGGTTCATAAATACATAGTGGTTGGCCAGTCCTTTCAAGTTCTCCTTCATCTCTTTCATGCAACGCACGATCAACCCTTCTCGCACTTCGGTATATCTCATCCCACGTTCCACGAGGTTGATCGGTTCTATCCTTCAACTGCATGAAACCAAAGTAGGCATTTAAGTTCCATATCATTTCATGCTTAATCAAGAAAGGTATCAAAAAAATAGAAAATCACTTACCTCTTCATCCTCCCTTCTTTTTCTCATATACGCCGAATCTATATGCTTCTGCTCTTCCCATATGGCATACACAAACGTATCATTTGGTGTATTCAAAGCCACAGAGTCGTCTACATTGGTACGATTCAATTGCTTCTCAATCTTGTCTAAATACTGCATATGAGTCTTGCTCGGATAATGGCTATCTGCAATAGCTTCGAACAGATGCCATTGCCATTCACCTTTCAGTTTCATAGGAATGTTTTTGGCAGCCTGGGGAAGAGCTACTTCTGATGGGAGTGTGAGAACGTTCTCCAGTAGCGAAGCATATCCTTCCACAGTTTCAGAAACCATCATGTTTTTGGCTGTAAGTTTTCCAGCCGATGCTGCATTCTGAGCTATAAGAGAGAGTTTTCCATTTGAAACCATTTGAAACATGATCCGAGTCAGAACACTTGTATCGTGCTTCGGAAAAAGGTAGCCGTTCACCTTGTCACTAACCTACAATTTTTATTAATCTAGTTAGTAGGTCAAACTAGAAAGACAATGTCAATCAAACTTATCAAGTGAGAGCAATCACATTAGTTCATAATTTTCATCATTTTTCAATTGTAAAAGCTAACTTAGCAAGTGAGTTATCTTAAATATGGTTCCCCATATTTCAATAACATGAATACATTGACACTTATCAGTTCAATCCAAGTACTAATAAATTACATGAAAATATCAAGTGTCTTTTTGAATAGACAAACATATTTTCTAAAACCTACTAAAGATATGTTTACCAAAATTAGATTTTCTTTCTGCTCTTTTATTTGTTAAATGCAATGGAAGTTCATTTCAGGCTTTTAGATTAGATTTAAAACGTTTTCGACTACTAATGATTCTATTAACTGATAATACTAAAGATACTTACATATTTCCGTGTAGCTGGTAGGTCTGGAGCTATTATAGGTTTCCCAAAACACATGGCTTTTAGCAAAATATCTGGAAAAGAATTTTCTTCGAGGAAGGACCCGTATATCACAATATCAGCAGTATTTATAACCATGTCTCTGTTTTCATTGATAGCAACATGCTTCACCGTTCCATTTGGATATCCCAATTTCAGAGCAATAGTCTGCATAAACAAATTTGACATTAGCACAATAAAGTTAATTTGCATTTTATTCTTATTAAAAATATCATCTTGCAAAGTGTCCATGGATGTTAGTATATGATATTAAACAATAATTTGATCATTGAATAAACTCCCCTCACCTCCACGATACGACTGTAGTTACTGGTGGAATTGCCAGCTGAGAGTATAATTTTAAGACGAGAATCTAAATTGGTGGAGTCTGTAAGAAGTGGATATAAAGCCTTCAAAATAAAGGCATGTTCCAGCCATTGACCTCGATATGATAGCTGACTTCCCACAATTGCAACAACAAAATCATCTGGTCCATACTGCCACTTCGAGATGTTGTTTATCCTCCATGGAAACTGATTGCTTATCAGCTTTACAAGCTTTTTCAGGAGAGCCCGGGATGACGAAGTAGTTCCCCGGATCACATACTGAATAAGCCATCTGCATTGTATTTGTAAAGTGATTAATAACATTCATTATAGCTTTCCTATCTTTTTATACAACATACAAAAAACTTAATTATTTGCTCGTTCAATATTTTAGATATCACTTTTCAGATGGTTATTAAACAAACTACGAGGAATTAGTAAAGGATGGTTACCGGCAGAATATAGTTTGGGAAGACAATAACAGAGGCTCGACTGAAGTATTTTCTCCAAGTATCGACCAGCTCATTTTGGCCATTTGAAACATATTCTCGCAATTGAGAAGAAAATGTTTGCTCATGGATGGTCCATACAAGGGGAACATTTTTAAAAGGCTCCTGCATTAGACTGTAAGAAGTAAAACCTTATATTTTATAGGCACATGATGTTGTCAATGATAAAAGGAATCTTATGTCTGCAGAAATAAAGATAGATAAAAGAGAACATTGATATAAAACGGGTGTGTTGATGTTGCTTACCTAGACAAGATTCCCACAGCATTAAGAGAATTCACAAGTATGCCATCATAGCTGCAATGCACAAGCACCCAGATTAGACTTTATTACCTTCTTTGTAGAGCTGCAAAATTTTCTTTTCTACGAGTGAAAACTGTAACTGAAACAAATTGACGTGTTTTAATGGAGGAAAGCTATCAACTATGCAGAGTCGCCAATATTAGAGAATCAGTTACAAGAATGTATACAACATGACTGAATCTCCAAAGAAAGTCGGTATCCCAGAATATTTATGAGTAGAATAGCTCACATCATGCATGTTTGTTTCTTGCACATATAGACATCAAGGTGCAAACCACAAAATAAACTGTAAAATTGGTGTTTTATCAAAAAGGAAATACCAGATCAGCACAAAATAAGGAACAATTTAGAATTGGTTTGGATGAAACCTTGTGAATTAAGATATGCAAAACAATTGCAACACAACCATTTAAGATTTCATCCATACGACAAAATTGAGGGTGCAATGCATACTTTAGCCAATCCACAACAAACTTTATATCCTCGTCAGCTGTGTTGATAGTGAGAGGAACTCCCATCTCCTTCCACATAGCATGTGCTGGACCATTCTCAAGTGAGAATACCTGGAAATACAAAGGGTCAATTACAACATTTTCAGCTCATGCTGAGACTCGAGTTGGAAGAAAACAAGAAGAAATATCTCTATAATATTGTTATCTAGTTCCCTCCATATAAAGTTATATTTTTACAAGGTTTATTATTCAAATTACGTCCAAACATGACAGAGGCGGCCAATAGCTTGCTTTTTAAAGCACACTTCAATATTGATTTTATAGATGAGCTCCTTATTCACGACCTCCCAGTATAAGTTATAACTAGTGCTCGTGTCAATAAATAGAGAGACCAACTATAAATGAGTAGAATACTAATCCATCTTCAGGAAGTCAATACACCAGTAGCACCACATAATCTTTCAGAAAGTAAAAATTTCTTCCAACTTTTCCAAAGTGTAGTCTAATATTATACAGGAAAAGGGGTTTCCGAAATCATTAGAGGATGCATCCACTTAACCACCATATATCCTGTGCCAGACAAATTAGCACCTAATGGATAAGACAGAATCACAAAACTTTCAAGATTTTCATCCCGGTTGAATAAAAATGCTACTCAATGCCTCCAGACTCTGGAGTTACATTAGCCATCTTCTTCATCTCAGCTCAAAAGAGTACACCTCGAGCCACCATATCATAGCCCTTACCAAATTGTGAAACGACATGAAGATTCCCACAACTAATTTCTAGATAGAATCAATAAACTCAACTAAAGGTGTGAAATAATGCAAAAGTAAATGATCTTTGACAAAACACAATCATGTGTAAATTCTACACTTCTACAATGCATACACAAAGCCATCTATATTCCACCTTGTAATCATAATGTATCTGAAACTACAGGTGTTTCTTAATAAATGAGACAAAGAGATCGATAAAGAAGTTAATTGATCATACTACCTAGTTCATTTTCCCACAAGATTAATTACAACAAATAGGAAACATAAAGAAATGAGTAATCATCACCTCAATTTCATATCCAATCTCCAGCAATGCAGTAGCAACTGTAGCCATTAGTATCTGGTGTTGATCAACCCATAGATCGGCGAAAACCTACAACACATGACAATATTCCTTCTTTTAACTACACCCCTCCAACATCCAAGCTACTAACATATTGTTCTAAACATAAAAAGCTCAGAACACCCAAATATAAACAACATGCACACAAAAAACACATACAATAAAATCAATCAATTTCACAAACAGGTTATGTTCATTCTGAAACTAACAAACGAAAACTAAATTAAAACTAAAAACACAGCTCTTACCAATGCAAGCTTTGGTTTTCTGTATCCAAATCTCACAAAATTGCTCTCATTCTTTCGAAACTTCTCCATGATTCTCAAAGGCTCGAAATTCACATCTTCACCAAAATCCAATTCTTTCAAGAATGAGAGACCCTCAAAATTCACTCCACCATTCTTCCAAAACAAATCATGGGTCCTATCAGATTTAATCCCATCTTCAATCACCGAGCCAGGCAAGAAGAAAATCTGGAAAAAGAAAACGCAGAAGAAGAAAACAGCCACTGCACAAATCAACTGCAGATAATCAATCTTCTTCAAGAAAACCACTCTCGCAAATCTTGATCTGCTCCTTTGCCCCAAAAACCCATTTCCATTACTGCTGCTCGAGTTCCTCAGAGACGAAGAACGCTGAAAATGGAGGTCCCTCTTCAATGGCAGCCCACTCTCAAGTGAACCCATCTACACTCCCATCAAAAAAACACTGAAAATTGAATCTTTTAAAGATACTACTCCTTCAACATCAATGGACGGTAGCTGCACGCATATTAAATTTTTTACACCTAAAATAACAACAAAATTAAAAAAGACAGCTAATTTGGGGAAGATAAAATGATGGGATTAGTTTATTATAATTGGTAAAGGTAACAACGATTTGTATGACTGAATTAGAATTATGTAGTGCTTTTGTTTTTCTGTATAAAATAATTGCAGCTGCTGCTTTGTGAGAAGTTGTCTTTTTCACTTTAGAGAGAAAGAGAAGAAGATGAAGAGTGATCCGCTGACGTGGCAGTGGTAGTCATCGTTGTCAAAGACATATATATATATATATGTAAACATGTATCTATAGGATGAGAGATAAATAGGAGAGAGAAATCCAAGATTTACATGCAGAAGGTTTGCTTGTAAAGTAGGTTAAAAGATTAATTAACTATGGCATCACCCTCCAAGAAACGCTTCTACAAATAATTTTCGTGTGGTGAATATTTTCTTTTATGATTTAAATTCATTTTCATAAGTTTATATATATTATATTGTGCGGTTTATGAGTTAGCTCATCTTACCTAAAATAATTTGTGAAACGGTTTCACAGAAAATGTATTCTTAATTAATTGGACCTTTTGAACTTTTTGAACCTTTTCTTTTTATTTGAACAATTATTTTATTTTTTATGTTATATTTTTTTATCATGGTTGAAATCATATTACTTTCACCACAATGAGATATACAATTTCTTGATCTCAAGAAAATTTATTAGGATTGAAGTAGTCAAAATCACCAACATTTGTTGGCAAAATCCAGATGGGATTTAGTTGAAGTAATCACTATAGTAATATTCTAATTAGAGAGAGGAGTTGTTACAATCTATTCAAGTGATTTGGGTAATATTTGCTTGTCACCAATTTTGAATATTTTGAGCATCTTTATTGCAACCCATTTTCTCCTATTTATTTTATACTACTATATTTATTGTATATAAAAAGAAAGAGGATCATTTTCTATCTTTAAATATGCAATAAATATTCACATAGAGAAGGGTTATTATTCACTCTTCAGATATGCAATAAATACAAAGAATAACATCAATTGAATGTTTTACACATAATGTATTTATTGAAGTATTTATTTATACTCTTATAGATGTGAGCAAGGATGTTATATTCAATGTACATCGTGGGTGATTCTATCATGTATTATGTATACGATGCATGTACGTGTTCAAATTTTATGCTCACTTCGTCTCACAAAGATATATCTATAATTATGTTCATATAAACTAACAAAATATAATTTATGTAGTTATAATATTTGAAGTTCCATTTAAATCCTTAAGTTTAGTTAATTGACACACATTGAGTGAACCAAAATTATACAAAATTGAAGTGAAATAATATCACTTTACATTAAGTAAGGGCATATGTGGAATTGAAAATTCAAAAACATATTGCCTTCATTCCATAAAAATAAGCACATTTTCCATATCATACAAATTAAGAAAATACATGTAATTTACTTGGAAGAACAATATTTGTATACAAACTTTACATAATATTATACCCTTATTTTTAACATTATTAGAGAGCATTTTAGAAAAATTAACTCTATAAATAAAGAAAGTGTCATAATTTAGGACAAATATAAAGAAAATATGTATCTATCTTTGTCGCATGGAGGGAATACCAACATAGCAACAAAAATAATAATTCAGTCTATATTTATGGGACGAACATAAATATTAATTAGATCTTTATGGAATTGCGGATATAAAATTACAATAGTTGGGAAATGAATAGTCTCAAATGTAATCTTAAAAAAAAAAAGTGATAATAAAAAAAAACAAAAACAAAAAAGACTTTATCTGAAAAATAAGTTGTTATTTATAAAAATAACTACTCGAATATAAACAATAAGCGTCTGTAGTCCAACGGTTAGGATAATTGCCTTCCAAGCAATAGACCCGGGTTCGACTCCCGGCAGACGCAATCCTTTTTAATATTATTTTTTTCATATAAATGAAGCATAAATAATTAAATAAAACGTAAATTTGTATAGTGATTTGGGGATCTTTTTTTTAATTATTATTATTGATTTCAAATAAATGAAGCATATAATTAAATAAAAAAAATTTGTATAGTGATTTGGGGTGTTGTCAAAAAATAATAATAATAAGAGTGTTACATAGTAAACAATGAATAGAGATTGTTCCTGCTAAATAACATTTATATTCAAATATTCTTACCAACGAATTGGATTTGAATAACAAATCCAAAATCATATAAATTAAGGAAAAATCAATGTAGAAATGGTGAAGAACACTGATATACAAAATAAAGCAAAAAGAAGCTTCTTCATGCTAAGTTTCATCAATGGCCAAGAATATGTCCTAGTCCTCTGCTTCTCTAT
Organism: Scutellaria baicalensis; assembly: GCA_005771605.1. Classification (NCBI taxonomy): domain Eukaryota; kingdom Viridiplantae; phylum Streptophyta; class Magnoliopsida; order Lamiales; family Lamiaceae; genus Scutellaria; species Scutellaria baicalensis. The sequence goes on from CM016722.1 coordinate 54,108,674, forward strand.
TGCTCCCCAAAAGTGTCGAGCCTCCGACTAGAGCCAAGCGCGATTGTTGTGGAAAGGCTCTGTCGTGTTACAACAAAAGATGGTCGGGCAAACCTCCCACGACTCACTATAATCTACCAAGTGGGGATTCGGAGGCGTAGTCATCAACCAACCACAGGCCATAGTCGCGGAAGCGTTTGGTCTTCTTTTCGAAACCAATTATGTAGTTGTTGTGGATGATCACATGCATCCCTTTCGTCTCCTTCACCCATGTCTTGTTCTTGAAGTATAATCCGCCTGTGGGGAAGGCGTTTTGGGGCAGCAGGTATACGTCGACCTGAAATGATGTCTCGGATAATGTAAATGAGTCGAAGGTAGCATTAATATATTGCTAATGATAAATGTAAGAGCTATGAGGAAGAGCAAGAACATGAGTCACATGAGTGGTTAGTAGCATCTAAGGATGATGAAAGGAAAAAAGACTGATGTATTATTGCACACAGTGCTGTAAAAAGCCTTTTATCACTGATTGTAAAAGCAAGGCTTTAAGAGCATCATCATAAAGGTTTCCATGTTGTTAATGTCAAGCCGAGTCTGCCGCCTAGCGACTTTTTTATCATCGATTGTGAAAGCAGGCTTCAAGGGCATCATCATAAGGTTTCCAAGTTGTTGATGTCAATAGATGAAACTTCATCTGGTGCTTAAGATGGTTTTGAGTGTGCATATCATTATCACAAGTTAGACAACTATGTCTAAAGTAACTATTCACATAGGAGAAATGGTACTAGCAATAAGATAAAAGATTGACTTTGGGAGTTTGTTTAATGACCGGTTCTTTCTGTCTGGTTCTGAGTATATGCTGGGAAAAGCATGAGGGATGAAGAAGGTACTTTTCCATTAATTTCATGGTGGCTAAGAGGTCAGCGTTCATCACTTCTAACTAATAATTCCATAGTCTCATCAGGCCTTACAAGTAATAACCAAGACGAGACATTGGTAACTCCTAAGGGGAGGTTGGGTGGTTGATCAGTCACATTGCCATTGTCCCGAACTCTTTTAACCTCTTAATTTAGCGAAAAGTTGAGGTGGAAAAAGAAGAAGAAATGAAGTGTGGAATTTAATGCATGACGAACTACGTAAGGGAACTCATCATAAACCGCTATGGATAATTGTGCCCATACATGTGTGCATAGACAAAGACATCCAACACAATCAGGAAAATAACAGTAGTAACAGAAAATTGCATATCTACCTGCCCAGCAGTTTTATTCAGTGCCCAATTAAAGCCAGGCTGGTCATTGGCTTTCTGTGCTCTAGACCATGGTTGGTCCTGTAGTTCTTCAATCCACTTCTTCATAAGTAGTTTTGCTCCATTGGTAGGACGCAGATAAATAAAGCAACTACAGATATAAGTACGACCCTTTTTCCCTGGAGGCGGCAAATCATGAGAATGATTAAGAGGTTTCACCTGACAGTTTCAGCAGGGAGAAAACGATCATTATTAATACAGGAGCAATAGTTCAATTAAAGACATGCATTGGCATTGGGCCAGACCAAAAGTTTCAATCCTGGATCTGGTTGCATTCATGATTCGGCAAGGAGATAGGACCTCACAAATTTTCCAAAAAGGAAAAAGAATCCAATCTATTTTGTAGATCCTACCTCACCAAAAACAGCCATGAAGGAGATGATTTAGTTCAATATCTTTCCATATGTTGGTCCAGATACAACTAATACAATAACTCACAAGCTACAGAACACTTTTTTCTTGTGTTTGTTAGAGCAACATCTCAACCCTTGTGAGCATATACTTTGCAGCTAGTGGACTTTGGATTGCCTATTAAGTTTAGAGACCATAATAATGAAAACCAACAATCACCTAAAAACCGGGGGTTGGGGGGGGGGGGACAGATCTATTCCTTGAGTCCTAAAAGAGAAAAGTTGAGTAGATGTTGCTGATTCAAGGCATAAAACAGATCTATTCCTTAGTCCTAAAAGAGAAAGTTGAGTAGATGTTGCTGATTCAAGGCATAAAACAGATCTATTCCTTGAGTCCTAAAAGAGAAAGTTGAGTAGATGTTGCTGATTTAACTCTGGTTAGCTCGTTAAAAGTTAATAGCGGATAGTTGCTCGCAATTTATGAACTAGCAATTGGCATACTTACATAAGCCATGTCATCCATGAAGTACACATCATGCTCGCCTTCAAGATATGGAAACGGATCTGCCAACCAAACCATATCGACATCATTGTACATAACGTTATATCCAAGCTCCAAGATTTGAAGGAGATGACGTGGCCTTCTGGCTGTAAAGTTGAAGAAACCCTGCAACAAGGATAATAAATAACATGAAACAAATACTAGATGAGAGGATCAGTAGCTCTAAGGAAATAGACAGCGCTTGCACACATTTCAAGTTGCATCAAGAATTAAATCCAGAAAACACCCATGCTTACGCGTTGGGTGGGGGGCGCATTTTCTTTCTAGTCAATCTTTGAAAAATTGACTCTTTGAAAACAAAAACATTATTAGCTTTTAGAATTGAGTTGTTCCAACTCTCCACCAGCAACTCAACAGACAAAATCAAGATCAAGATCACTAGTCAAATTCACCACAGAATGTCATGGGTGAAGTAAAATATACTAAAAATAACAGATTATTGTGGTAAGTGAATGGCAAAGAATGAAGGATAGACAAGAGGATTTGTTGATAAAATGTACATAATGCTTTCACGACTTCATCAAGATTATCAACTGAAGCTTTAGGAAACACCATTGATCATTTCATCGCACAACACTGACGCTGAACAACAGGCACTTCCTTTCTCACCAATCTACTAAATCGAGCAAAATTCATCAATCACAACCTCAAGAAAAGCATTCTTCCATGGTATCACATATCACCATCTAGTGCAACACTATAATACAATATCAAATCTGTAAATTCTAGCCTATTATATCAATTATGCTATCAAGCTTAAAGATATTCAAAACTCCACCAGCAATTCGAAAGACAAAATTAAGCTCATTACTCAAATTCAAAAACACAACATCAGTTCCTTCGCAAATGGAGTTAGATACAGCAAGAAAACAATTACCCAAAAACCAGAATCAAGAAAAAACATATCCACAAAAAATACCTGAGACCCAAACTTATGGGCGGCGGCGGCCTCCAACGCCGGCGGCACCAACACGGCGTGCCCCGGCCACCGTTCATTCACCTTATAAAGCGTCGCATAATCCTCAGCAATCACCAACACTTTCTCCTGATGCTTTTGCCGCGTGATGCTAATCAACCAGTTGTTCAGAAACGACAAATACGCCTCGCTCACCGCACACACGATCAACGTGTCGTTCTTCGCGACGAAAGCGGCCGCATCGGCGAGCGTGTAGCTCCGCCACTTGGCATCTGAGCTACTGGAACTGAACGAGATGAGTGAATTGGGAGAGTGTAAGTAAGGAGAAAATACGCCGAGGATTATCAGAAGTGAGAGGAGGAGGAGGATCAACGCCGGGCCACGGCTGAGAAGAGCGGCGCCGATGGGTTTCTGGTAATTTTGGCGCGATCGAGGGGACAATTCGTTGGACTCGAATGAGGGAGAGTAGAGTGGCCTCTGATGGAGAAATGCTGACATTTTCCTTGGCATTAAACTGCTGCTTCTCGACTGATGAAGCTATGGCGAGAGTTTTAGAGAGAGAGAACTGAGGGGGAGAGAGAGAGAGAGAGAGAGAGGAAGTGGCCAACGCTCGACGGTGAGATGAATCGGGAATGCGATTCCCTGGGCTTATTTGTGGATGGGCCCAGCCTAATAAAAAGTGAATCGGCCCAGCCCAAATAAACCAATAAATCAGCCAAGACAAATAGGCCCGTCAATTGGGCCCATATTAATATCGGGCCAGACTAATAGTATACAGCGTGTAATATATAAGAATTCACTAAAAATATAGTAAATATATATTTACTAAAATAAATATAAAAATATAATACATATTTATATTGAAAATATAATAATATAAAGGATAATTTGATTTATATAAAACAATTTCTTTGTGTTAAAAAATATGTTTTTAGTGATTATAATATGTTAACATCTAATAAAGAATTTTAAGATTTTTTTGGTGGTTATATTACTACTAAATTAAAATCAAAATTCATATAATAAGATATAAATACAGTATATTTTCTTATAGATAAGTATTAACATAAATAGACATCACATTTCTTATTAGTATTTTCTTTCATATATTAATATTCGCTAGCAACAATTTTTTTCTTGAATTTTCTAACTATTGTTTTCTTCAAATATAAAAAAGAGTTAATTATTTTTTTATCCATTAACTTTTTTATCTGGCAATTTTACCCATTATCTTTTCGAACTAACGATTTTACCATATATCTTCTGAAAATTAGGAAATTTGACTCATATTTAGCCCGAATTGCTGAATCTGGCTAAATTTGTACGTGACTAGCACGAACACCCTAGTTTTGACACTATTTTTTACCCAATAACGTATTTATTTCATTTATTTGTTTATAGACATAGATTAATTAAATCAATTCTCTCAATTCGGTCCACCTAGATAAAATTGAGTAAATTAACTAGGTAGTTTACATTGTACTAATTACTAGTATCTGTGGGATCGATCTTGCTCGCTCTATCTATACTTGACACTATACACTTGCGGTATAGATTTGAAATATGCTCTCGAACACACTTCTAATATTTATTGACAATAATCTTAAATTTAATATGAGAAGGTCTCCTATGAAACAGGTGCGTGAATCTCAGATTCAGGCACCCGAGTCGGATCCGGATCAGGCCCGCTCCTCTCTTTATTATAATAATATTATTATATAATAATTATATAATAATTATTATTATTATTATTATTATCATCATCATTATCATCATCATCATCATCATCATCATTATATCATTTTCGCGCATAGTTTTTGAATTTTGATACCTATCATTACATTATGTTAAATTTGTTTTTACATTATATTTGATTTACCTTTATATTATGTTAAACTTACATTTCTGCCCAAATTTCATACTCCCTCCATCCCAGCTTAACTTGCCTACTTGCCATTTTAGTTTGTCCTAATTGAGCTTGCCAGCCCATAAATAGAAACAAAAGTCAAATATTAATATCCTCATATTTCATCCTTATTACAAAAATGTCACTTAAAAGCATAAATCAATCTTAAAATGTCACAAAAGTCAAACACTTATATCTCCATATTTCCCACTTATTACAAAAATGACACTCAATTATCTTAAAAGACAATAGTCAACTGTTTTTTCTTAACCTCTGTGCCCGGTCAAACTAGGCAAATTCAACTGGGACGAAGGTAGTACTTTTCTTTTTTACACTTGGTTTTTGAATTTTGCAAAATAGTTAAATAATTTAAAATCATATTAAGAATCGAGAATAAAGAATTAGATCTCATTTATTCACCACACTCAAAAATATTATATTAGTTTTAGTTATTTGTGACTATTAATATCATCAATCTCAAAAATTAGTATTTTTAAAAAATATAAAATACAAGTTAAATTATACCTCATGATATCTGAAATTAAAAAATATTAAAGATTCTAAAGGTGTTATTCGATTGCCTATTTTAATCTTATACCATAAGTGTTCGGTATCAACTATAAATAGGATGAACATGATCAGTCTCAGAGAGATTTGCCCAATTAAATTACCTAATTTTATCTATGTAACCAAATTAAGAGAATTGATTTACATCAACCAAAATATAAAACCAAATAAACAAAATAAAAAATGCCTAATTTTATTTAGGTGACAAAAAAATTAAGAGAATTGATTTAAATTAATCTAAATATGGAATCAAATAAACAAAATAAAAAAATCCAAATAAGCAATTATCAAGAAAATCAAGATTTAAACAAAGATTCTAAGACTATAATTTCATTCTACTTCAATCAAATTTACTAGCAAAATTAATATCATATTATTTAATCAACCACAAATTCGTTTTTACTTATTTCAATTATTTTGAATATAATTAGTCTATTAACTAATATTTTATGTAATGAAATTAATGCATTTTAATATGAATTTCTATATTTTTTAATATGTATTTTATTTCCCTTTAATTATATTATAATTAAATTATTTAAAATTTATGGTTTCATTAATGTATCAATAACCCAATATATAATAAAATGAAAAAATTCATTAAAAGTGTTCCAAGATAAGCAGACTCAATCCAACCCAAAAGACAAAAGTTGTCTTATGTAAAGATTACCACAATTAAAAATGTTGGTGTATTAATATCACTAATGTATAGTAGAATTATCCTAAAGTATACTACTTATCAATTAAAAATGAAATAAGTATTAAGTAAAGCTCATTCGTCCTACGAGTTTAAACCTAGTGTAAGGTGCGGATTGTTTTATAAAAATAATATTAATCTTTATTAAAAGAACCTAATCATATATGTTAAAGTAAACACGCACTAAAGGTATTAAATTTATAATCGGGGCTAAAATCGATATCCATTATAATCGTAACATGAAATAAGGAAAAAAAGAAAGAAACATGTATTATTGAGAATAAGGAAAGAGAAGCCGCATGTCACCGCGTTATTACCAAGCAACGGTAATAAATTATTTTTTAGATATATAGAGTTCTTCTATTTGGTATTATCGAGGTTTTGCATCTATGTTCAAGAACCTCTCTTTCATTCCTACTGTTCTAGATGTAGGGTTAAGAAATTTGGTTTGAGACCATCTCCAACAGTGCACAAGATTTTTCAATTAATCTTACACAATTTTTATGTAATAACTGTCAATGATCTCCAACAGTTTACATTATTCTCTACACCAAAAAAGAATGTTCATAATATTCTTTATTAATTAATTAATTTAACATTTTATTTATTATAAATATTCGTTATTATTGTTAAATAATCTATTTTTCATCTTTATTATTTTCGTAAATCTAGTTCAGATATATCCTCATCCTTAATAATATTTATAATAATATTCAATATGGATATTTTACAAATATTTTCGTAAATCTAGTTCAGATATATTCTTATATCCTTAATAAGTTCTATAATATTCAATATGGATATTTTACAAATATTTTCGTAAATCTAGTTCAGATATATCCTCATCCTTAATAATATTTATAATAATATTCAATATGGATATTTTACAAATATTTTCGTAAATCTAGTTCAGATATATCCTCATCCTTAATAATATTTATAATAATATTCAATATGGATATTTTATAAATATTTTCGTAAATCTAGTTTAGATATATTCTTATATCCTTAATAAGTTCTATAATATTCAATATGGATATTTTACAAATATTTTCGTAAATCTAGTTCATATATATCCTCATCCTCAATAATATCAATAAATTTGTAGCAATCTTATTATTAATAAATCTTTATCAATTACTTACCTAATATCTATATATAGGTCATAGATCATACATTCATTTGCACTCCTAATTTCTTTTTATACATATTCTTTGTAATGTCTATATCTCGTGGTCAAAGTTACAAGACAATTGAAGATCGACATTTGTGTCGTATTTATTTAGATATTACACAAGATCCAATTGTAGGGCGGAATCAAACCATGAAAATGTATGTTGTATGTTGTATTGTATTTTTTTTTTCCAAAATCGGAATGATTATAATAGCACTTAATATAAAAAATGAGGAAAAAATGAATACAAAGTAAAAATAATAAAAAAGAACTTAAAAAATAAATAAAATAAGAAAAGAAAAAGAATAAAATAAATAATAAATAATGATAAGAAAAAAATGAATACAAAGTAAGAATATAGAAAAAGAAATTAAAAATAAAATAAAATAAGAAAATAAAATGAACAAAATAAATAAATAAATAAGAAAAGAAAAAAAAAAGATGCGCAAGGTTTGACCTGTGGATAGTTCGTGCAAAACCAGCGGTTAATATGAGATGGCGCAGAGAAAATATTTATTGTTGGAGATTTATTGTTATTGTTGGAGATTTATTGTTGGAGATGAAAATAAGCACCAAATAGATGCTCTGAGTGGATTCATCAACGGGAATTTGAAGGTTAGCTTTTCTTGGGTAATTGTTCTGAAGTACTTTGGGTTTCTTTTTGAATGATTCTTGAAATTCAAGAATGGTTTTGTATTTTCTTGATTAGACCGCTTGAAATTGTTTATTGAATCCAAGATCTCTGTTCTGTTTCCTTGAATAGTTTATCGGAACACTCTTTCGAATTCAAGAGTTATCAATTTTTAGGGTTTCTTTTTTGAATGATTCTTGAAATTCAAGAATGGTCTAATATTTTCTTGATTGGGCCGTTGGAAATTGTTTCTTGAATCCAAGAATCCTGTTCTGTTTCCTTGAATAGTTTATGGAAACACTCTTTGGAATTGAAGAATTATTAATTTCTTGATAATCCACTGTAGTTATTACTTAGGTTGAAGAATCATTTTGTCTTTTCTTGATGTGTGTAATCCTGATGATGAAATGATGGTTTTTATTCAGATTGTAAATTTTATTTTTTGTTCTGATTATAGTTAAGTAGTATGTGTTTGAGTTACTATATAATATTAGCACTCTTTGATTGAGAGAAGGTGCTTTATTTTATTGTCTCATCTTCAATAGCAGATCATAAATTTTAGGCTGGTGATATGCTTTGGATGATCTCTTAATCGAACTGCATTGGGTTCATTAAATAGTGACATGATTTTAGTCATATATTTTCCGCAGATCCAATATATACTTGGAATAATGGTCAAGGATGACCGAGTATTCATTGGGTTTTTCTCGAACTGTATATATAAATCATGGTCTTGGACAAGAAGTGTTTGGTTCCTAACTCATCGTCTTTCTTTGAATCTTGGTTTAACCTTGCAGTTTTCCTATAGTTTGATTGGCAGTTTTCATTTTTTTCTCTTGTTGTACAATCATTTTAGAATTCTCTTCTGAGGTGGAAATGAAAGTATTTGATGTATGACTTTATTTAAACATTTATTTGTGTACAGTTTGATTCATCTTTTTTATTTGTTTAATTATCCAGGTCTGGGGTTCAAGGGTTGCATTGTTGATTCGTGCAACTACACTTCCTGGTCCTCTCTATCAAAGTTCCCTTTTTCTGATCCTACCCTTCCAATGAGCTTACCTTAAGCTCTTCTAAAAGTTCCCTTTTTACTCAACAAAACATCAGTGAAAAGACTAGATATCATATCATCACACAGAAATATAGTTTCAGAGGAAACACGAACCTGGAATTTAGCGGGATATTGTAATCGGCACGCCCCTACCAACTCAAATTATGTCAGTGTCCAGTTATTGCCCTTCTCTCACACTACCCCATAAAATCTTTATTTTGAAATTGGGGAATCACACATTCCTGTACCGAAAATGTATCAGAGCTCAAGTGATTCACCGCAGCGACGAGACCTTGGATTCATCAAGTTTAATAGCTAGCTATTGGTTGGCGAAGTGCTGCCAAAAAGAGGTTTTGCACTCCTAATTTTAGAAGAGCTTAAGGTAAGCTCATTGGAAGGGTAGGATCAGAAAAATGGAACTTTGAGAGAGAGGACCAGGAAGTGTAGTTGCACGAATCAACAATGCAACCCTCGAACCCCAGACCTGGATAATTAAACAAATAAAAAAGATGAATCAAACTGTACACAAATAAATGTTTAAATAAAGTCATACATCAAATACTTTCATTTCCACCTCAGAAGAGAATTCTAAAATGATTGTACAACAAGAGAAAAAAATGAAAACTGCCAATCAAACTATAGGAAAACTGCAAGGTTAAACCAAGATTCAAAGAAAGACGATGAGTTAGGAACCAAACACTTCTTGTCCAAGACCATGATTTATATATACAGTTCGAGAAAAACCCAATGAATACTCGGTCATCCTTGACCATTATTCCAAGTATATATTGGATCTGCGGAAAATATATGACTAAAATCATGTCACTATTTAATGAACCCAATGCAGTTCGATTAAGAGATCATCCAAAGCATATCACCAGCCTAAAATTTATGATCTGCTATCGAAGATGAGACAATAAAATAAAGCACCTTCTCTCAATCAAAGAGTGCTAATATTATATAGTAACTCAAACACATACTACTTAACTATAATCAGAACAAAAAATAAAATTTACAATCTGAATAAAAACCATCATTTCATCATCAGGATTACACACATCAAGAAAAGACAAAATGATTCTTCAACCTAAGAAATAACTACAGTGGATTATCAAGAAATTAATAATTCTTCAATTCCAAAGAGTGTTTCCATAAACTATTCAAGGAAACAGAACAGGATTCTTGGATTCAAGAAACAATTTCCAGCGGCCCAATAAAGAAAATATAAGACCATTCTTGAATTTCAAGAATCATTCAAAAAAGAAAGCCTAAAAATTAATAAATCTTGAATTCAAAAGTGTTTCCATAAACTATTCAAGGTAACAGAACATAGATCTTGAATTCAAGAAACAATTTCAAGCGGTCTAATCAAGAAAATACAAGACCATTCTACACATAGTAACTCAAACACATACTACTTAAACTATAATCAGAACAAAAAATAAAATTCACGATCTTGGATTCATCAAGTTTGATAGCTAGCTATTGGTTGGCAAAGTGCTGCCAAAAAGAGGTTCTGCACTCCTAATTTTAGAAGAGCTTAAGGTAAGCTCATTGGAAGGGTAGGAGCAGAAAAATGGAACTCTGAGAAAGAGGACCAGGAAGTGTAGTTGCACGAATCAACAATGCAACCCTCGAACCCCAGACCTGGATAATTAAACAAATAATGAGGAATCAAATAAGCAAATTACTCTACAAAACATCAGTGAAAAGACAAGATATCATATCATCACACAGAAATATAGTTTTAGAGAAAACACGAACCTGAAATTTAGCGGGATATTGTAATCGGCACGCCCCTACCAACTCAAATTTTGTCAATGTGCAGAATTTGAAACTGGGGAATCACACATTCCTTTACCAAAAATGTATTAGAGCTCAAGTGGTTCACCGCAGCGACGAGACCTTGGATTCATCAAGTTTGATAGCTAGCTATTGGTTGGCAACTTGCTGCCAAAAAGAGGTTCTGCACTCCTAATTTTAGAAGAGCTTAAGGTAAGCTCATTGGAAGGGTAGGAGCAGAAAAATTGAACTTTGAGAGAGAGGACCAGGAAGTGTAGTTACACGAATCAACAATGCAACCCTCGAACCCAGACCTGGATAATTAAACAAATAAAAAAGATGAATCAAACTGTACACAAATAAATGATTAAATATGTTGATGTTTATTTTTAATAAACATTTAATTTATTATTTTGCCTTAATTCACAAAAATATTATTTTTGTACTCCTTTAAGACTCTTTTGTAGACTTAAAAACGTTCTATAAAATAGTGGAGGAGTGGAGAAATTGAAGATCAAGTCATCCCTTGAAAAGTGGAGAAGAGATTGAAGTTGACCTTGTCAACCAAGCTTGAAGTGGGCATGTTTGAGGGAACATAACTTCCACCTCACAATATGGTTGAGAACGTGCCATACATGGATGGAAAGAGTGTGGAACAAGCTTTCCAAATGTCTATAAATACCCCTTCTCACTTCACTTGACGGTGAGGCGAGACGAGCAAAAACGAGAGATAAAGCAGTGCTGTCATACAGTTCTTGTGTTACTGAGAGTGTGATAACATCCTGTCTAACATCTGTGTTCTTTAATTTGTTTCAGTCATTTCTTGTGATTGAATCTTTTTGTTCTCAAACAGGTTGTAGGGTGTTGTCTTTTAGTTTCTCGCTTTCTTCTCAGTAGTTGGTTTAGGCGTCTTTTAGACGTTAGAATTCCTTGTTCTCTTTATAATAGATTTCGATAGGGATCTTTTTGTAAATCTTTTTAGTGAAGATTTTTGCCCGGAGTCACCTCACAAGTTATATTTTATAACTTGTGAAAAATTTATATACGTGTGTCTTTTTATTCCGTTACGTATTCATTTTAACTCTGTTTTTCAATCTGTGTCGTTGACGGTGTTGTCCAACACTGTCTCTAACACTGCTGTTTTTGAGTCTATCGATTTTACCATTTGCACGACCACTTTCAAAATAATGTCATACATCAAATAAAAGTAAAAGATGGTAAATTTTAAAGTAAATACAAATGAAAAATAACGCAGATTCAAACCTCGTGCGGGACAGGTTTCCTGTCAATCCATATGTTGGCAATATGGAAAACGTCATCACTCGTGTGTTGCTCGATGCTACTCTTTAATATCGGATGACAATTTGTAATCGATAATTCAGTTAATTTCTTGAGGCCTCGCATGGCTTCCACACTCCTCAACTCTTTGAACTCATGTAAATGCAATCTTTGCAGAGATGTGAGGTTTCCGAACCATTCTGGCAATTCTTCTATCCTGGAATCGAACAATTCCAAGAAAGACAGAGCTTTGAGATGTTGAAGCGAACGAGGAAGAGAGTCCCAATCCTCCATCACTGTCAACGTCAAGTGATGAAGTGATTGGGATGCAGCTTGCAACATTGCATCGACAACCTGTTTAGCACTATCACTTGAATCCGAAGCAGCCGGGTTGATGCATAAACGCTCCAAGTTGTGGAAAAAACTCGGGTTCATGACGAGTTTGGGAACTTGAGTGATTGTGAGTGATCTAAGAAGAGGCATTTTCGACAGACATTCAATTGTCGTTGGCAAGTTGATCAAGCTGCTTAAGTTCCTCAGCTCCAAACGTTGGAGTGAGAAAGCACACGACTCGAGCATTTCGAATGGCAAACTGATGAGGCCTTGGCAGTGTGTGATGGATAGCCATTCAAGTGATGTTAAGCTTTGGGATTCTCTGTTGCTTTTATGTGGTATTGACATGAGATTTGGGCAATGTCTTATGTTCAACTCCTTGAGAGAATTGAGGGTGTGCAGACCATCTGGCAACTCTTTCAACTTGCCACAACTCAATATGTCCAATTTAGTGAGGCTTTCATTGTTAAGACACCAATCGGGGAGACATTTCGATCCATCCACCCCCGATATTTTGAGTTGTGTAAGAGACCCGCATATGCTCGTTGTAGATTGTATTTGAGTTCGATCAATCCTTAATTGCCTGCACTCATAGATTTCCAAGTGTTCGAGGCAAGGGAATACCTTGACCTCAAGTGGATGATTTTCAGGTAATTCTATTTCTAACCACTCTACCAAGTTTGGCAGTTCTGATAACTCGAGCCGTTTAAGCACCGGAAACACCACAATCGTCTCCTTGCAGTTATGATCCTTGAATGAAGAACGTATGGATTTCACATTCCTTAGATTTGACAAAGACAGAGATTTGAGATGCGGCAAGTGCCCCATCATTGGGATTTCTTCACATTCATGGCAATCCTCCAGTGATACCTCCATCAAATTATTAAGACCTTCTGCCAAATTCAATGTCCATGATGGAAATCTTGTGCCTTTGAATCCAATAATCTCTAACATCTTCAAATTCGGATGAGGCCGGAGGCCTTCAAACACATTCCCTTCATTTCCTCCACCTCCGATTGAATTCCATTGCAAAGATAGCTTAATTATTTTTGGCTTCTTGAATAAATGTGCACTCTCAGCCTCTTCTTGGTGGTGCACATTTTCGAGATTGGAAATATGCAAGTTACCTTGTAGGTTTTTCAACTTTCCGAGCTCTCCAATTCTATGTCCCTCTTCCTTCCCCACATGATAGTATGCTAGTGTTTGAAGAGAGGTTAATCTTCCAATATTAGGAGGCAATTCTGTAAGAGAAAGAAGATGAAGATGTCTTAAGTTGATCAAGTATTGTACGGTACTTGGCAGCTTCCTTAAACAACACTCTGCTCTTAGTGTCTGCAAGTGATATAGATCACCAATAGAGTCCGGCAAATTTTGAATTCTTGTGGAGGAAATATTAAGATATCTCAAATGTATTAGCTCACTGATCGAACTAGGCAACTCGGTAACATGATGATCCGTAATAGTTAAAGTATGAAGGCTTTTATAGTCCAAGAACATAGAACAAGAGAGTACTTCAGCATTGATGAACAATGTTCGCCAACATTCTTTTCGTATAGAAATTGATCCACCTCCATCGTTCTTGCTACCAATATATTGAACTTGATAGACGCCCTTTGAAACAATGCATGCTAGATCATGCACGAGGTCATGCATGCTACAATGTGTTATGTTGCCATACTCATCTTGCTCTGCAACTTGTAACAAGGAATTCTGCACAAGAAAGTTGAAAAATTTGTTGCCCTCAACCTCCATGCCATATTCATATTCAGAATCAATACGAAGAAACCCTTGTGCCATCCAAAGCTCAATCAAATCTCTCGTGTCGATCACTTGACCTTTGGGAAAATAGGAGCAATAGGCAAAACACTTCTTGAGTGATGTCGGAGACAAATGATCAAAACTCAATTTCAATATCTTTGAAACGTCGTTATCATCTACTTGAAGACTTGAAAGCCAGTTTTGTGCAATTGAGATCCACTCATCCTTGGATGTACGATGCAACAATCCTCCTACAACTTTGGCGGCTAATGGTAGACCTTGACATCTTCTTACAATGTTGTTTACAACGCTTTCAAATCTGGATGGAATATCTTCTTCATCACTCACAACTTTCTTTTTGATAATGGACAAACAATCTTCGTCTGATAAAACATTCAAGTTACAAATATCAAATGTGGTAAGAATGGAAGCAACCTGTTTACTCCTCGTTGTAACAAGGATGAAATTTCTCTTGGTAGAAGTAATTCCTGCCAAGGAATTTTGAAAACCTTCCCAAACTTGCCCATCTTCGTTCCAAACGTCGTCAAGAACAAGGAGATATGTTTTTCCCGCCAAATTTTCTTGAATCTTTTTCAAAAGAACCATCTCACTCTCATCTACAACATCTGCAGATGTCAAATTTGCAAGAATATTTTTCAACAGAACCACCACATCGAAATTTTTAGAAACATGGATCCATATTCGCTTTCCAAAACGGGTCTTGATTTGTTCATGATTGAAGACTTTCCTTGCCAATGTCGTCTTCCCCAGTCCACCCATTCCGACGATGGGAAGAACGGACAAGGGCTCTTCAGTCGTCAGCATCTTACGAATCACACCAGAAACATCATCGTCTCTTCCAATAAAAATTGGATCAAGAGTGAACGAATTAGTTTCTTCAGGAAGAGCATATGCAATCGCAGGTCTACTATCGAGGCCGAGCTTGGTTGCGTTGTCTTTAATCGAGTCGAAACTCAATGCAGACTTTGTTGATCCTAAGAGCCACACTGCGACGACGAACGTAACCTTTGAAGGATGGGAAGCAACCCAATATTGCAGTTAGTTTCTTCTCTCTCCTGATTTTCTTCATTTTTGTAGAGAGAAGATGATAGTTGAGTTCATCCAAAACATCGTAAGCATCGAACCCCACATCTTCGAGCTGCTTCGACCATGTTTTGACAGCTTCATCGGTGATCAACTTCTTGTCGGCATCGTCCAAGTAACTGTGGATTAGAGTCAAACTATTCTGAAGCTCGTGGGCTTCGTTCTTGAGACCTCGGATCAGTGAGATCTCTCCCTTGGTAACGTCGATCAGTGTTTTAAGAAGAAATTCAGCTGCAACAGCTCCTCCTCCTTCCATTGATCTTTTGGGAGAGAGATGAGAGAGAAATTTTGAGCTGAGTTTTTTAGAGAGAGAGAGAGAGTGATGACATAAGAAGTGTCTGTGAAATTTTGCGTCGACTTTCTTTTCAGATATGAAAAATTAGTTTGGCAAAATCTACACTTTTAAATTTTAATTTCCTAAAAACACAAGGTCTCGGGTATGGTTTATGGGTTAACCCGTCTCACTGAAAATATATGCGTGAGAACGATTTCACACAAGAGTTATTCGAAAAAGAAAAAAAAGGGATTTGATTTTACTTGGTTCAATTCATTTGAAGATTTGTGTATAACGAAACAAATCCGTTCAACTTTCGTAGATTTATAGTTTCACTACAAGAAAAATGAGTATGTGTGATAACATTTACAGCAATAATTGTCATAAGTACAATTTACGGCACATATTGTTGTCGCTAAACTGTTATCACAAAAGCCTTTTGGTAAATAATATTTTTTGCGACAACAAATGTATTAGTAACAATAATGTTGTCGCAAATAAGTCGTTTTACATTGCTTTTTGTGACAATGTATTGTCAATTTTTATTAACATTTTTTACGATAACTTGTTGTGGCAAAACTGTTATCATAAATGCTCATTTTTCTTGTAGTGTTTAACAATTTAAGCTTTAAAGACAATTTTTTTATTGAAATAAAAGTAAACATATCCTATGACATTATTTAATTTAACTCTTGAATTAGAGTTTTTCTTGAAATCAATATATTAGAAAGTTGAAATTTTTATTAGTGGTCATCAGAAACTTCTTCTATATATTCAAAGGTAGATAGATAAATATGGGTTTTATATTAAATTTCAAGGTAGATATAAACTTGAATTTAAATATATTATGTTTTACTTTATATAAGTTATAAACTATCAATTTAATATAAAACCCATATTTATCATATGTCAAAATAAGCTTTATTCGAAATCAAATAATTATAACCCAAATTCATTACAAATGAAACAATAATCATCTGGGTTTTTAACAATTTTTGCTTCATTCATATTTAACTAATCAAATAAAATCGTTAAATTAATTTAGAGTTATAATTTGACTTCGAAAGAGGGTCACTTTAGTATAATAATCTTGCATTTTTTACTAATATTTTAGATGTGAATTACATTCTCAAATTTTCCGACGAATTTTAATTAAAAACTATGTGTTTGTGATGTTAAGAGAGGAATATTGAAGATAATATATAATAATCAAAAAGTATTTTGAATTTAAACACCCATTGCAATAATTCAAATGAGAAAAATTGAAATTAACTCTAAAGAAATATACAACGCACTCATTATTGTCCTATTAAATGTATGTATCTACACTCAATTATTGTCTCATTTGAAAAAAAATATCTACACTCAATTATTGTCCCAAAGTGGACACCACCTGTAATAATGTTAGCTTTGACCATTTAGCTCCACTATATAGATTGATCTTATAATATTGTAACAAAATTAAATTATTTTTACAAGAACGACCAAAGCTATTTTCTTCGATTGAACATATGGTCAATAATTTTGAAAATAATATCCAATCACATGGGCTTTTTCATGTTCAAAAATGAAAAAAGTATATACTCCCTCCGTCCCGCTCTATTTTGCCTACTTTCCATTTTTATTTGTCACATCTTATTTTGCCAGCCTAAAAATGGCAAAGAAAAATTTACTTCCTTACCCCTCCATTTTTTTTCATTTTACAACTTTTGCACTCAAAAAACACACATTACTTACAAAATTGTCACTCAAAAATATTAAAATAACACATCACATCAAAGTCAAACAATTTTTTCTTAAATTTCATGCCGATCAAAGTAGGCAAAATAATCTGGGACGGAGGTAGTAATTTCTATCTTTGAACATAAATAGTTTTAAGTTTAATATAATGATATGATATGTCATTGGGCCAGCCCTTACTCGACAGAGTAACATGGATTGGGCCAGATTAAATAACGGGCCCAACTCACATGTCCATTTAATGCCTTATTGTACACGCGCAAGCACCAGATCACTGCCTCCGACGCATGACACGTGGCACAAAATTACCAGTTGTTTCCAGATTGTTCGACCGTTGGAACGCGGGAAAGATCTGGAAATCAATCGAAATTTCGGTTCCATCGCAATCGACACCTATTTAAGCCTTCAATTCAATTCGATAATTTCAGGAAAAGAAAAAAAATTCAGACAGCGATCAAAAGAAGAGCTTAAGGTTTCGAAGAAGTAGGTCGGGTTGGTGGATCGGATTTGCACTGGAATATCAGTTATTCGGATCTGCGGATTGTTTGGAGGGATTTTCTTCTTCTTTTTCTTTCTGTAAATTGTAAGTAATTTTTATATGCCTTCTGTTTTCATCGTCTTCTTCTTCTGCTGCTGTTTTTGTGCAATCGGTTGATGGAATGCAGTATGAGTGATTGTTTTGGTGGAGATTCAGTATTCTATGGCGATTTTGATTTTGATTTTGTGCTTTGATTTCAAAAGATGTTTCTTCTTCCATTCGTTGTGTGCAATAGAATGCAGTATGAGTGATTGTTTTGGAGGAGATTCTGTATTTCAATGGCGATTTTGATTTCGAATTTGATTTTTTGTGTTGATGAAACTGATGTAATTTTTCAAAAGGAGGTTCGTTTCTGGTGAGTCGTTTTAAAGGATTTTAATCCTCTCAATATTTGATATTGTTTATTGAATAGCGTAAATCTTCATCACTTGTTGGAAATCTGGATTTAATTTACTGTGTAAACTATATTGATTCGAAAGCATTTGTGGTGGTAATTTTCATATGATTTGAAGAATTGTTTTAAGAGTTTATTTCTCCACGGTTTGCATTTTGATCAATCTTCTTTCTATATTCACTATGCAGGTGATATCTGTTCTTTTTTTTCTTCTACATACATACATTTTAGACGAAGGTCTGTTTAGTATTGGGAGATGGAATCTGTATACAAGAACATGCAGCCATGTCCCAATCAGAAGGATCATATGCACTACAGGCCTTACTATTATCCTGGAATGGAAGCTATCCCACCTCAGATGCACATGAATTCGCCTCGCCCTCCGGTGGGTTATGAATGGTGGCCTTGGGGCGACAACTATGGCGGTGCACCACCGAGTGCCTGCCATGGTTGCTGTAACCATTCGTATTTCCCGCCCCAATGTGGTTGGGGATCTCCTTGTGCTCATGTTCCGCAGCATCATTGTCCTGGGAATTATCCCTCGTTTCCGGTTCAGTACATGGCCCCTCCGCCGTTTTATGCGATGGGGCAGCCACGATACGAGTACGAAAAGAATAATGTGCCTAGGGAGCACCACTGTTGTGGGTGTTCAAATCATCCGTTTCATGACAAGGAGCAGAAAAGTGTGAGGATTGAAGAGGAAGAGCCTGAGAGGGACAGGAGGGCGTTCGACTCGTTGATTCCTTTTAGGGCCAAGAATTCGACTGATCCTGTTGTGTGGATTCCACCTGATCACAGTGGCAAGAAAGAGCAGGTGAGAGTTAATAACATGGGGGATCGGAGTGATGCAAAGGTGGAGCATCCGGCATTCTGGAACGGGTGGCATCCTCTTGATCTGAATAGCTTGGCGTCGGTGAAGAACAGGGGAGATGGGGAAGAGAACAATCAACGCGGTGATGGTAATCGAAATCTCCCGTTTCCATTGTTCTGGATACCTTACAAGCCTGAGGAAAAGGATGGTGAAAAGCATAAGATAAAGGATGGCAATGCAACACCAAGTTTGGAATTGGAGAAGGGTTCTGGTGGTGAACAGAACGTCCATCAGAACAGAGAAAATACTGGTGATCAAGCTGCTGTAAAGCTGAGAGAAATCCCTGTGAAGGAAGTGGCACGACATGTCGAAAAAGAGAGTTCTAAAAATCAGGAGAAAGAAAGGAATGGTGGTGAAAAGAAAGTTGAAAAAGGGACATCAAGAAAGTCTACTTCTCCACCTAAAACATCCAAGCTGCCCCCTGTCTGTCTCAGAGTTGATCCGTTGCCACGAAGGAAAAACGGAAATGGAACCTCACAGCCGAATGATGCAAGAAAAGTCGTAAATTTATCAGAAACCAAAGAGCAAGCTAAGAGCCTTCACAATGAGCATAACAAAACCAAAGAGCAAGCTAAGAGCCTTCACAATGAGCATAACAAAGACAAGAGTGCAAGGACCATCGACGTTGTTGATGGGAGAACTTCAAACGCAGATAACACGGATGTGAAGGTCGATATCTTGACAAATCGGGCAGAGGGAAAGCCCAGAGAAGCACAAGTTTCCCAGAATCATGCTGAAGATGATGCAGTTGTAAAAAGCCAATCTGAAGATGCTGGATCTACCAAATCGAAGAATGAAGGAGTTCAAGAAAAGAAACTGTCCGAGGAAGAAGCAGCTGTCGTTATTCAATCAGCATATCGTGGCTATGATGTCCGAAAGTGGGAGATCATAAAGAAGTTGAAAGAAATAGCCAAAGTGCGAGAACAGATGGGCGATGTGGAGCGTCTTATTCAGGCAATGAGGTCATCTTCCGATGTCCAAAGCCATAGCAAGCAAAGGAATGTTATTGCTGAAACTATAATGGGCCTTCTTCTAAAACTGGATACAATTCAGGTATGTTAACAACACTTCAATTGGTGTTGTATCATTCGTTTTCTTCTTCCTTTGTTGGTTTGGTTATTCGGTCTCAAAGTCTTAAGGTTTGTGGACTATATACATCTGACTTCTTGAAAATGCCAACTCTTTGAGGTCTATACTATATGGATGGACCAGAGATTGTTTATTTACTTGAAATCTTGTGCAGTTCATCAGTATTTGATCAAGACTTTCTTTTAATGTCTAGTGAAGTAATGTCTGATCCGCGAATTGGTTATTCTTCGTGTAGGGCGTGCATCCGAGCATCAGGGCAGATAGAAAATCCGTGGTGAAAGAGCTCGTGAGCCTTCAGGAGCAACTCGATTTATTAATGAATGAACAGCCTGAAAATCCACCGGGACAGGAGTCGATTATGACACATGGAAGTGAGGATGTTTCATCTTCTCAGGATGGCAATGAAACGAACACTACTCATGAGAACCCAATTGATGGAGGATCAAACCATGAAAGCTCAGAGGTTTCAGAGACAGATCCCGTCAGAGAAACAGCAATTGAAAGATTTGAGAAGGAAGCTGCAGAGAGTGTTTGCAACAATGGTGTTGAGTCAGCATCAGCACCAACCATTGAAGAAGACGAGAAGAGCAACGTAGTGCTTGAAAACGAAAGAGCAATTCCCAAGGAGGATAAAGAGGACCTAGTTCTTGGGGAGGCCTCTGAGCTTTCATCGCTGGAGAACGACGAGTCAGCCAAGGCGGCACCAGTTTCAACCGTTGAACAAGATGAGAAGAGCAATGGTGTTGAATCAACATCAGCACCAACCGTTGAAGAAGACGAGAAGAGCAATGAAATGCTTGAAAATGGAAAGGCAATTCCCAAGGAGGATAATAAGGACTTAGTTCTTGGGGAGGCCTCTGAGATTTCGTCTCTAGAGAACGACGACTCAGCCAAGGCGGCACCAGTTCCAACCATTGAACAAGACGATGAGAGTGATCATCTTGATCAGGGGACCGAGTTATTGTCTCAACAAAATGACGATTCAGCCAAGGCAACTGATGAATCACCTGAGCTTCCAATTGGAGTAATTGATGACTTCTCTGCTAAAGAAGGCTCAAATGACGAAGCAGTGATGCGAGCAAAGCTGATCAGGCGACACAGTCGGATGAAGGATCGATCAAATCTTCAGAATCACATGAAATTGATAGTAACCAAACTGTGGAAACTCAAGAGGTATCTGATCTTCCACTTAACAGAGCTAATGTTGGATCGGATACACAAGAAACATGTCCACGGCCTCTGAACGACAAGTCAGATGATGTCAGGATCGAGCCTGATGAATGCATAGCCGAACAACCGACTGAGCCTTCTGAAGCTTCTGAGGAAGTCGAAATCTGCACTTGTAGCAAAGACAACACTGAATTGACTCCACAAAGTGTTGTTACTAAAATCAACGACTCCGAAGTAGCTTGCAAGCAGGATCAACCCGAAGCAATCAAGGAAGTATACAACACCGAGCAAGGCTCGTACGAGGAGAATGTTGCTGACCTGACAACGGAAAAGAACTCGACTGCAAGAGATGAGGTAACAGAGAGGAACAGAATACTGATTGAGGAGAATGAAAGGTTGAGAGATATGATGGAAAGATTGATAAAATCGGGTCAAGAACAGCTCACTGCCATTTCCAGTCTCTCAGGTAGAGTTAAGGACTTGGAGAAGAAACTATCCAGGAAAAAGAAACTCAAACTGAAACAACATAGAAATCCAAAATCAGATCTCCATGCATGAATGTAAGTGTTGTAAATCCATGTGTGTATTATGTGTAATAAAAGAGTCCTATTTCATAATTGTAGTGATCTTCATCAATTTTGCATCTTAAATGTATGACTTAATTTTAAATACAACTTGTTAATATAATTTGAACTTCGTATCGGAAATTGAAGTATATTTCAATAATTAACTTATATAATCTATATTAATAGATAAAATTTTGATTTGAAACAACTGTTAAATTTAGTGTTTTTGATGTTACAATCTATTGGTTAGTCTTATTCAAGTCTTATACGACTTTTCTTTCTGAGAGCCAAGTTTGAACCAAGTTCTCATATAAGTTAAATTTGATTTTGCCGTTGAAACTAAGCTCTAAATTGTGTTTTTATTAACCTGTATTATAATTTTTTGACAGTGTTAACAAAACAGTTATTATACAGTTTAAAAGAATTTCACTTCATGGACCCAAAACTAGTACCCAACTCACCTAAAATTAAAGCCCGGAAGAAATTGATAGGCCCAATTAGCAAGCCCGATAACGAATTGCAGGGGTATATTAGTCTCTTCATCAAAATCCAGTTCACTGGACATTAAAGCCCGGAAGAAATTGATAGGCCCAATTAGCAAGCCCGATAACGAATTGCAGGGGTATATTAGTCTCTTCATTCCAAATCCAGTTCACTGGCATTGTCCTCTCTCTCTCTCTCTCTCTCTCTCTCTCCCCCCTCTTCCCCTCTCTCTCTCTACTTTCTTGATCATGTATATGCAAGCAATGTATGTATAGGTCGGGGGAAGGAACGCTAGAGAGAGAAAGTGAACTTACATATGGGGACGCAGATTCTTGAGATCAACCTGATCTCCGCCCAGGGTTTGAAGGCGCCGTCTGCTAACTTGCGCAGGATGCAAACCTACGCCATGACCTGGATCAACCCAGCGGCGAAGCTCCGAACCCGAGTCGACGCACTCGGCGGCGAGAACCCTACCTGGAACGACAAGTTTCTCTTCCGAGTCTCCGACGAGTTCGTTTCCGGCGACACATCCGCCGTCTCTGTGGAGATATTCGCCGTCGGCTATATTAAGGATTTCCTCATCGGCAGCGTGCGTTTCCTGCTCAGCAATTGCATTAAGAAATCGGCGTCAGCGATCGAGAGATCGATCGGAACCCCAGCCTTCACCGCCGTGCAGATCCGCCGCTCCTCCGGCAGGTTCCAAGGCGCGCTCAACATCGCTGCCGCGGTGTACCGCTCCTCCGATTACCCGATTCTGGAGAAGATCTCGGCGGTGAGCTTTCATGACCTGATGGAGAGGAAGGAGAACGAGTCGCGGCGGCTACGGCGGCTGAGCCGAGGCGGATCGTGGCGGAGCCACCAGTCCTCCGGCGGAGAGTCCTGCGATCTATCCGACGGCGCCGACTCCACCACGTCGTCGTCCTCGTCGGCGGCTTCAACCGCGTTGAAGGAGTGGAACTGTGTCAGAGAAATGGCGGGAAAGATGAAAGCCCCCAAATCCAACGGTGGGGGATTGCTCTGTGGGCTGATGGTAACGAAGAAGATCCCTTTCTGCCCGTCAGATCAGAATCTTGACTCGTGGACGGATTCTTTTGATGAGAACGTCTGATGGACGGCCCAGATTCGTTTCAGAGATCGACGGTCGAGATCAATTTGAACGTTGATACACTTTTTCTTGGTAAATACTTCGGAAATCGAAATTTTGTGACAATTAAAAATTCAATTTTCACTAAAATTAGTTTGGTTTTTTCAATCATTCTTTAATTTCTTCTCTTTATTTTGATTGCGATTTGTCAATACATAAATGAGTTCTTGTTCAAGTCTAATTAAATCCCTAGCTATTTTGAATGTAATACATGACACATAGATTAATTATTCTTATTATTATTGTTGTATTATCAAAATTAAAATCGAATTCGAGTTGAGATTTAGAGAAAATAACATTGGTTGTTAAAATTGGAATTTAACTATGAATATCACATCTAATTCAAAATCTTATTGTCCTGTGATTTATGTGTTATGTCACTACTATTTTCATTTATAAATTGAATACTTATATATCTATTCACAAGAATCTATAGTATAGAGATCTAATTTAGATTAAACTCATAGAAATCACAAACTTTTTAAAAAATACAATGTTAATTAATCTTTTAGTTATTAATAAATATAAAATGATTTTAGTTGTCCTTGATAAAATAATAGATTTTAAGCTTTATATCAGGTGATGATCAAGTATTTTAAGTTTTGTATAGAAGATTTTGTGCAATTGAGGAAGAGATTTTCTCAAGAAAAATGTTTGAAATCTATCTGCTTGCTTATTAATTACGTACGACAAAACATTGAAAGTCATGTTATATTTGTTGATAGACAAAAGATTAATTAAAATTTGGGTTATTGCATGAAAAGCGTGAACTTAGGGTATTTTTTCAATTACATGAACTTTTGACTATGACATAAATAAATAAATAAAAACACTATTTAACATTTCTTCAATTCGAGACATATTTGGATTTTTCGAACTCCAATTGCTAATGTGAAGCTCAAACTGTATATGTTAATTGTCAACATGTAATTTTAAACATAGGCATTATCCACATGTAAATTCATATGTCAATAATTAACTTAAACAATTTGAACTGCACGTTAGCAATTGGAGACCGAAAAACTCAAACATGTCTCGTATCAGTCATCATCCACGTATAAATATATTCGTCAATAATTAACTTATACAATTTGAAATCCACGTCAGCAATTGGAACCCGGAAAACTCAATCATATCCCAAATTAAAATAAGTGTTGAATTGAATATTTTCAATGTTACAATCAATAGTTCATATTGCAATTGAAAAACCTTAAATTCTTTCTTTTTGTTGCAATTGAAACTAAAATTAATTCGTACTTTTTTTTTTTTTTATGTAATCAACCATTACAATTTTACAATTTTTGAAAATTTTGTGATTTTTGTGACACCACAAATTTTCTAAAAATGAAAGTATATAAAAAAATATAAAAAAAATGTATTAACTCAATTTAAAAGATGATACTGCAAAAGATTAGTTCAAACAAATGGAAGTCCAAAAATCCAGAAATTTAATGATCAAATTATAGATTATTATAACATGTATGAAATAATTCAGCCACCAAATTATGGTGTCTTCCACTACTATGATAATTCAGTCTTGTTTGGTGTCACGTGTTGCTTGTCTAGTGATAATACAAATTTAATTTGATTTATTTAATACTTATGCTGAAAGATAATACTCCCTCCGTCCCACTTATCTTTGCCTACTTTCCGTTTTTGGACGTCCCAGCTAACTTTGTCAGCCCAAAAATGGCAACAAAAAAAGTCAACATTTTACTACTTTACACTCAAAAAGCACACATTAATTACAAAACTGCCACTCAAAAACATTAAAATAACACATCACATCAAAGTCAACAGTTTTTTCTTAGAATTCGTGCCGGTCAAAGGTGGCAAAGATAACCGGGACGGAGATAGTACAATTTGGTCAATTGCTTCGTTTGTTATTTTTTCCATATAATCAATTTTTAAGTGTGTGTAAATTGTAATGAATAAAATCTAATGGTAGGAATTATGAGATTTTTTATAGATAAATACACATCTTTTAATAAATAGATAAGTTTGAATTGAAGTGATTTAATTTCACCAAAAAATTTAATTCTAATTTTTTTTACCTTTTTAAAACACTGTCCTTTTTTTTGAACCCTATATTGTTATTAATACTTTTATCCGCTTAAAAAATATCTATATTTTAAGTTTGTTTGAAAATATTATGAAAGTATTTAATAGTCACAATAACGTGTATAAAATGTTATATTAATTGATATTTAATAGTTTATTGATGTATCATACTAAATAGAAGTCTATTACAAACTAAAATTTTATATGTGACTAGTAGTGCACCCGCGCGATGTGCGGTTAAACAATTTTTTAAAGGTAAGAATGAATATATATAATATTTGATTATTAAAAAGATATGAATTTAAATAATTATATTATATACTTTTTTATGTATATTGCAATACTGAAAAATATAAAACAGTACTTATAGTTATTTCTTTTATAGAAAACTACTTCTTGCATTACACATTATTAAATGCATACTTCTAATAATATAAAATACTTTAGAATTAGCTTCTAAATTTATAAAACATTAAATATTTATATTATCTTAAACATTTATATTTAAGTACATGAATTTCAAAAGGTAGTAATTTTCTTCAATTAAATATTTATCACAAATTTATATTAAAATTGATATGGCATTTTTAGGAGGGAAATTGACAAATTAGTAAATTTTGTCAACTTGCTTGCTTTTATTAAAGTATAGATATAGATATAGATGTGTGAAGAAAAAATCATTAATCTTCTTTCCCTTGTTCGGGGGAATCCCCGTTCTCAACCCACTAGCGAAACGAGTAAAATTTTCTCGTGGGGATCCCCGCCCCAACCTGTTTCCTACATATATTTCAGTTTTGGTTTAATTAATACATAAGAAAATCTATATAATTACAGAAAGAAAATGAAAATGTCACCAAAATTTAAAAATGATTCGAATAAAAGTTGAAAACACAATTTGATCAAATTAACTAAAACACAAAGATAAATTATCTCATTACATTTAATATTAATTTTCATTCTTCTTCAATACACTCAACTCTTCAATCTCCATGCAAATTTTCCACACAAATGAGGGGAAAAAGAATCTAAAATTCTATAATTTAGGGTTTTGTCTATTAAAAATAAATTAATTATTTATAAGTATTTAATTATTATATTGTTTTAAATATATATATATATGTCTGATTATCGGGTCCTCGTGGGGAATGTGATCTCCGTTCCCACCCCCACATTAGCAAATGCGGAAAGAATCTCCAATGTCCCCGTCCCACGAACATTTATTTTTTGGAAATCTCAATTCCATGTCATACCTACTTCAAACCTATAACGAGAACACTAACATAGTTATACACACGTTATAGAGTTAGGGCTGAAAATTCAAATAAGTTATTCGATATTCGTTTCGAGCTCGTTTGGTGGAAGTTTCATTTCAAATATATCAAATGAGCTTGAACATACTTTTGCGTTTGAAAAAATATAAAGCTCGATTCGATTACTATAAAAAAAAGTTTAATAATATCAAACTACTCGAGTTCGACTCGAATTCAACTTATCTAAAGCTCGTTCAAGCTTGATTCAATTAATTATCAAACAAATTCAAATATAAATTTTAAAGTTCGATTATATTTCAAACTAGTATGATCAGCTATGCGTTGTATTCAAATTATATCATTTACAACCTCATATAGAGTATATATGTTCAATAACTACAAATTTAAATCTCTTAAACTACAGAAGAAAATTAAATTCACACATTAATAATAAATTTTAACACCGCGTAAATAATTAATATGTACGTTCATATATATATATATATATATATATATATCAATATATGGACATGACAAATTAAAGAGATTTAATATGCTATTTAAATAAATTCATTTATTTATCAGACTAGATATTCATATTGAATTTTTCTTGTATAAAACAAGAAATGTTACTTTTAACTCATATAATAATTAAATTAAATTGCGATGATTTTTATGATTAGCATTTAGCAATAAACATACATTAAATGAAAACAATAAATTACAAAGTATTTATGTGACGTTTGAAGTGACAATACATATATTCTATTGCAGTGATCGTTCAATGGCCTATTTAAAATCTTGTAAAATGAATAGCCGAATTAGGCAAGCTATTTAATGTTTATTTATTGATTCTAAAACTTAATTAATATATCGGCCTTAGATCAAATACTCTAAAAAAAACTTATTATTAATAGTAATAAATAGTTGAATATCTCCTGATTAATAAAATTATAATTTATCTCTTAATAATACAAATGAATAGTAAATTTTTCCCTCAATAAATAGATTTTTCTATGGCTTGAAATTAAAATTATGCCCTTAATTGTATCTCAATCAGAGAGATAAAAAGAGAGTGAGAAACAAATTAAGAAAAATCAATCTAGATCTCAATTGAAAAATGAATTCAATCAATCAATTTCAATGAATTAATTTCAATTTTATTATGTTCTTCTTCGTTTGTGTAATTGTTTTCGCAGATTAATTAAAACAAGTTAATTAACTAAATTATTGATGAAGTTATACTTATATTTCTATTTAATTAACAGCTATTGATCACACTTTAGTTTTATTGACTTTCATATATAAATATTTGAGTTTTTATTGAATTTTCAATTTTGTATTGTCATTTTACGGGTGGATATCCTATATACAATAACGACATCATTAATAAATAAGTATAAATATATTTTTTGATGAGATTTAATATAGAATAATTATTATGAAATTTTCTCATGAATATCAGATGTGTTGTATCATGTATGGTAATAAATCTATAAAATAGAACGTTTCGATTATAGATGATGAAGATTTATATATTAGGATGGTTCTACATTACACCAAATATGACTGAAAATTGTGGAGAGTCAGGTGTATTAATATATTTGGTGTACTACGAAATGATCCTATATATTATTCTCGTATAAACTTTTGTAGTATAAAGGTAATGAAATTTTACAAGTTTCTTCTTTCATTCTTTCATTTTTCAATGATTTGGCAAGGTATATATACCAAAACTAAATT
Source organism: Scutellaria baicalensis (assembly GCA_005771605.1). NCBI lineage: Eukaryota > Viridiplantae > Streptophyta > Magnoliopsida > Lamiales > Lamiaceae > Scutellaria > Scutellaria baicalensis. Next base: position 54,137,394 of record CM016722.1, read on the forward strand.
TTGGAGGAACTTAAAGAATCCACTACTTTAGTATTTCATTCTAAATTATTCTCTTTTAAAAAAGAAAAAAATTGTGTGTTGGTTTTTTTTTTTTTAAATAACAATTGAAAAAATAGTTGAAAATTAAAACGTCATTATGATACCTAGCTAATATAAACTCTTCTCAAGTCTATTGTGAGGATTAAAGTACGAGTAATTCTATAGTACACCAGGTGTATTAATATATCAGACTCTCCACTCATTTTCAGCCATTAGATCTGAGATCATTAAGGTCAAGGTCAACTATGATCTCAGATCCAATGACTGAAAATGATGGAGAGTCTGGTGTATTAATACATCAGGTGTACTATATAAGGACCCTTAAAGTACTCTATATGTAATGCCTTTTGACCTTCTTAATTAAATGTTCTTTAAAAAGATTCAAAGGAAAAGTAATTAGGTATTTGGCAAGATTTTATTCACTTGAATAAAATTTAAAGAATGACCTCCAATTAGCTTTATGCTTTTAGAACCATAGCTTATAAGTTATAACATAGAGATAGATAATGTGTCCAATTTGTATATGATTTTATATTTCTACACTATTCACCTCAACTCAAATGGAAATGAAATAATAAAAGAGAAGATGATAATATAAACTGTCTTATAATTCAAGTGATATCACGTAATAATCCAAGTTCAAACTCAAAACACATATGCTTTCACTCCTCCGAACTCATTAAAAAAATTAAAAATATATAAAAACTTCATTCTCATACTTTTATACAAACAAATGTATATATATCATATATAAGTATATAATTCATAGTTTTTAGTAACATGATTTCAATTATAATATAAATAGAAACACAGAACTTAATATTTGAAAACAAAAATATTTCAAAATAAGGGCCAAGTTTAAATAATAAAGTTGTGAATGTTAATATATATATATATATATATATAATCGGATTATTGGAAGAAATTATAATTTGTTATTTTCCCTCCTAAAAATGTCACATCAATAAGTAATAATTTTTAAAAATAGTAGTTTTTCAAGAAATTAACCATATTATTTAGCACTCGTTTCAATTATATATTGTTGCTATTTATATTTAAAATAATAATAATTATTATTATTATCATTATATCATTATTATTACTATTATTAATTATTATTATTATTTGTTGATGAATGTTGTTTAATGTTGAACAATAATTTAATTCTTTTGTATTAACTATCATTATTTAATGTCTAAAATTATTCTCATTCTCAAATTCAAAGTTAAAGAAATTTTAAGGTACTTTTTGTAATTTTGAAAAATGTTGTATATAAATAAATATTTCAAAATTTATATTGTTGATTGATCAATTTTGATCGATTCCAAAAATCATTAGCTTATCAATTATTTCTCTAGCCAATAAAAATATTCAACAAAAGATAAAAATAAATAGAATGTAAGTTTTCAAAATTAATTTTTTTGCTAACTTTATTACTTAGTGTTTATAATTATTCTTACTATCGATTTTAAAGTTAAACATCAAGATAATTTTTGTAATTATGAGACATGTTGTATATAAATAAATATTTCAAGACTCATATTGTTAGTTAAATGCCGAAATCATTAGCTTATTAATTATCTATAGAGTCATGATAAAAATTCAACGAAATACAAAAATAAATAAAATGTAAGCTTTCAAGTTGTTAATTATTGTTTTTTTTAACTAAAATTATTTAATGTTTACAATATTCATATTATCAATTTTAAAGTTAAAAGAAATATTAATATAATATTTGTAATTATGATAAATTTGTACATAAATAAACATTCAAAACTCATACTGTTAAGTGATCACTTTAACTAACTCCATCATTGAATTATCAAATTATCTATCGAGCCAACAACCATAATTTTCTTTTCAAAAGATAAATAAATATAATATAAACTTTCAATTTCATTGTTTAGATTATTTGTAATTTTGTATTCCAACCTTTTAATATTGTATATTGTAGAATAATATATATAATTAGTGTTATTAGAATTTAAAACAATACATCATAAGAAAACGAATGCATAAGGAAGTTCAAAAAACACCTGAGAAATAGAGACCAAACAAATTGTATTTTCTTCAACTAAAACTCTACTTTACCCAATATATAATATTATTTGCCTTTAGATTATGCACAAAAACAGAACTACCATAGATTATGCACAAAAACAGAACTACCAATTTTTATTTTTAATGTATATATCATATATAAAAAAACACACACACACATAATTTCTCTCTCTCTCTCTCTCTCTCTCTCTCTCTCACTCAAAGCTCATTTATGTCTCAGTCTCTCTCTCTCCTCACTGAGTCTTGTCTGGTTCAACAAAACCAAACGCCCCATTAAAAACCGCCCTTCTCTTTCATTCCCCTCTTCCTGTCGTATAGGCAACATCACTTGAACGTAAAAGGAAATAAAACCAAGAAAAAGACGACCCCTTTCTCTCTCTATCTCTCTCTATGTAACATTGTTTTCCTAGTTATTATACATACACCCACATATGTATATATATATGCTCGTGTTTATCACCTAAATCCATACGAACCCATTTCATTCATGCCCTTTTTCCCCCTCTCTCTCCCCACTGAGAATTGCTAGCCCTTTGGGTTCACTGATGCGTTTTGGCACTTTTTTCTGAGGAATCTTGAGGATTTTGAGCAATCTGGGAAGACCCATTTGCTTATTGTAGGGATCTTGCAGTAAAGGTACAATCTTTTCGTGTTTCATGCAGGATTTTGGTTTTTGATTTCTGGGGCTTTTCAAGATCTGCATATAATAGTGTTTGCTGTTTTATTTGCTGAATTAATTTTATTTTTCCTCAAATGGGTTGTTGATGTTTTGATGTTCCATTGATAGTGCTGCTTGAGTGTGTTTTTCCTCTTTTACCTAACATTTGTTAGGTTTTTGAAAAAATGCAAAATTATAAATTGAAGAAACGTTTGCTTTGTAAAGGTGGTTCAATCCCATTTCTTGATGTAATGCTTTGAAAAGTGTTCTTTTATAGCCTCTTTGAATTTGAATTTTTCTTGTTTTTTTATGGAATGAAATCAATGGCTGTATTTCCCTCAATAGGGTGTAGGGTTTGATCTGTGCTTATAGATTAGCGTTTCTAACCACCAAAAGGCACTTCTCTAACAAGTGGTTGCTTATTCTTGCAAATTTCTTTTGAGCTAATAAAGAATGAATTAGTGGTTAATATCTCACCAATTATGCCCTGTGTTTCTCTGTTTATCTCTTGGCATCTTTAGCAAGTGATTTTCTTGCCAATTTTTATCTGTGGTGCTGTTTTTTTGGGACAAATCTTTCCTTGTTTGTGATTGATGTTTATTGAGTTCTTATTTCTTATCAGTTCTTGTTGTTATTAGTATCAGATGGATTCATTAGAACCTGTTTAGTTGCACTAGTTTCTTGCAAATCATGGTCGGATCATGGTTTCCCGTTTCTTTATTGTCGATTATGGTGCATATTCACCTCATTTTTTGAGTGTGTATTTCTGTAATGTGGCCCTGAATTGATAGGAATATTGGGTATTTGAGTATCTCATGTTGTTGAAATTTTAGATATAGTATGGTTTGATTCTTGAATGTCTTGTTTTGTCAGTTTTGATTGCTTCTATTATAATTCTATTGGGATATTTCTTGTGTGTTTTATAGAATCCTCATCATGGAAGATGAAACTTCGTGGGTCAGTCATGGTGTGGACAACTCTGCAAACGATGCTGTGGAGTTCGATTCATTCCCAGAGCTCAATGATGAGACTGATATTTCTGCAGTTTCTTTGGATTTAATTCTGCCAGACGATCTTTTGGAACGTATACTTGCCTATCTCCCAATCGCCAGCATCTTTCGAGCTGGCTGTGTGTGTAAAAGATGGTATGAGATAGTGACATCGAAGAGGTTTTTATGGAATAGCTCTCATGTATTCTCACAAAAGCCTTGGTACTTCATGTTTACGAGCTCAGACGAGCCGGTCGGCTATGCCTATGACTCCATTCTTCGTAAGTGGTACGCCCTCGACCTCCCCTGCATCGAGAAATCTAATTGGTTCATCGCTTCATCATATGGTTTGGTATGCTTCATGGACAATGATAGTAGGAGTGAGCTTTACATTTGTAACCCGATAACAAAACGTTTCAAGGCACTCGACAAGCCTCCGGGCCCCAAATTCTCTGACTATAGTGCTTTGGCAGTCTCGGTCAACAGAAGCTCTCACGGCTACCTTGTCTCGATCGTGAAATCGAAGCAAGTCCCGGAAAACTTCTTTCAGTGGAACCTGTCGATCCATATCTACGACTCGGAAGAATCAACGTGGGCAACAACCCTGACCGAGGTTTTGACAGGGTGGAGAGGTGGGGACGAGAGCGTGATATGCGGCGGCGTATTGTACTTTCTTATTTACTCAACTGGTGGTGGCCGCCCCGAGTGCCGACATGGGCTAATTACCTACAATCTCGGAAGCCGGTCGACCTGTCTGATGAGGAGCTTCATACCAGTGCCATGCTCACTTACATGCGGCCGTTTGATGAACCTAAACGAAAGGCTTATAATGGTTGGGGGAATCGGGAAGCAGGATCGGCCCGGGATTATCAAGGGGATCGGGATTTGGCTTCTGAAAGGGCGCGAGTGGCAAGAGATAGCGCGAATGCCTCATAAATATTTCCAAGGTTTTGGCGAGTTGGACGATGTGTTTGCGAGCAGTGGAACAGATGATCTTGTGTACATTCAAAGCTACGGAGCGCCAGCTCTCCTGATTTTCGACTTTAATCAGAAGCAATGGAAGTGGTCGCAGAAATGCCCCGTTGCAAAGAGGTTTCCTCTTCAGCTTTTCACCGGCTTTTGCTTCGAACCGAGGCTTGAAATCACTCCATAGCTGTTATATGGTAACTTAACATTCTTCTAATTCAACTATTTTGTTCTTAGCAAGGCTTATAGATGATGAAGTTCTTCCATGATTCTTTATACTTGGAACAATTTTTGAGTTAATGAATATGAACAAATTCAATCTGCTCTGCTCTTTTTCATTAATGTTGCATCTCTCTCTCTCTCTCTCTCTCTCTCTCTCTCATCCATTGTATAAATGAATTATTGCATTTGTCCAAGAATGGACCACACTTGTGTCTGTGTATGTGAGGTACATGCTCAACCTTGTACTTTTTTCTTGAAGATGTCAGTTTTGTTTGTTAACGAAGTTATCTATCATAGCACATGCCAAACTGTAAGGGACCATATCTATGTTTAATATTTGATTGGATAGGATTCATCGTCAACGAGTTCGTCATCTATGTACATTAACTTAGACCGAACCAATTAGGGTTGGGTCGAGATTCGTTACTCACTAAGCTATAGATTCTCAAAGTGTCGCGATATTTTTACATATACATGTCTGTAATGGGCTCCGACGATGATATTGGTCTGTGTTGATCGAATCGGGTTGACCTCTTATGCTCGTTCGATATTGGTCTGTGTTGATCGGGTTGACCTCTTATGCTCGTTCGATCGAGTTTGTGAACGTTTTCGAGGGGTAGTGAAAATGTAGAATGTATGTTTTTCATACCAATAGTACATCTGGTATAACGTATATTAGCTTATTTATGTTTGTATATGTATGTGTAAATTTATGATAAATACCGATGAAAAAACAAACAATCTTTTTATTTTGTGATGGGCCTTAAGGCCCAAGTAAGCAATTTTGGGCCAAAATGAAAACTAGTTTAGTCCTAGTTAATAAGCCCAGATGATTAAACTAATATCCAGTTATTTAATTAGTTTGGGCCAGATTCTTTTCTATTTGTTTGGTAAATGGGCCCAATTATAACTTAAATAATAATAAATGGGGTGGACACTGGTTTTCAATTTAATTTCAAATAAAATTAGGTGTATTAAATGAAAGTATGCAACAAAAAATGGAATTTTAGGTTTTGTAGATTGATTTAGGGAGGATAATAAGGTGTGATATCATGGATTAGTAAATGTGTTTAAGAAATATAACATTATTAAGTAAAATTAAACATTCATTAATCATAATTTATTAAAATGTTATGGCTTGAAAGTGTAAGTATAAAAATGAAATACATCTACTAAAAACCTTCAAATGAAATGGAATTAAATCAACTGTTTACTAATATTAAATAGAATATTCTTGTATAGTAATACATTTGTTTTATTATACTTTGAATATGTATTTTAAAGTATGATTGTTCGTCACAATCAGTCTTTTATATATATATATATATATATATATTAAAACAACTTTGGTCCTCTTTAATATTGAATAAAGTTAATTAAGCATGTCAATGGTTTTTTTTGACCACCAACATTTAAATATCTAAAAAAAATTAAGATCTTAAGCCTAATAATTTTTGATTTAATATTCATTTGTGTGACCAAATTGTATAATATTAATGAATATGGGAATATTGCATCATGGACCATTTCATGGTATTTATATATGTTTGATGATGTTATCAATGCACAAAAATATTCAAATACTTTTTGCATGTGTTTTAATATATTGATTAATTTACTAATGGCACAATTTAGAAGTAGCTTATATCTTACACATCATGATAACTATTTTTTCCTTCTATAATATTTATATTATAGAAATATAAATATTATTATCTTTCATAAATTAAACCACCACAGACCTGTTTCATTGAAAGGCAAGAAAATTATTCTGTGATGACTCAACTTGAAAATGAGGCATATCAAAAGCACTTTGCCTATCAGTGGTGACCAGAACAAGATAAGTCACCTCCATCATAAATATCTCATACCTGAAAGAACAATTTAATTATCCTTTATTCATCCATAATAGTCAACTACTTTGAGACTGCTGGGAATTACATGTAACCTTTAATCAAGCAAGCATTTTAATTCTGTCAATACATGGTCATCTGCTCGTCATCTGTTGCATCTACGGTTATCAGCTTATCAGAAACTCTCCGGAACTCGTACAGACACATGTCCAAGTAAATAGAAACGTGTCACTTTCAATAAAATAAAAAAAGAAATTTTTTCAAACACTTTTACTGGAAAATAAATTTGAGAAATATTACCCTTTTTTCAAGAGAAACATTACCCTTTTTTTTGAAAGGAAAAATATTACAGTTTTTTAAGAAAATAAAAAAGCTAGAAATTTTTGACCGTTTAAGAAAATAAAACTGCTATTAATTTTTGACCCTTGTAGAAAATAAAAACATGTCACTTTAAATAAAATAAAAAAGGAAACTTCTTCAAACAGTTTTACTAGAAAATAAATGTGAGAAATATTCGTTTTTCAAGAAAATAAAAAAGTAAACTTTAAACCATTTCTTAACAAAATAAAAAGTTACAAATTTTTATCGTTTAAGAAAATAAAAAAGTTATAAATTTCTTAACGTTGTTGAAAATAAAACATGCCACTCTCAATAAAAGAAAAAATGATCTTTTTCAAAAAGTTTTACCAGAAAATAAATGTGAGAAGCACTACCGTTTTCAAAGAAAATATAAAAGAAAACTTTAATTCAATTCTTAACAAAAAAAAAAAAAACTATATTTTTTTGACCATTGTAGAAAATAAAAATGTGTCACTTTCAAGAATATAAAAAAGAAAACTTCTTCCAACAAGTTTACTAGAAAATAAATGTGAAATATCATTGTTTTTATTAGGAGAAATATTACCCTCTTTTTTTTAAAAAAAAAAATATTACCGTTTTTCATAAAAATAAAAAAGGAAACTTTAAACCAATTCCTAACAAAATAAAAAAATTAGAAATTTTTGATCAGTGAAGAAAATAAAGAAGCTTGAAATTTTTGACCGTTGTAGAAAATAAAAATGTGCCACTTTCAATAAAATAAAAAAGAAACTTTTTCAAACACTTTTACTAGAAAATAAATTTGAGAAATATTACCATATCTTAAGAAAGTAAAAAAAGGAAACTTTAAACCAATTCTTTAAAAAATTAAAACGATAGAATTTTTGACTGTTGAAGAATTTATACATTGACTCAAATTAATGGTGATCCATGAACCTATGCATGTCTCTCCAACTTCTAGTCAAGAAGTATGATACATTCTTCAATGTATCTACATTCATCTACTTGCATAGGCTTGTATTTTATGTTTTGTTGAGTGTGCAGAAAAACTAGAAAATAGAGACATTGGTGAGGATAAACATTCTGTGAGGATAAACATTCTGTGACATTGGTGAGGATAAACATTCTGTGAGGATAATATTTTGTAATCCTCTTGAGTATTTTAAATAAATACTTTGCTGCACCACCGTGGACGTAGGAGTTATTTCTCCGAACCACATAAATATCGTGTCTCACTTCTTTTTTCGATTGTATTTTTGCATCTAATGTGGGTTAGACAATCGACTTTTATTGCTTCCGCTTATTTGCAACAAGATAAACCCAACAACTTTCTTGACGACAGAGTTCTTACAGAAACAAGAATAAATTTGAAAATTATAAAGATTCAAGAATAAAATGTGAAATGTATAAACAAAGAACAAAACAAGGAGATTATTATTCAAGACGTGTAAGAACACTAGAATCTTGAAGTCCAGATAAACCTATGAACTTTCTTGACCAAGAAAAATCTTCAAGAAACAGAAATAAAACATGCAACATATAAACAAAGATCAAAACAAGGAGATGATCATCCATGTCAAGAAAGAAGAATAAAATCTTGAACTTCAGATAAACCCAACAACTTTCTTGACGAACAGAGTTCTTACAGAAACAAGAATAAATTTGAAAATTATAACAATAGAGTTCATCAATTCACTCTTGCGCTTGGTGTTGGTCATCACTTGTATGGCATGGCGGCGACCATGCAGAAATTTTCATTGAAAGAGAAAGGTTTTCAGGTTTGTCGGAGGATTTACGCATGGAAGTTTGAGACTCTTTTCAAGTTACCGTTGGCCCTTTTAATGGACCTCATTTAATGGGCTTGGGCTCAGCAAAAAGCCCATATTTATTTGATTACCGTTGTTTATTTTAACGGTCATATTAAATTAAAGATAGTTACCTTAATTAAATTTCTCCGTGTTTTACAGAAAGTAATTGTCTTAATTATTACCACTTACAAATATTATCGTTAATGAGTCAAACTCAAAGATACGATTATGTAAAATATTTATGGAAGCTTTTAAAAATTAGTTATATGTATTATCACATGTGACAAATAACTTCCATTAACCTAACATGATTTTAGACTATAATTCTTTTATTTGCATAAATTAAGGATTGTAGTTAATATACTTCAAATTACCATTATACCTTTTTAAGTTGTTTAGGTTGTAAGTTTTTAAGCTTTCAAATATGACAAAAAGACATAACTCTCTCATAAAAAAATTATTGTCATTTTAACATCTGAAAAACATTATTGAGATAAAATATAACACCTATAATATACCGTTTATAAAGTTTCTTATATCTTGTTTTATATAACCAAATATTGAAACAATTAAAACTAAAGGTGAAAATGGGTCCAATTTGAGTATGATTGTATGTTCACATCCCAATTTATCAATTTGAGTATCCAATAATATTTTTATCTCACCCTAATAACTTATTATATCACCTACAGCCTTAAATTATTTGATAAAAGTTATCATTAATTATCTCAGTTCAAAGGGAGTAATAGGAAATAAAATAATAAAAACGAAAATTTAATAAAAAAAGCATCATTAGAAAAAATACAAATCGAACTATATAAGAAGGGAAAAATAATTGTATCATGAGTTCTTCATTTTAATTCTAGGAAGAATATTCACTTCGGTGATCACCATATTTTAAGAATTTTAAGATTACAAGCAATATAATTTTTATTCCATAAAACTACTATAATATATTAGGCAATTCATATTTTATAAAAATAATCATACTTTTGTATAGGTAATAGATAATAAATATGTGTAAATTTATGTTAAATACGGATGGAAAAACTAACAATCCTTTTATTTTGTGATGGCCCTAAGGCCCAAGTAAGCAATTTTGGGCCAAAATGAAAACTAGTCTTGTCCTAGTTAATAAGCCCAGATGATTAAACTAATACCCAGTTATTTAATTAGTTTGGGCCAGATTATTTTCTATTTGTTTGGTAAATGGGCCCAACTGTAACTTAAATAATAATAAATGGGGTGACACTAGTTTTCAATTTAATTTCAAATAAAATTAGGTGTATTAAATGAAAGTATGCAACAAAAAATGGAATTTTAGGTTTTGTAGATTGATTTAGGGAGGATAATAAGGTGTGATATCATGGATTAGTAAATGTGTTTCTATTATTGAAGAAATATAACATTATTAAGTAAAATTAAACAGACATTCATTAATCATGAATTATTTATTAAAATGTTATGGTTTGAAAGTGTAAGTAAAAAATTGATATTTTATGTAGTTTTTTTCACCATTGAAAATTGATTTTATATACATACATACATATATATATATATATTCTCTAAAGGCTGATTTAAAAATAAAATTAGTTAGGCATTCAATTAGTAGGAGACGATAAATTTCTTAGTCAATTCTTGCCCCCTTGTCCTGCCTAACTTTTTCTGATATTACCAAATTTGTTTTACATTTAATATTAGTCAATAATCTGTATTTTTTTTAATTTAATATTTTTAGTTTACAATCTTTTATTAGATAATTAAATGACAACTCGGACTAGTACAAAATTGGTTTAGTTGTGTTATTACATCAATTAACTGAGACAAAATGAGTTTGGGTTGTTGATAGTCAACCCATCTCAAATATTATTCATAATTTTTTTCTAAAAACCTTCAAATGAAAAAAATCTGAATTTTTATGGAATTAAATTAACTGTTTACTAATATTAAATAGAATATTCTTGTATGTATACATTTGTTTTATTATACTTTGAATATATATTTTGAAGTATGATTGCTTGTCACAATCATACTAAAACAACTTGGTCTCTAAATATTGAATAAAGTTAAATTAAAGCATGTCAATGGCTTTTTTTTGACCACCAATCATATATATATATATGGAATAATGGAAGAATTGAAATTCAATGGCTTTTTTTGACATATATATAAATGGAATAATGGAAGAATTGAAATTGCTCACCATCATGGACTATTTCATGGTATTTATATATGCTTGATGATGTTATCAATGGACAAAAATATTCAAAAACTTTTTGCATGTGTTTTAATATATTGATTAATTTACTAATGGCACAATTTAGAAGTAACTCATATCTTACAGACCATGATAATTATTTTGTCCTTCTATAATATTTATATTATCAAATATAAATACTATTATCATTCATAAATATATATGAATGATATTCAATAAATGTAATAGACATTCCATGAGTCAACAAGATTCAGGTAAGTTCAAACTTCAGAATATTTAGAGAATAAAAATATTTAATTTGTTTTTAATTTTGTTTTTCTAAATCTATAAATTTGTATGTATTTATATATACACATATAATAAGATGAATTACATCCAGTATCTTTGATTTTTTTTCACAAAATTAGTTAATAGATTAACGGTTTGTAAAAACAACAAGGTTGATTTCAGTATTCCCATCAAATTATAAGCGATTTTGTACATATAGCGATGATTTATTGACACACCCGAATTTAACTCGTAGCTCACGCATGATATCGTGTTGATTTCAGCCGTCCCACCAAACCAAACTATCAACACCATTTGCAAATTAACCACCTTTTTAACGGCAATATATATATATATATTATTATTACGAGTTTGATACTCAAGAATCCCAAACCACCAAACTCATTTTTCAGTCACGTTTTACTGGACTCTTGACATATAACTTACAGATGACACCATGTTAACTGCCACACTCGTACAAAACGGTTGTCGATTTTTGCGCATCTATAAAACTAAAATCCTACATGGAATGACATGTGATAATGGTGAAAAGGTGTCCATAAACCCTACGAAAAAATTAAGGACAAATATACTATAGACAAACAACGGAAATCCTTTCTACAAATATGCACACCATTTTACACAACCGAACCGAAATTTCAAACTACACAATCGATGATGTTCCGTGTGAGAAAAGTAATAGCGAAAAATCATTAAATTTACAAACTTTATGACTCGACAAGAATGAAAATTCCATAAGTATATTGTCTGAATAGAGACGTAGATAATTGAATAGATATGGATAAAATAGTTATGTCCAAATTTCAAAATCAGTTATTATTTTCTAAAACATAGCTTTTTATTACCACTTATAACCAAGGATGAAAATATCGCGAAATATCGCGGATATATCGCGGATATATCGCGGATACGGATAATGCGATACGGATATTGGGTGTTAATGTTTTTTTTCCTGGGTATCGCGGATATTTCGCAAAATATCGCAAAATATCGATATCGATATCGATATCGGTTCAGTGTAGTATAAAATTGGATGAAAATTGGGAAATATCGCGGATATATCGCAAAATATCGCATGTATATTAAAATGAGCGATTTTGATTCACAAAATTGAACTATGTGATTTTTTTTCCTTACTTTGTATTATATATTGTGTTTGATATTGAAAGTAATATATTCTCCTCATATCAATCTTTCATTCACGGATATAGCCATATTTTGTGGTTTTTTTAAATTTCCATTCCTTTAACCAATTATTACTTCATTTACTTCTTTTTTTTGCATGATATATTTCTCTCTCTCTCTCTCTCTCTCTCTCTCTATATATATATATATATATATATGTTAAAGGCAAGTGAACATTTTCTATCATACAATTTAAGGTTCAAGGTATGATATTCTTTCATATCAATAACTCTCTCCCAACATTTTTGATTAAATTAATTTCAATTATTTACTTTATAGATTATGACTATTTTAATGTATCTAATTTATTTATTTTTTTGGATATAGGGCATTGACATTGGAGAGGAAATACTTGCACCACTATATATCACTCAATTGTCATTTTGAAGAACTACGAATTGGTATGTAAATTTAATCTTTTTTTTTCATTTTAGTTGATAAAACTAGCATTTTTATTGGTATATTGTAAATTGCTATGTTTAATTGTGCTAATTATGTATATGTTAGGTTAGTTAACTTATAGAACTTAATTATAAAATCATAATTTTACAATTAATTATTTTATAGTGAAGTTAGCACGTAAAATGTAATGTTGTAATTGTGTATTTACAATTAATTGTTATAATTAGTTTTAGTAAATTTTTAATAGTGCTAATTATGTATATATATGTTGGTATATTGTAAATTGCTATGTTTAATTGTTGGTATATTGTAAATTGATGTGTTTAATTGTGCTAATTATGTAGTAGTATATGTTAGGTGAAGTATTTAGTTAACTTATAGAACTTTATTATAAAATCATAATTTTACAATTAATTATTTTATAATGAAGCTAGCACGTAAAATGTAATGTTGTAATTGTGTATTTACAATTAATTGTTATAATTAGTTTTAGTAAAATTTTAATAGTGCTAATTATGTATATGTTGGTATCAGTACTGCTTGGATCAAGATGACATTCCATCTACTATGTTTGAACCTCATAGGTCATCCTTTTGGTACTAGTGTATTGTATGATGTAATTTTAGTAATTTTGTCTTGTATTATGTAATATATTATCATTTTTCATTCGAAAAACAATATTTATAATGCTTATTATCTATATGTTAGTTTTAAATATATTATTTTAATGTGATTTTGAGTGGAATATATGTGTAATGAAGTGTAAAAATAATCCCTAAAATTTCATATTAAATTTCCAAAATTTTAATAAGATTTCCATTGTTTTTTCAAATTTTTTGCGATATCGATATGCGATATCGACATCGATATATCCGTAAAATCAAAGTTGCGATACGACATGCGATATCGATATTTTCATCCTTGCTTATAACTATAAAAAGCAACATTCTTACATCACTCAAAAAAAATGATTTTTTCGCATAAATGAAAAAGAAAAAAGAACATTTTAATTTCAATAAATAAAAGAAATTGGAAAGTATACCCAAAACTCACGCAAATCAGAAAGAAGACTTTGAAACGCAAAACAGAAGTTCCCATTTGTGAATCTCTCTCTCCTCTCTCTACTGATCCTCAGTGGATAACGAGAAGATTTTGGAGAGAGAGAGAGAGAGAGGAAGAGAGAGAGAGAGAGGGGCGATAATGAGGGATTCGGGTATGGATCTATTCGACCCGAGGACGACGGTGATGGACTCCGACTTCACCTCCTCTCCCAGCGGAAGCCGTGACCAGGACTTCGGCTTCGCCTTCAACGACAGCAATTTCTCCGACCGCGTTTTGCGAATCGAGATTATCGCCGATTCGGCCGAGGCCGTGCCGGAATCGGAGGGTTGCAAAACCCTAGCTGACTGGGCGCTGCGCAAGAGCAAACGGCGTCGTGGGGATGTGGGCAAGAAGGATAACGGTGAGCTGCTGGTCAAGTTTGCTTTTTAGTCTACTTAGCTGATGAATTGGTGTTTGATTGTTGATTTTGCTTTCGATTTCGTGAAATTTGTTGTTATTTCTGTTTTTGATTAGTTTCACTTAGCTATGCAATTGAGTAGAACGAGCATTCATTTTTGTTGAAGCTGGATAAATCTGGTATGTGTTTGATAGTTTGTTAACGTGCCACCATTTTGTGAAGAAAAAGCAGAAACTTTTGAGATGAATTTATTTGAAAAGGTGGAGCTTGACAATATTGATGACTAGCAGCAGTGTTTCTGGGGATTAAAGTGGAGTATAAGAGGCTAAGCGATCATTGGTAGTCTATTTTAGTCGGGCATGTAGAAGGTGGGTGATATTAGCATGGATTAAAATTGGCGGAAATTTCATGTTTGCTCGGAAATTAGGGACATCCATCTTAATGGAAAATTATGAGTATTGGGTAAGTGAAATGAGTTGTGGGCCTTGAACTAGTTGCTGTTTTGTCTGGTATCTACTATGTTCTTGAGTTTATGTTTTTTTTTGAGATTGGATTTGTTAGTCTCCCCTTTCCGGTATGGAATCGGGACTAGAATGTGTTGACGAATATATGTTCTATTACGAATGACCTACACAATTGCTTTTATCTGTTTTTCTCTTTTTTGTCTTCTATGTCTTGCTTTCGGCCTACTGTTTTTTTCCGCTGTCAATTATCACTTATCAGATACTCCATGGCTGGAGTGATTTTTTTAATCCCTTTTTTTGCGTATCATCAACTTCTACACATTCTTATAATGGTATGGGTTCTGCTCATCTTAATCAGACATATACAACTCGTTTGCAGCTTTGGATATCAACGATTGTCCTGAAGAGCAGATTTTAGATTGTCAGCCAGATGCTGAAGATGGCGTTGGTGATGAGAATCCTGATGAAGAAGAAATTCCAATGATTGAAGATTCACCGTCAGGTAGTAAAAGAAAATTCTAGATCTCTTTCTCTATTTTTTTATGGTGGATTTGATGATTGTAGTCTAATTGTGGTACAGTAAATAATTCTTTGATTCTTTCTAGAAATATTCCAGTTTATGCATTTTAGCAAGGCTGAAGTTTGAAAATGGAAAAAAAGTATTGTATAGGTGCCAAGCAGCGGGCATTTGATAATATGTTAGGTGATCAAACACGTATTCCATCATTGGTGGAAAATGTTTTTATCTAAATGCTTAATTAGCAAGTTTAAGTTGGGATGCAAAATAGGGATCTATTAACTGCAGCCCAAGTGGACCCTTTTTGGCTGAAAATTGTGATTGAGTGGCAATAAACGGTGTGCTTGATGTGCTCTATGGCTGAGTGAATGCAATTCCTGTAAAGAATGTTGTGATGTGGCAACAATAAATACAAAGAGATCAAGTTACTCATTTGATGGAAATTTTGCTGAACTGGTCTTTTAACACGTGTGAGATTTGAGTATCTTTCTCATATATGGTCATTATTCAACTGATTAAACTGGTTATTTGTCAGCTGGCATGCCCATAACTGCTCGTGAGAGATTTGCTTCATTATGCCCTCTGTCAGGATTAGGAAATTAGTGCACTTACCGGAAATGGACATACAAAGTTGCTTTCTTCGTAAACAGCATCCTTCTCACAGAGAATTATGTTTTGTGTTTGCCACTACAGGAGATGAAGCTGCAAATAGTGATGACTCCAATTGGTCTGACGATGGTTCAAGAGTTATAAGAGTTAAAACTTTGCATATTAGCTCCCCTATCTTGGCAGCAAAGAGTCCATTTTTCTATAAGGTATGGATAGGCTTAATTTCTATTGAGTGATTGCCTTTGAAAGATTTGATTTATGGATTTGTTGTTCCCTTTTTTTTCCTTTTCTTCAGTTATTCTCAAATGGTATGATGGAATCAGAACAAAGGCACGTAACCCTGAGAATTCATGCCTCAGGTATGTGATCAGCTGCAGTGTGCAAATAATTACAGAAAAATTGCTCTAGTGCATATGGTAGTTGATTGCAGTATTATTTCACAAATTGTCTCTGTTTTTTTTTGTTTTTTTAGTTACTTTCTTGGTTCAGTTTCTTACAAGGAAAGAGTCGAAAGACTTAAAACCCTTTGTTGGTTCTGAGCTTATGTCTCATTTAACTTTTTTCTGTTTTGTTGTTCATTTATATTAGCTGCATTATGCATCAAATAATAGCACTGGATCTTGATCGTTGTTCACTGCCCTTGACCATGTGTATCATGTTTTATAAATGAACCTTTTGTATGTGAAACTGCATTCCTTAACTTATGCCTTCTCCAATGGAACAGAGGAAGCTGCACTCATGGAACTACTGAATTTTATGTATAGTAATACATTAAGCACCAATACAGCCCCTGCTTTATTGGATGTACTCATGGCTGCTGATAAGTTCGAGGTAGCTTCATGCATGAGACATTGCAGTCGTTTATTGAGAAACTTGCCAATGAATCCGGATTCTGCACTACTGTATCTTGATCTTCCTTCTAGCGTCCTGATGGCTGATGCAGTTCAACCACTAACTGATGCAGCAAAACAGTTCTTAGCTGCTCGTTATAAAGATATATCAAAGTAAGTTCTTCCTACCCACTTCTTTCTATGGCTCTTCATCACAGAATGAGAAATATGAATCGAACTTGAATTTGACATTTCCTTTTGGTCCGTTCGTATTTTTGGCGAATAAAATGTGACATCTTTCACTGCTTCTATATATCAACTATTTCCAGTGAGGGAAAAAGAGATAGATGATTTTAAACCTCAGATTAAAAAATCTACCTTTTTCTTTGACTTGTTTTTTATAATACTTAAAGATGAGTCTAATCAATTTATCAGTCAACATCTTGCATGAATTATAAAATTGTGTTCTTAGTCCCTATTAATCATCAATTCATCATGAATTTTATGTAAGCTACATTAAATATAATTTGTTATCGTTGTTCTTGACATCTATGTATGTGCTTGATATTGGGTGTAGGTTTCAAGATGAGGTTATGAATTTGCCACTTGCTGGAATTGAGGCAATATTGTCTAGCGATGACCTTCAGGTAGCCTCAGAAGATGCAGTCTATGACTTTGCTCTGAAGTGGACAAGGACTCATTATCAAAAATTAGAGGAGCGTCGTGATATCCTTTGTAATCGTTTGGGTCGCTATATCCGTTTCCCTTACATGACTTCCCGAAAGCTAAGGAAAGTCCTAACTTGCAACGACTTCGATCATGATTTTGCTACCAAAGCTGTGCTCGATGCCCTATTTTTCAAGGCCGAGGCCCCACATCGCCAGAGAATACATGCCCTAGAGGAGTCAACCTCCTCAAGCCGTCGCTTCGTGGAACGTTCCTACAAGTACCGGCCCGTGAAGGTGGTCGAATTTGAACTCCCTCGCCAACAGTGTGTTGTCTACTTAGACCTCAAAAGAGAAGAATGTGTTAATTTATTCCCTTCAGGCCGGGTTTATTCCCAAGCTTTCCACCTAGGAGGCCAAGGATTCTTCCTTTCTGCACACTGCAACATGGATCAACAAAGCTCGTTTCACTGCTTCGGTCTCTTCCTGGGGATGCAAGAAAAGGGGTCCGTTTCATTTGCCGTTGACTACGAATTCGCTGCTAGGTCAAAACCTACCGAAGAGTACATCAGCAAATACAAGGGTAACTACACCTTCACCGGTGGAAAGGCTGTGGGATATCGAAATCTATTCAGCATTTCCTGGACTTCGTTCATGGCTGAGGACAGTCTTTACTTCATCAACGACATACTCCATCTCAGAGCCGAGCTCACTATCAGACGCGAAATACCAACATAGAGAGCTCGTGAAATCGGGTAAGATGAAAGTGGTTATATTCCGAAATTAAGATCAATGTTGCAAGAGAGTTAGATTTCCTGCTTGTTGTTGTTTCTTGAAGCATTAAAGCTCCAGATTACTAACTTTTAAAAAACATATGCCCTTCAACAGATACAGATTATTTGGATGTTATATATATGTTGTAAATAGGGTGTTTGTTGTGCCTTAGTTATTGAGGAGTGTTGAAATGCGGTTTATCCTTTTTAACCTTTTGCAATTAAAGCATGGAAAATCTTTTTCCTAATGTTTGTTGTTGTTTCTTTATTTTACACTCTTTTAACTTTTTTTTCGTATTCTTTTCTTCGTTGATCTGACATCTACAATATAACTATCTCGACACATCTTTGAATTCTCACTCAAACTGGTATTTCTTTGATTCGTTGCACGGCTTGTTATATAATATATAGTTTTTTTGGTCTAACAAAACTATATATGAAATGTATGATACTTTTAATATTTAAACTGTTGAGTACTTAGAAATTTTAACAAACTATATTCTACATTCTAATTAACTATATTTGAAAATATAGAAAAATAACATAAAATTAATAATTATTAGGGTTAATTGTTGAAAAAATACTAAGTCTACTGAATTTGCGATTCTAACCAACTTCTGCATATTAACATATATAAAATGAATTTTCATATTATTCACTTAATTTATGGAAAGTAGTTTTACATGAGATTTGAGTAAGCATATAAAAATTATTTAATCCCAAAAATTTGTTATTTTACCATCTTGTTGGAAAAGAACCCTAATCCTAATCAGATTAGATTTGTTGTTAAAAGGATCCCTACTTACATTAGGTTTAGGATTTCAATAAGTAATATAAAAGAAATCCAAGATTTGTCTCTCCATACACATGAAACACTCGCCAACTCAATTAGCCAAGTCCTTAGTAACAATCGGATTCGTGGATTCAATCGTTGGATAACAGTGAAAGCAAACAATCGGATTCGTGGATTCAATCGTTGGATATCAGTGAACGTCGAAAACAAAAAAAAAGGTAAGATATCTTTCTTTTCGTGTCTTCAACATTGAACAAGTTTAATATTGACGATACATATGTTATGTTTCAAACAATGAGGTTTGAAATTCATACCATTTGATTCGATCAAAAAGAGATTGATTCTACAGTTTCCACATTCATGTTCATATTCTTGTGAAGATAACAATGATTGAGGTGTTGGGTTTGGATATCTTGATGGAAATCCTATCAAGACTTTGTGTGAAAGATCTGATACGATTGAAATCCGTCTCGAAAGCCTTTTCTGATCTCATCTCCGACGAAGTGTTCATTCATCATCATCTCCACAAGTCGAGCTTCAGGGCCATCCAGCTCAGCATAACGACATGGATCACCCTCAAGCAGCGTGGGTCGAGCTTGAGGGTCATCCATGTCGACGAAAACAGATATATCTGTAATTCAGAAGAAGAGAACGTGATGGGGACAATGTGCTTCGCATACAGCTACTATGGAAGCTGCAATGGTTTGGTGTGTCTATTGGCTCAACACGACAAGTACGTAAGTGGTGCTCTGTTATGGAATCCAGCTTTGCACGAAGCAGAATTTGTACCTATAAAAAAACCCGAAAAAAAGATAACATTCTCTTGGTTTGGGTACCATGATGGTGAATACAAGCTCATTTTAGGGACGGCCTCGCACATCCACCTCATCAGGTTGTACATTGACACCGATTCTTGGAAATCGTCCCTCAAAATCGACAAAAGAAACACTTGTTGTTTTTCTAAGGGGACCCTCGTCCATGACACCGTGCATTGGTTTGGATTTGAAAAGGAGACGGGTGAGCCTACAATCGTATCTTATGATATAAGGAACGAGACGGTTGGAGATATGAGGGTACCCGGTGGAACGCGTGATTCTCAGCTCTTCGTCGTGGGACGAGTAGATGGATGTCTGTCGACGATGTTTACGAATCAGGGCCGCGAGGAAATCTGGGCAATGAAAGAATATGGTGTTCAAGAATCGTGGACAAAGTTGGTGAGTTTACCTTTGCAAGTGTACTTGACTTATAGAGGGTTCAAAGAACCCAATTTTGTTGTCGAATTAGATGATCCTGCACAGCTCGCCTCTCCGATTTTTGATAATATGTTTTATGTCGAAAGTTTGATCTCTCCAAGATCAATAAAAACCAACAACATGTGTATGTTGTTGAGATTAGCGTTGTCACGAGTGTTTTCCGATGACCTGTGAGACGGTCTCACATAAGACTGACTCTTAGTTTTTCTTTTCATTAATTGTTGATCATCATATTAAATTGAGACTAGAATTTCTTGCTTTACTAAATGTGTGTTGAGTTCATTTTGTCTTGTATTTGATATGTTGGTGTTTTTGCATGAGTGTTTTTTGAATTGATATAATCTCATTATTGAGTTTATTGGTGAGTATTTTGACTTGTTTAAACATCATCATTGAGTAATTGAGTTTAATTCAAAATAAATTTGAGGATGAAATCTAAGGAGTGTGAATGAATGAATGAGAGCTTGAATTGTTGGATTTTGGAGAGGAAGAGAGATTAGATTATTTAATAATTTTAAGATTCTTTTTTTTATTTTAATAATGTAGCATTTTATTTAATGACGTAGAATATCATATTTGAGTCAGTGTAGTGATATGGGGTCCACATCAACGAGAAGCACAAATCGTATGCAAATCTTGTGTCAGTTAAGCCTCAATTATTTCAATATTTTTTAAAAAAAATTATCTATATTTCCACCGAAAATGATATATTCATCAATATTTTCGTAAAATAAAGGTATTGATATATCAATGTAAACTGATATTTCCATTCTTACTCATCATTCAAGAACACTATGTTTTCATTTTTTGAAATTGAGACACTACATTTAAAAAACAATTAATTTGAGGACAAAAAAGATCTTGTTAAATTTCAGGCCTTCTTGGTGAATAAATTTACTAATTTCGTTTAAAACCAATTATAAATAATAAAATTATTATGAATGTTATTTCATAATAACTAGTATTCCACCACGTGATGCGCGATTTATTATTTATTTTGATAGTTATATTAGAAAGTTAAAAATATAACTTGAAACACCATCTAACTCTTAAAAAAATCATTTTGCATAAATAGAATAGTGATAATGATTAGTATAGTATAAGATAATAAAAACAAATTAAACTAGCTATTAAAATTTACATTTTTAAATATTTTTTAGGTATTGATTTGATCTCGAACACTAAAAGACATATTCAATCAAGCTCGAACCATGAATTTTGGAATCGAACTCGAGCCCCGAAACCTGAACCTGACAGTACTCGACTCAACTTAATTTGTTATTTAAATCCCAAATTAGAACATAAATCTATATAGCATCGAAAACCCGATCCATATAATAATACCCTACCTAAGGCCTAAACTGCTATTTCTCTATAAGGCCCAAAAAAGAAAAGGTTGGCCCAAAAGGCCCAAATTAAAGCCCAATTTGAATCTGAAAAGAAAACTAAAAATCATATTATATATATATATATATATATATGATAAAGAAGGTACTAAATTCAGAAGTCTCGTTAGAAAATACACGAAAAGAAAATCAGCAAATAATCAGAAAAACGAGAGCCGTTGGATCTAGGGTTTTGCAGCGATGCCGAAGAACAAGGGAAAGGGAGGGAAGAATCGGAAGAGGGGAAAGAACGAGGCCGATGACGAGAAGAGAGAGCTCGTGTTCAAGGAAGATGGGCAGGAATATGCGCAGGTGATGCGTATGCTCGGAAACGGCCGATGCGAGGCCACCTGCATCGACGGCGTTAAGCGGTTGTGCCACATTCGGGGGAAGATGCACAAGAAGGTTTGGATTGCCGCCGGCGATATCATCCTCGTCGGCCTTCGCGACTATCAGGTAATTTTATTTGCTTCTGAAATTTTCAATTTTCTTTTTGGTGAATTGAAGTTTATGTTTGATTGGGGGTTTTTGCTGTCTGCGATGATTTCACATGCTTTTTTTTCCGATGTTCAGTGAAATTGTGGTGTTTTTTTTGTACTTTGCAAGGCTTTTGTTTCTTTGTTTTTGGTTGAATTTAGTATAGGATTTGTGCCACTTCTTTAATTTGATATTATCCCTTGCAATTGTTTTGGTTGAAATTTACACTTACAGTTTCCGCGATTCTTTTGGTTGATTTTGAAGTGTTTTATGTTGATTTTGTAGTTTCCATTAGTTTATTTCTCTATTTGATAGTCAAAGATTTTGTAAAGAGAGTAAAAAATCCAGTCTTTGAATGCCAATTTGCCAAAACTGATTCTTATATTGCAAAATATTTTTCTTGATGCCATTGATGAACACATGATGAAACCACACACAATGTTTGAACATGTTTTGGTTCCATGTTGAATCAATGAGTTTGAGTTTGAGTTGTATAAAGGTGATCTGATCTTGCAATCTTTGTTGCTCCTAATAGGATGACAAGGCTGATGTAATCTTGAAATACATGCCCGACGAGGCGAGGCTACTGAAGGCTTATGGGGAGCTTCCAGAGAACACGAGGCTTAACGAGGGCATTGCTGGTGGACTGGACGAGGAGGATGACGGTCCTGGCGACGATTACATTGAATTCGAAGACGAGGACATCGACAAGCTCTAGGGAAGTGGGCTCCGTCCTTGGAAGCATATTGCCTGTGTTTTTGTTTAGTAGAATGAATGCAAGATAAGTGTGGTGGTGTTTTCTTGTGTAACGTTTTGAGTAATGTGATAAAGCTTTGTTTGCTGTATGACAGATCAATTTTTATATAATTCAAGTTATTAATTGCCACCAAACAACTTTCTCATGTCTTTGCATCTGATTTTATCTTTCTTGGCTTGTTTGAAACTGTGATTATCATACCACATATTAGATAGGCTTTGTTATTAGTTGATGGAATCACAAAACTTAACCAAATCTTCCATTATTTGCAAAATAGGCAGCAACAAGATAGGATTTTATTCGAGATTGGATTGAAAAGATAGAATCCGATTGAAAAGATAGGATTTTATTTGATATGAATTTGATTTGTTTCCTAACAGATTGTGCATCAAATATCAAATATCATTTGATCTTGGCTCTTTCTCTCTCTAGATCTAATCTATAGGATCACTAATCTTATAAATTCTCTTTGTAGGCATAATTTTAGTGGTTCTGTTGTGGATTTGTTTTGGGTATGCATTACATAAGCTTTAACATATTCATGTTAATTTAGTGTGATTGTTCATATTGTTGTGCAGCAGCTAATTATGATTGAGCTTTGTTGAGTTTGGAAATCTTGATGGAAATCCTATCAACACTTAGTGTGAAAGAGCTGATTCGATTGAAATCCGTTTCCAAATCCTTTTTCAACCTCATTTCGAACGAAGATTTCATTCGTCTTCATCTCAACAAGTCGAGCTTCAGGGCCATATATCTCAGCAAACATGTATTCCTTCGTAGTCTTAAGCAGCGCGGAGACGAAGTGGAGTCGAGTTTGAGGAGCATCCATATGTACCCACGTACCTACTCCGATTGCTGTAAGCAGTATGGAGGAGAAGAAATGGACGCGACGGAGACGATGTGCTATGCAATGTCGACAAGCTTTGTAACGTTTCAAGTAATGTGATGAGGCTGTATCACAGATCTGCATTTTGTCCACAATTTTTATGATCCTTTTGTTGAATATTTAAGTTATTAATTGGCACCAACTTTCTCACATCTTTGCATCTGATTTTGTTGCTGAATAAAAGATAGTATTTATTAGATAATTGAGATGTAATGATATTAAGCAACCCCATGTAATCAACTTAATGAGAAAAGGACACTAGTCTTTAGCATGAATGCAAGGTCTTGTTCATAAACATCAAAACCTAACCTGAGCTACGAGCTTGCTCGGTGTTTCATCTCGGATCTGCCCGACAACGAAGTTCCAGACTTCCGAGTACCATAATACTGGCAAGCGACAACGAATTTCAGACTTCCGAGTACCATAATATTGGCAAGTGAAGATATTCATCAGCATCGATACAGAGTTGGTCATCCTGGTCACATACAACTAGTGGTTATTATCATGCAGTTTTAACATAAATAGAATGCTCACTTCTAACAAGTTTTGCAAATGATACAAAAATTGGCATCCTAACCTCACATCATCGGATCTTCTTCCCAGCCACACTCTTCCTTGCCGCCTCGTTGATCTTCTCAATGTAGCCCTCTATTGGAGGGGTGAGCGTTGCCATGAACCTGTTGACCGGAAAAGGAGTCAAATCCGGGACTAAAGCAGCAGCCTTCAAATCTTCAGGCAATGCATCGATGGCTTCCTTTTTCAACCTCAACAGAGTCGACTCTGCAGCTTGCCTTGCTCTATGCTTCCTCATCAGAACCCTACTATACTCCTTAGCAAGGCGTCGTCCATCCTCAACATTCAGATCATACTTCGGAATCTTATCAGCATCGACCAAACCTAAAGTGATTAGGTCCATGCCCGGGGTACCTATCATCCAAGGCGAATCAAATTCGTTCCCTAGTTTCTTTAGCTTCTGCTTAGCCTGCCCACCAGGCTTACTTACAAGTCCCATTTTCTCTCTCTCGCCTTCCCTAATCCGTTCTTTGGGCTTCAAGTATCTCAGAGGCGAAGTGGCCGTCAAACATTCATCAACCATTTCATCAAACTGGCTACGCTTTCTTGGCCCTTCCTTCTTCGCAGAATCCGGTGCTGCCCCCTTTTTCGTCGTGACCTTCGATCTCTTCAATGGCTGCCCGGTTTTGATCTTACCCTTCCCCTTCGCTGTCCCACTGACCGAACATCTTTGCAGGAACTGATAACTCAAAGAATCCAACGATGAATTCAAAGGCTTCAATTTCTTGATCAGAGTAGAGCTCATCATCTTGCAATCTACCAACTCAGCAATTATCCAAACAAAATGCCCCCTTTTCAAATCCTTAAGCAAATATCACAACACCTAACACAAATCGAATGCACAAATCTACATTTAATTCCATAAACATCTCAAAACAAAAAACCCAGCATTCATCTAAATAAATTACTGATTGCATAAATGATAAAACAAACCACAAATTAGCAGCTCAAAACCCAAACAATTAAATCTCAAACCCCAGAAAACATCAAATTCGAACACTACCCATTCTAACATACTCAGCTTACTCCATTAAAATGGAACACTATATAAAAGAATTGAACTTACCTTCATCGAATTCGATCGCACAGTTCGCTTTGGATGTTTGCCCTAACTTTTCTGTAATAATCGGAAGAGAGAGAAAGAGAGTACGAGGAAGAAGAAGATATGGGCTTTTAATTGGATCGGAAATGGGCTTTATAATAATTTGGGCTTTACAAGAAAAGCCCATGAGACATATTATTCATTTATAAAATATTAAAATGCATATTTACCTCTTTTATTTTTGGGAATTAAAAGCTCAAGTCTTGATAAATATTATGCAAAACATTAGAAAAAAAAAATATCTCAAGATAGGATAAAAAAATTGGACATTTTTATTGACTATGTAGCCATTTATTACATATTTGAAGTTTATTATTAATCGAATTAATTATTAATCAAATAGTATACCTCATATTTATTAGACATTCTTGTTGTGAGAAATAATTTGATTTTAAAATAATCGAATCAAACTTGAGTTTCAAAATGAGATCACTAATCGAATCAAACACCAATTCAATTCAAATAATTTGATTTTCTTTTCAACATAATTGACGTTTTTAACTTATCGAGCTTGAGTTCAAACCGAACTTACGATCTTCATGGTTGTATTAATAATTTTTTAGCATCGTAAGCTCGTGCAGAAACAATATTTCAACCATCTTCAACAACCGATCTCGAATTGAGTAATTTGATCCGATTTTCAACTAAACTCATACCTGATTTCAGAATGAACAAAGAGCCAAGCTGTTTCATGTAGATTAATGAGACATTATTCGAATTTACCAAAATGAAGGTAAAACACATAAACACAAATGATCTATTCTACATTACAAACATCATATGCCTCTGCTACATATTACATAAAATGATAGAAACACGAATCAAGCCGAAGTTGAGACGAACACAAGAGGGTTTTTGTCGCTCGAATCCACGGAGTTTATTCTGTACCGGTGATCTTCTTCTTTATTTCTTCGATGTCTTCTACCAGCTCTTTTCTGCTCGACTGCAAGAACATGAACTTGCTTATTATCGAACGAACTTTACAGGTTACGGTTCGTTGTTATATGCTAGCTGTTTATATACATGTTTGAAATCTTAATCATACAACTTCAGTTTGGGCTTAATGATAGATTCATGCACAGAACGTTAAACTTATGGAAATAATAGGTGTGGTGTAAATGAGATAATACAACTAGTGAGCTCTTTGAGATCGACTCTAGAAAAAATCAAATCAGGCTTTGAAAATAATTCTAGCTCAAGCTCAAGCATAATAACACTCGACCCGACAAGCTCGTTAGCCCAATCGAGCATATGTTAAATTTACTACTTTGCACTTAATAGAGAATTTCCACTTTTAATCATATACTTAGGAATTTAAGTAATTGGAAAATATATTTAGGTATCGAGTTGAGTAGAACTGAACTCAAGCTTATTGAGTTATCAAGTCAAGCTCAAACTTCGAGCTTTAGAATCAAGCTCGATTAGACTCATTTACACCCCTAATGTTCGTGCTCAAAATTGCTAGAGAATTGCAGATACGTATGAACGAGAGCTCATTGATGATATGTTCTACATATGAACGAGGGCTCATTGATGATATGTTCCACATATGAACGAGACCTCAAGTAAGAGAGAAAACTCCGTATATGTCATGATTGAATGATTTAGGGATCGTACCTTGAAAAGAAGGTAACGGTACACAAACCAACCAGTGTATCCAAGGCCAACCAACTCCAAGATCTTTGGAAGCTGAAGAGATTTTCATGGATTTAGTGTCTTTCGTTAGTCAAACGACAACAGAAAAACGAATCATTAACTCATGAGAAAGAATAACTAGATTACATATAACTTTTTTGAGAAACTCACCAAAGGGACTGAGTTGACAGCACCAACAACAACTGAAGCCAACCAAACGGCTACAATTGCACCGCCTCCATAGGTAAGTACAGTGGACTTGTTCTCAATGGCATCCCACTATAAGCATGTCAACGAGAGATGAATCAGGTAAATAGTACAAGAAAGGATTCAAGATAAGCTGAGCTCGATTACCTTTTCCTTCAAGTCCGTGAACAATTCACTTGTATCGAGAGAAGTATCATCGGATGAGGAAGCCTTGACCATGATCCGGAAACATCTCATTGGTTCTGTTTATGTACAAAATCAACATACGTTAAACAATAAAATACCTTGGGAGACAAGACACAACGTATTGTAGATATGTAAAGGGAAATACGTAATTTAAACATCAAGTACTCGTAACTAACTCATCCAATTGCTCAACGTTAAGGTGATCAGAAAGAATCGATGATTGCCAATATAGGGGAAAATGGACAGCTTAAGTTTAACAGCATGAAAGCAATTGAGCTCATCAAAACTAAAATTCGAAAAACTAACATTTAAAGGCTACGATTTTCAAGAATCCAAGTGTCCTTCATATCTCTATCTATCAAACCTCAAAAATGATTTAAAAAAAATCATCTTAAAACCAATAAGCAAATCTGATCAAGAGACAAACTTTTTCACTTATACTGACAAACAACATTTCTTAGGTGAAATCAATTGGAACGAGCAAATAAGCTCACAATCCATATCCCAAATCATCATTTTATCCACATTTCCTAATTTGACTCAAGAATTCACCACTTAGATCAACTATAACTTCAAGACATACCAAATCTCCAACTTTAACAATGACGAATTCGAAGATCTTATGAGCTCCCATCATTCATACCCTTCTCATAATAGTATCAACTAATCATACATTTTCCATCAATTACTACAGCACATATAATCATGTATTTTCACAACCAACCAATCAACAATCTAATCACAAATCAACACAATCAAGAATTCACCTAAAGAAAAAAAAAAAAAAAACACATCAAACACAGTCAACGAATACAAAAAGTCAACAGCATCATTTAAAAAATGTAAAAAAAAAAAACCCCACCATTTTGTTCACTTGCTTAAAAACAAAATTCAAGAAAATCGACAAAGATTAAACCTTTGAATTGTTTCAATGGAGTAAAAGAAATGGATGAACGGCAAGGCAAGGGGGAGAAGACGGCGGCGAGCTTGGCGGCGGGGAGGCGGTGCATCAAGACGGCGGTGGCCGCCATGGAAGTTGAAGCTGCTGCTGCCATTTTTATTGGCTGAAAACCCAAATTAAGAACAAAATCAATAATGGGTTTTGAGGTTTCTTGCTAATTTGCTAAGCCTCACAGTTCTCAATCTCTTCTGATTGCAGAAAATCCGGATTTTGTTGCGAAGAAATTTGGCCAAATTTGTTTGATATTAATAATTATTATTTGGGTCAATTGCCAGATGATCTCAGTTGCTGACACGTGGAGGGTTTGCGCCATTTCATTGGTGGATTATCTATCTTGAAATCTTGTTGATTTTGCATTTTTTGGATTCAAAAATCTCACCCAATTCAATACATAAACTAGGGACTCATTTAATCATAGTTGAAAGTCTTTAATACTATGGTTTTCACAAAAATTTGACGGAAAGTTTTTGTGATACGAATTTTTTTAATTTATGAACCAAACTCATTTTCGTTAATTTATATGTATATGGTGAAATATGAATTCTGAATTGAACTTGTCTCACCTAACATTTTTTAAACTCATATGTTTTTTATTTAGAAATTTTTTAAAAACAAGTGAGGATTAGATAATTAGGATTTAGGCCCATTCAATGGATGGAAATATTTAGTTCCATTTATTTAATATGTTTCCATTCTTAAAAACTAATTAGGCCTATTGCAAAGAGAAAAAGTGAATTGGGCTTTCAAGAAAAAAGAAAAGGTAACATGGGCCTTTATTGGACTAACAAGGGCCCAATAAATAAGGCCCTATTAGAGAAGCCCATCAACTTTCCCTAAGGCTGTGGTAAATACATTATTGTAGACATATTTGATTAGTGTTGTTTATTATATGCATTATTAATTTTTGAACATAAATACACAAGAAGACAAGAAAAATTATCAATTATTTTCATTTATTTATTCTTCATTATTTGATTTTGAAACAAAAATATTCAGGTTCAATTAATCATTGTGCAAAATAACCTTTTTATTACAACCTATTTGTATTTGAATTTGTTATAATATTCATCTATGCACAAAGATTTTAACTTTTTCATGAACATGTGTTCAATTCATTTTATGCATCTATATATGAGATATATCATGAAAAATATTAAGACATTTTAGTAGATCCAAGCAAGTCAAAATAACATATAGATTATTTATTTCAAAGAATAGTAACACATTATATAATTTTTAAATAGAACGAAAATTATTCTTTTCCTAATGATTTTTTATTCATTATTTTATAAAAAGGTTGCAAATTAAAGGGGAAAAAACCTTAAAATAGACAATATGACAGTACTATATTATCCATAGTCCAACTAATCCAACAGAACATTTGATTAAACAAAGTTAGCAAAAAAACACCAAAACAACAGCTCAAAAGGAGCTTTTTTTTTTTTTTTGTTTAATTTTTTCAATTTTGTATATTTATATCTGAACTTTTCACTAATTGATCAAGAACCCAGAATAAAGGGCCGATCTTTAGCATCAGTATCAATCCAAGATCATATTTTTTCACGAAGTTTTTTATGTTTGATGATGTGTATTGTCTTGATATCTGACGGGCATGGCAATAAGAGATTGGCTCATTGTTGTCGTCGTTTTAGATGCATGGTTATGGCAGTTTGTTCGAGGATCAGAAAGCTATAACAGGGATTCATTGGATTCTTTTCTTTACGATTATGCGTTCAAGAGAATCCCGAGACACTATGCAGGCAAGGTGTTTGATGTTATTCCTCCATCAAATATGTCAGGTGTGGAAGTGTCGATTGTTCGCCTCAGAAGCCGTAGTTTGTGGAAGAATGGGGCTAGTTACAGGTCATTTTCAATCCCACCAAGGATAATGCCATGGCCGTTTGCGAAGAGAGTCGATATTTTGTATCAAAATCTTGGCAACTGGTCATCCTACTACTATAGTGTCCCGAATTACGTTCTTGTTGCTCCTGTGGTAGGCTTTCTGGCCTATGATTCGAGCATAGGTTCGATAGATAATGGAGTTGTTGAGCTCAGACCAATGGGGGACGAGCCGTTTGTTGTAAAGTTTCCTAGTTTTTACATTCAGAAAGATGGTGTTGTCAATATGAAATGTGTTTGGTTCGGTAGTAATGGCTCATTGGCGTTCAGCAGTGTGACCGGGGAAAGATCGTGTGTAGTGAGAGAACAGGGTCATTTCTCTGTTGTCATCCCTTATCAACCGAGCAAGGATAAGGCCCTGAGATGGTGGATAATGGGAATTGCAGCTGGGGTTGTGGGACTGATTATCTTGCTTGTGGTTTGTGTCGTTGGATACAAGTGGATTCGAAGGAAAAAGATGAAGAAAATGGAGAGAGAATCTGAAAGAAGTGAGGTTTTGGACACTGTTTGGATTGGCAGGAGTAGGATGCCTTCTGCTCCAGGTATTAGGACACAGCCAGTTCTTGAAAGTAGCTATATTCCTTGATTGAAAATCGAGTTCTTGCAAATTGCTTCAGTTTTTTCGTTATGGGCTCTCGTTCTTGAGCAATATTGTTGTGATTTATCACTTTTCGTACATATTGTTAATCAGGCCATTTTTTCCCTGTGTTGAATATGAACATTAGAATGTGCAGATAGTAGTCCCATGTAAACTGTCTTCTTTCATGTGAATACATCTGTGTGAACGATTAATGTGAACGAAAGAAGAAAGAACGTATTTTGCTCCTTGATTGCTGGCAATCAGATGATATAGTTAAAGAAATCAAGATGTTATTACTCAATCAACATAAGAAAGAAACAGATTGTCATCATCACTTTTCAGCATACATTATTGCTGATTATTCCTTCTTAGACAACAACCATTAACCGATAGGCTGAATATTACAATAGTGATTAAGGTTCAAGGGAGGGTCAAAGTAGGAACCGCTAAGTATAGCATAAGCCAATAGCTTGTTAGCATTATCCGTTAGATGAATTCCGTCCCAACTCACATAGTTCTGAGGGTCACAGCATGCAGTGGCCGTGACCTTCTGCCCGTCTATGACCTTCGTGTTTCCACAGAAAACTTCTGGTTTGAAATTGTAGGCCCCCCCACCGTATCCACAACAGGCTGTGATCCCATGTTGCAGCCCTGCAGACAATGTATGTTGAAATCAAGAACATGTTTATAGGCAAAAAAACGAAACGAAAATAGGATTAGTTAAGAAGTTAAACCATGGTTTGTTGGGTTATGGTAGAGCTCTAGGATGACTGAATGAACGTCTACGTATATAAGATTAGCATCATGAAGATCTTGTCTTGCTTGATTGAGTGATTCTTTGAGCACAGAGTTGTACTCTCTTACGGCCTCGTTGAACGAGGTCATGCATCCAGCTGAGTCCACATCAGAGCCACTGTGAGAGATCTGGGTCAAAGCTGCTGCATAGCAGCCTACTGGGCCGATATTCAAGACCAAAAACGTGCGCCCTCCTAGCGCGTAAAGCTCCTGCAAGTTATCACAATCCATTTTCAGTTCTTACAGGGACGATGAAATCAGAGATTCCTAGATTAGTTGTCTGAACATAGTATTGTTGCTGTGTATTGACCTTGACAGCGTTGACGATTTCACCAGCAATTTGAGGCTCATACGGCTTCAGTCCACCTGATCCAAGCGAGGCTACATCATGTGTGACATCGTTCTGGCCAATCCAGATAACGTAAAGGGCTTTCCCGAATATATCAGGTCGAGGAAGATTACTTTCTCCTATGAACAAAGATTCAAACATCAGCATAACATGAATCAAGATTGCTGTGATCAGGTTGTTCATTATCATGCAGATTTTTTTTCTACCTTTAGACTCATCGACTTTCGCCTTAAACTGTTTCATTTGGTTGATCTGAATAGCCAGATAGAAGGGGCTTATTCCTGTGACAAATAAGGAAGAGTTTGGCTGCAGGACAGGAGAAGCTGATGTGGCAAAGTTGACACCATGTCTGAAATCAGATCCAATGGATTGCAGATAAGGGCTCAGAAATGGCAGTCCCAGAGCTTGAGCTGAAGCCAAACAAGCCATTCTTGATCAGTCAGGTACGACAAAACACTACACACAACATAATCTGTTCTGACATGTGAAAAGACTAAAATACCCATGTTACGTACCTAGGAAGTCGATATACAGCCTCCCATCCGTGGGGCGGCCAGTTGGTTTTCCAAAGTAGGTCATGCCATGAGGAGCCGGTTGAGAAGGAAAAGCTGCGTAGAATCCACCAGTATCAGAATTCGAGTCTCCAAACATGAAAATGGCTTCGAAGGCACAATTTGCATGGCTCTGGTGAAACAACATCACAAACAAAAGCAACCAAGAAACGAAGACTTGCTTCATAGCTAATCTTTTGCTCGAAGAACAAGCCATTTTTGTTGAAGATCAAGACTAAAGATTGCTCTGGTTCAGAGTACTGAGATGTCGATGGAGACGAGTAGCTTGAGCTCGTTATATAGAGGCCATTGCTGCATTAAAGCTCAGTGTATGAACGGCAACCTAATCCTATTTATGGAGAAGAGTTCAAGATTTTTGGTGAGTGCAAGAGAAATGACGTTGCAACAACTGGGACATAATTTGCTGGTAGAGTTATGAATGAGGGCCAAAGAGTGACAAGTGAAGAAATCAAGAAATAGAAAATGTAATTTTTGCAGTTGAAACAAAAGACAAATGTCATCAATTTTCTTTTATCTGTATATTTATTTTTCGAATTCTTGAAATCCCATTTCATCTTCCTCATGCAAGGTTCATCAATGGAGAAAAGGGCTTAGAAAAGAGCAATGCATATAGTTTCTGAGACAGTGTTTGATGCTATAAGCCATTTTTGTTAGAAATGAATCATTGTTCGTGTCAAAACTACGTAGTTTTTTCTTCGTGTGTATCGCTTACTTCGAAAATTACATGAAAATATCGATTTTTGCAAATGTGTGCGATGAAAACTAGGATCCAGAGTCTAAAAAGAAATGAATTTTTCAACTACTATGACATAACATGCACTGAAGTAATTGAAAAGGGCCAAAACATTTCAATAAAAAAATGAAGGAAAAAAAAAAACAATTTTGATTTGGTAGAAGCACAACTTCAAAAGGTACTATAATCAATAAATGATTGTCTCAGATCACAAAATAAAATGCTTACTAATTTACCTCTATCATTTCATTTTATAATAATAATTAATAATATTTTGACGTAGTTAATATTTTAATTTTAAATATTTATTTAATTTAGTAAAACATCGAATAAAATTAGACTATATATTTATTAAATTTCTTGAAAATAAATTAATGGACCAATACTATAAAAGAAGTGTGAAATAACAAAATATTGGTCGGAAAATGAATTAATATTTAGGTAACTATTGCATCTCTTGAGTGTACGCTGTGTTTTGAGGAAGTTTAGGAGTGTACTTCTTTGTCACTTGAAAAGTCTATAACGAGATTGATATTCTAAATGCATATTGGAGAGTATTGTGGTGAGAAAGGAGACGATTTTTGAGAAGTTGAAGTTTGAGTGTTTTTATTTGTGTCGAATTCATCTGTATTTAATCTATCTGCAGAGTTTGAACCCATAGTCAAAGGAAATCCACATAAAGGAGGCATCATAAAGGGGATTGTGGTGGATATATATAATTGGGTGGGAAGTTTTGATCTTTGTGAGAAATTTGGATGATGTATAGGGAAATTTTGGGAACTACCATTTTGAGAACAGATGTTGAATATTCGAGGATGAATATTATTATTTCGAAAAGATGTAGTTTCTCCAAAAATAAATTGATATTTTCAAATCTTATACTCTGTCACAAACACCACAACAAACATAAATGATTTTGAAAATTTGAAACTAGGTTCGCGATTATGTCATAAATGCAATATTGAGTGTTACGTCGATTATCTATTTAATATTAATAAATTTTAAACCCCCTCATGTAAGATATGACTTTTTTGCTAACGGTTACAACAAGTCATGTGACTCATATATTTATAACGTAAATTTGTTCGTGGAATGGTCTCATAAATAATTTACATGAGAAGGATCTTATTTAGTATTTACACATTAGTCAAATTCATTTTCACAAATTTATATGCGAATTGTTTATTACATAAGAAAAGAGTCCAGGAGACTCTACTCGTGTCCAGAAACTCTACCTGCATCCAGGAAACTCTATTCGTGTCCAGAAACTCTCCTCGCGTCTACTTTTCAGATAAGGTGAACATATCGTGAACACGGAATATAATATTGTGTTCACGTGCAGAAACATTCACATATCATGAATACGGAAAATAATATCGTGTTCACGATATACAGAAAGGTTCAACATATCATGAACACGAAATATAATATTGTGTTCACGATATGCTGATATTCTGTTTACGATATGCTGATATTGTGTTCACAATATGTTGTATATCAGAGGTATTTCCACTTTATGTAAATATAAACTTAAGTTGAGGGCATTATTGACATTTCGGCCTCATAATAGGTAAAAATGTACATTTTTAGAAAAATGGGTAAATAAGTTCATTGACATATAAAAATGGGTAAACGGATGTATTTCCACATACTTTTATGTATTTTTTAATATTAAAAAAAATTGAACACTTGTAATTATTTACTTTCAAAAAATTACTTCTTGCATTACATATTACAAAGTATATACTTGTAGTATAAAATATTTCATATTAACTTCTACTTTATAAAACTTTAAACATTTATTTTATCTTTAACATTTATGTTTAACTACATGAATTCCAAAAAATGGTAACCTTCTTCAATTAAATTATTTCATCACAAAATTTATATTAAATTAAAAAAGATGTTTTACAAAGAAGCCATATGAGTGGATCAATATAAGAAAGTAAATTTTTTATAATAAATTACATTATGTAGACTTTAGCTTAAATTTTACACAATTTATAGTTACTTAAATAAACATCTAATAGTATATATAATACACATATATAAAAAAAGATATGTTTTTTCATTCTTTTGAAATGATGTATTTTTAATCAAGAACTATATGTTTTTTCTTAGTAACACTTTTTAGGAGGAAATATAACAAATTAGTAAATTTCGCCAACATTCGTCTTTTATATATAGTATAGATTGGAGATGTTGCATTCAATACATCTCAAGAATGGACTAAAGATAGAGTATTATCAAATTTTGATAAATATGAAGATGATATCTTATCATTTATTAACAATATTATTGAACATATATTTAATTAGCATTTTTCAAAACAATAGAAACAAAGAGTAAATTTCAACTCTAATTTTGGAACAAATCATATAGTGTGAAGCCCTAAGATAGTGTAAAATTTTCTTTTTCATAAATTCATCTTATATTAACTTTGCCAACAAATACCATGTTTCACTCAAGGCAACATGTGTGTATAAATTATTATAATCAAAATGACTGTAAATGGGCTTAATAGATGGCCATTAAAGTCTACATATTATAAGGCTAGGCCCAAATCCAGTATTGAAAGCCCAAATATCATTATGGTAATATTATCATAAATATCATGAACATAAAAGGGGAATTGGATCCTCTATTCCAAGATCGTGTTCCATCTTATGTTTCATTATTTTAATTAGATGACAAGTGTACATTGGTGATGTCATCTTTTACACGTGTTGTGTGGGGATTATATTGGAATATCAGATGAAACACGATTTGGAATAGAAGATCCTGATTGCATAAAAGGAAACATTATCTTCTTACAAAACCCCCCATATAATATTGATATCTCACTAATAAATCTTAGTAAATTCTAGTATGTTTTAATTAATTACTTTTTAATTTCGAAGTAAATGATTTCAATGACACAAATACCGTCTCACATGCGACGACACTCGCGCACGGTTGACCGTGTCCCAGGACATGACCGTGCGCGACTGTGGTGTATAAGTATGTCTTTTTCAACAATAAGTATGTGATTTTTCACTATAAGTATGTGATTTTTTTCCTTGTCCATGACCGTGCCTTGCGCGAAAACTAAGAGCAATATGTGGCGCACGGTCGGGTCTCAGGACACAGTCGGGACAAGGATGAAAATATCGGTTTCGATAGATATATCGGTACTTTGATTTTATGGAAATATCAATGGATATATCGGTTTCGGTGGAAATATCGGTACATATATTTTTCCGATATTTACCGATATTTTCCCAATATTTACCGATATATACCGATATTTTCCCAATATTTACCGATATATACCGATATTTTCTCTATATTTTCCGATATTTATAGATATTTTCCCTACATTTACCGATATTTACCGATATATTCCCGATATTTTCCGATATTTATCGATATTTCCTTAATATTCATGAATTTTCCTATAATTTTTACCTGAAACCACTAATATTGAAATGGGTATCGATATTTAACCAATAATTATTAATATTTCATTTAATTTTTTACCAAAAAATGAAAATATCGGTGATATATCGTTATAGCCCGTGTTCAGGATAGGACGGTATGGATAGTATTGTGATTTTATCTATAGTATGTGTTTTTCATGCACGGTCGACCGTGTCCCAGGACACGACCGTGTTCCAGGACACGACCGTGCACGAGTGCCGTCGCACATGAGACGGTCTCACAGGAGTCCAGCTCTTTCAATGATATTTCATATTATAATTTTTTTTAAACAGGTAATTACTAAAATAATTTACACGGTTAATCATTGAAAATTTATAATTAAAATAACTGCACAACAAAATCCTAAATACGAAAAAAAACTCATCTTAATTACTCGAACTAAATTGTTTTTTTGAGTTCATTATGTAAAAACCACGAACTTGGAGTTTATTTCAATTGTAACATAAACTTTTGACTATATCACCAATACCATTCAACACCTGTTTCAATTCGGAACATACCTGAGTTTTTCGGGCTTCAATTGTTAACATGCAGTTCAAATTATATAAGTTGATTATTAACGTATATATTTACATGTGGGGTATGACTGATTCCATAATTGGGGTTTTCGTGCTCCAATTGCTGAAGTAGAATTCAAATTGTATAAGTTAATTGTTGAGTATAAATTTACATGAGGATGACGACTGTATTCAATATTAGTGTTGACAATCAACATATATAATTTGGATTCCACGTTAGTAATTGGGTACTCGAAAAATCAAAACATGCTTAAATTGAAACAAGTTTTAAATTAGAGTTCTTTTATATTATTTGCCAAAAATTAATAATGCAATTGAAATCGAACCCCATGTTCATCCTTTTTTCTTTCATTTTAGCATTTGAGCTATTCTTATATTATTATCAAAATTTTAACTGAAATCAAACCCTAAATTCGTCCTTTTCTTTCTTGCCGTAATTAACCATTTTTATTGCATAAACTTTTATATGAAAAGGATATTTATTAATTTTATTAATATTATTATTCACATCAGCTGTGGGGTCCATCTCCATGGCCAATCACATGGCACTTTAAGTGTTGGTGGACACGTCAGCCAGCTATGACTAACTCATGCCGACGTCGCCATCTCCGTCCATCTGAAAAGCATCCAACGGCTAGGAATACCTTAGCGTAGTCAATCGGCACTACCCACGTTTCACTGATAAAGGGTCACGCTTACACTGTGGTCCCCACGTCAGAGCCTCCACTGTGTAGACACGTCATATCCTTAATGTGGGCCCCATCAAGTATGGTGTAGCCATCAATTGACTGTTTTGCCCTCCACGAACAATAAATTTTTTATTTTTTTTTTATAAACTGAAGACACCACATATTTTTCTAAGAATACCACACTCCATGTGTATTATTTACAATATGATGCTTTTAGTTTTTTTTTTTATAAATAAAAGTTGCATTATAGTAACAAAAGGAAATTTATTAAAAATAATATAATGTACACAATTATTTCTATACACCAAGTGCATTAGTCATGACCCATGCAATTCGAGTCATATGACCCGGGAGGTGATTTTCACGCCCAAAATGCGCCCCCACGCGCTGACACGCACCCACAAATTGCGCTCAAACCCTAATTTCACTACATGACCTTTTAGTTATTTCGTCTAACCTTTTAGTTATGCCCGCCTAACCTTTTCATTATATTTACATAGCTTTTATGATATATTCGCATAACCTTTATATCCTGATGATTTAATATTTTATAGAGTAAGATAAATATATATTACCTTTTAAACATTTATGTTATAATAATTTAACCTTAATGTTATAATAAATTAACTTTCATATTATAATAATAATATAATTTTTATATTTTTCAAAGGTTATGATAGTTGTATATAAATGTTATATTAATATAACATAAATGTTAAGTGATAATAATATAAAAGTTTTCAATTATATTACATGATTGAAATAATTCTAAGTATATAATTTTAAGGTTTTAACACACTGTAAACCTTTAAGTTGTAATAATGCAACATTTACGCATAATAATATTAACCTTTATGTTATATTAACACAACATTTATGTTATTCTTTAAATAAATAAAGGTTATGATATTTATATATAAAAGTTAAATCAACATAACATAAAAGTTAAATTATTACAACATAAAGGTTTTCAGCTATATTATCTTACATTTTATATTGAAAAAAGTCTGAGTATATTAACTTAAAGGTTATGATATTTGTATAAAAAGGTTATAATCATATAAAATAAAGGTTATACTCATATAACATAAAGATTATCGCATAAATTAAAAAATAAATAAATAAATGGGCGCGGATCCGGGTCAAATCTGACCCGACCAGACCCGTGGGTGCCCAGTTGCATGAATCTAGATCCATGTAACTGATGCACAAGAACAATACTCTATAATGTATTATACATCTGATGATATTGGGTGTGGATTATGACATGTCAAAACATGATTCTTCTAACATAAATATAAAAAATGAGCTATCGGTTTTGATTAGATGCTCATGCACATTTCTAGAATGTACTAACAATTTTCGTTTATTTTTATTAAAGAAGTTTGTACAATATGCATAACAGTGTGTAATTAATCAAAACTGTATAAGCTATTATCTCAATAAATGTTGTTGATGCATGTATATATAGTTATATACATATGAAAATGTCACGATAAACATCTTATTTGAGCATCTCATTAAACTTTATTGATGGAACAAGAATGAAGTATTTTGCTAATCATATCAATAGATATTTTTTCTCGCTTTATTCGAAATATAAATAGAATTTTATTTAATGAAAATGAGAGTATGATTGTAGCTTCCCGATCCCCATTAATTGGGAATAGAATGTCTACCCTTACTCATTTAATAACTAAATAATTTATAAAATAATATGCAGCGAAAGACTGAAATGAATATACTAATATATATATATATATATTATAAACATAACATAGTATCTTCATCATAACTAAAAATGATATATAAACTAATTATTAAATCATTTTGCAATTAAATGTTAAAAGAATTTCTAAAATATGTAATGTAGATTTTCTTGAAAATATGGCACTACAATTATTACATATGAGAAATGTAATGAATACAATAAGTTTGGTAGATCGTTCTTTTTAGAAAGAAATGATGACTTAATATGATTTTTTTAATCATATTTATCTCTAATAATTTTTATATGATAGCACTAGAAAAAGTATTTGGTACTACATTCGTCCAAAATAAATGTCGTTATAAACTTTTGCACATAATTTAAATTAAAGAATGTGATAAAAAGTCAAATCTATTTCTATTCAAGTTTAATTAATGAGAGATTTTTATCTCTTTAACACATTTAATTTGAAATGAGTAAATAAAGATATCGTTGGTATATTGTATGTAAATATATTTTGAAATACAAAAATGACACTTATTTTGAGATAAATTTTATATATTAAAACGATATTTATATTAAAACGGAAGGTAATATCTGACGACCACAAGCCTATGTTTTAAAAGGGAAGAATTATTTTTGGAATAGGAAAAGAAAAACATGAATTTCCGTGAAAGCAAGGGTAGAAACGTCATTACATGAATAGACCCATTACGGACTCCAAAGGTCCTTTAAATTCAATTAATTTTCGGAAAGGGGACACGTCATACTCATCCACATGCATAATAGTAGTTGGCTAACACCATCTGCCAAGATTGAATCTGTGCGCGCGACACGTGTATGGTTGCAGATGACGTTGGAATCAATATTATTTTGTAAGCACGAACTTTTATGTGCCACGTCATTCAAATTTACCACAGTTATTATATATTAATAATAATAATAATAACAATAATATTAATAAAATTTAAA
This sequence comes from Scutellaria baicalensis, assembly GCA_005771605.1. NCBI lineage: Eukaryota > Viridiplantae > Streptophyta > Magnoliopsida > Lamiales > Lamiaceae > Scutellaria > Scutellaria baicalensis. The sequence goes on from CM016722.1 coordinate 54,178,228, forward strand.
TTTATTAAATACACAAAAATATGAGATAGTATAAATAAATTCAGTCCACAACAATGTGTCAGACCTAGTAATATATATACACTTACATATTAATTATATGAGTTGGGTGTTTAAAATACTACATTTTATATAAAAGATTTATCGCACAAACAATATAGTTTTATAAGTTTTTTTTAATTATAAATCAAGAAAATAGGTAAAATTATCCTTCAGATAAAAGTAAAAAAGCCGGTCTTCAATGAATTTTACTATGTATATTCATTTTATAGAGTTACACAATATGAATATATCAGTGTAATCCTATAAAATTAACATACGGTGTCAACCCGATATTTTGTCTTTTCTAATTTTGTTGATTTTCTGATTTGTGATTACAAAAAGGCATTTCAATATTTGATTTTGTGTTCTTTGAGAGCATTTCACCTCGTTAATTATGTAAAGTAAAACACGAACTTAGGATTTAGTTTCGACTGCAACATGAACTATTGACCGTAACACTAAAGAACTCAATTTAACACCTGTTTCAATTCTAGATATGCTTGGATTATTCATGCTCTAACTGCTGACATGAAGCCCAAATTGTATAAGTTAATTGTCAACATGTAATTTCAAAATACCGTCGTCATCCATATGTAAGTTTATATATCAATAATTAACTTATACAGTTTGAACTCCACTTCAGCAATTGGAGCATGAAAATAAGAAATTGATATTGAAAACAAACTAAAATGTGATTTTATGACGTTTGAATTAGTGCCTTTTAAGAAAAAGCAAGAAGAAAAAAAATATTGAATTAGTGATTTGTAAAATAGAATTAAAATAGTGGGGTCAAAAGTCAAATTAAATAGAATATACTTTTACTACGAGGACACGTGTTGCGTGACGTGGATAGTTGTCTTGGCGCTCCATTTCTTGCACTCTTCTCTCTCTCTCTCTCTCTCTCTCTCTAAAACTCCATTGAAGAAGCTCTGAGTTTTCTCAGAGAGAGAAAATGCTAGCAGTTTAGATTCCTCAGCTCGCTTCTAAAATCCAAAATTGCTTTCCGTATTTCTTCTTCAATTATCCGAGGTATGTTTCACTCTGAGCTGATCTTTTTGCAATCTGTTTGCTCTAGACAGAGATTATTTGTTTTTTTTTTCCCCAGATTTTTGTATGCTGGATCGAGAAGTGTGTAGAACAGTGAATGCATAGATTGAATTTTTATGTTTTTATGGGTTTTGAATTCACAATTGTGTTCATGTTTGGGGTTTTAGTGGGTTGACAAGGATTAACTTGTTATTTCATACTAGGTTTAATTTATTGCTTCTCAACAAACTCAATTTATATTTCCTTGTATTTTGATTATTTGAATGTTATGAGATATATTTTGAATAATAAATTTGCAGAGTCTTTATATAATGTTTCTTTTATGAGTAATGTAATCATGTCTGAAGATCATGGATGAAAATTGCAGTGTTGTAATTTGTGTATATGGTTTAGTTTTCAAAAAGTTGGTGAATTTGAACATAAATTTCTGCATTAGGATGTGTGGTTGGCAGAATCTTTAGTTATGAATAATGCAATTACGAGCTGAATCATCTGTTACATTTTGTGTTTCGTTTTTAATATGCATCATGTGTAATTAGTGATGTCATTTATAGACACGGAGTGTGGTGGTTATTTGGAAAACTATATGAAACACACAGCGGAATAGAGGATCTCGTTTGATGCAATTGTGTCTGAAGATAATAAACCTATGTTGTATTTTGTATCTTAGGTATCGGAAAGAATAGGTTATTGGGCTAATATAGAATGAATCTCGGAAGCAGGATATGAGATTCAGAATGAAGTTATTCCATTACTGGTAACTCTTTTAGGATTTGCTCATTTTTTCCATAAAAAAGCATGTGCTGAATTTTGAAAGATAGAACTTAAGTCGACTTATTTTCAAATTTCGGTGGATTTATTTCTCAGTAGGTTGAGACCGTTGGTTGTTGCTTGGAAAGAACATATATAGTAATATGTAAATAGTTTCCTATCAGTATTTTGTTGGTTAAACTGTGATGCATTTATGAAAATCTTTACACACGCACGAGCTCAACTCACACTCATGGAGTGCCGAAATCAAGAGCTTGTGTGTTTGTCGTCACACATATTTAACCTGGAGTGATTTAGTTTTATTTTAGTTCTCCATCTTGGTGCTGAAAATAATATAGAAGAAAATTATCTTTCAAAATTCATGCTTTCATTTCCCACTGACCTACTTGTCTTTGTAAACTTATCATTTCCTATATATCTTGTGTTATGGATTAAATTTGGGCAGATCATTTCTTTAGCGTTTGTCATTTACTATCTCAAAAAAAAAAAAAAAATTGTAAATATGAACTTTTGTCAAGATATTGAAATTCATCATATCCAATCATTTCATCACTATCTAAAGTTCTATACTAGTACTTTTAAGTTTTAACCTGCTATAGAATATATTTGGGGAGTTAACCAAGTGTTTGGAAAACTGTCTTGGATTCCATGTCACTAATAGAAGAGCTTTACGAAAGACTTCGAGCGGAGTCCTCTCTAAGTCTTAACGTTTAATATCCTATGTACAATAAGAAGGCAATAGCATATGCAATTGTGTATTAGAAATGAAGTTTGTGTAATTTGATCTTTATTAGGTATGAAATATTGTTGCCTAATATGACAAATTTTCCTGTGCAGGCCTTTTAATTTTGGGAAATATTAATATTTCATAATTGCTCTGTCAAATATCAGGAGGTGTTCTTGATTTACTGTTGGATTTAATCTGTGGTTTGTAATTAGTACATCATGGGAAATAGTGAAGAAGGGAAGCCTTGCATGCCTGAGAAACCTTTGTCACCTGCAAGGGTAAGCATGAAAATGTACCTGTCGTGTACTAAAATGTGTTGTTCAGGACTTTCTTATTGATTTTAAGATCCTTTTTTTTTTCTCCTATTATTAGGACACAACTTATATATATTGTTTATGTTTGTCATAAACAATCTTCCAAAGTTCATTTCTCAGTAAGTTTACTTGCCTTTACATTGGCAGGATCAGAACGGCACACATGTGTATCCCAATTGGGCGATGATGCAAGTAATGAGGCCCATCAACATCTCTCTACTATAGCCATCAATAATGGATACAAACAAGTCAATTTATTCTGAGAGTATAATGATGCTAATATCTGGTGATCAATTTTCAGGCTTACTACGGTCCCCGATATGCAGTACCACCATATCTGAACCCAGCTGTTGCTTCTCCTCAAAACCCTCCACCATATATGTGGATCCCACCTCAGGTAGGATCTTAAATGTCGAGCGTTGCAGTTTTTATTTTCAATAAGTAGACTGCTAACCTTCAGTAATTTGTAACTCAAGATTTTATTTTTCAGTCAATGATCCCTCCTTATGGGATGCCATATGGTGCATTCTATGCTCATGGAGGTATTTATGGGCATCCTGGCGTTCCTTTAGTAAGTTCCACATACATTAAAGACTTAAATCTGCTGCTTCTTTTGTTGTTCAATTGTCCAGTTGACGATATGGATTTTAATCGAAGGGAAAAACATGTGGCACTGTTAGTTCTATCATTTTGAGTTTTTTTTAGGTTCAACAGACAAATGTCAGCAGAGATAAAAATACCATAGAAGTAATTTTGAGAGTTAGCAGGATTTGATTTTTAAATATACGGGTTATTTAGGCCAGTCCCGGTTTTAGTACGGACGTTCCAGTTAAGTCATCAGGCGACCCAGATGGAGGCTCTATGAAGAAGTCAAAAGAAGTCGATGGGCTTGCAAATTCAATAGGCAATGGGAATGCTGAAAGTGGTGAAAATGGAACAGATCATAGATTGTCAGAAAGGTTTGTGGATGTTCGAGGACACAGCTATTTCTCTTTGGTGATTTAGAAGTAGTACAGAATTTTCCGTAAATTATTTATTTATTTATTTATATTTGCATCAAAGATGTGGATCTATGCCTGCTTATTGACATATCTTACGAGCTAAATGCCAAATTTTGTATTTCATGAGCAGTGATGATACTGACAATTCCAGTGATGGAAGTAATGGAGTTACAGTGAAGGTAAGGATTTATAATTGGTGTCTTTGTGTTATTTTGAAAAATATCTTTTTTTGCAATCCCTTTTTTTGTTAGGCTGGACAGAGAGGCAGGAAGAGAAGGCAGCCCCGATCTTCCATCAGTGGTAAGCTTTGTTGGTGGAAAAGTTTGTCCTAGTAGACATTTTTCCATTCGAAGTTTTGTGTTTTGTTTGGATTTAAATGTTATCCCACTTTGGGCTCGGGTTCTTGACCTCAAGCTCGAGATCGTATGAGATTGAAGTGATGGACCTGAGATTGATTAATCAGTAGATCTGTAAAGAGAATTAGTGGATATGTTAAATGTGATAAATCAATCATGTTGAATCATCTGAAACTCATGGTTACTAAAAGGTGGTCGAGGTTCTGAGAGTACTTTGGAGACCTCTCGCCCTGCAAATGCACCACTGGCAACAGAAGAGAACATGGATACCACACTGGAGTTCAAGGATCCTTCTATCCTGAATGTGAAGCCCATAGCAATTCATGCTCCACGCTCGTCAATTGCTAGTGAAGCATGGTTTCAGGTACATAACGAATTCTGATTATGATTGATCTTTCTCCATTTTCTGTGACAGTTTATGCTTTAAGTTTTGTTTGTGAAATCTTATCGATAGCATAAATTTAGTTTTTTGATTTGAAGTGGACAGTTTCTTCGTTCTTGGTTGATCTTTTTCCTCTTGCCTGAAAATGAATGAGCGGGTAGTTTCATTATGATCTTCATCTCTCGCAATCTATATGTAGACTGGCCTATACTGATTCTATAACTTATCGATTCAACATCTTTGAGGATGAAGATGAACTCTAAAACTCGAAACAGTTACACAATAAGATCTGTAGTTATAGTAAAAGAAAAACTGTGTACTCTTGATGCCACCGATCTAGGAAGCTGGTTCCTCATGAGTGTTCCTATCTTGCTTAGCAGAATGAGCGAGAGCTGAAACAGGAGAAGAGGAAACAGTCCAATCGAGAATCTGCTAGAAGATCAAGACTGAGGAAACAGGTGTGCTTACTACCTTGAAATAGGCTATCATGAAATTTATGCATATCTTCACATTTTTTCGCTTTGGTCTTTTATCCCAATGTGTTTGCCTTTGACTTTTACTTTGATTAGGCCGAGGCCGAGGAACTGGTGACCACAGTTCATGCTCTAACTACCGAGAACACATCTCTGAAATCCAAGATAAGAGAATTCATGGAGATCTCTGAGAGATTAAATCTTGAAAATGCCAAACTAATGGTATGCCTGATTTAATTACTCTAGAATTCTACCGATTACAGCCATCACAAAGCTAATAAAACAGATCGAATTTTCAGGAGAAACTAAACAATGAGACCGATGATTCAAGGCTGAAACCAGTTGGCACAGCAAACCTTCTTGTGAGAGTCAACGACAACGATCACAATAGTCGAACTAATGAGGATAACGAGTCGTACGAGAAGAGAACCTCCGGGACTAAGTTTCATCAACTCCTTGATGCTATTGCTAGCCCCAGATCAGATGCTGTAGCTGCTAATTGATAACCTCTTCTTTTTTTCCTCTGAGTTGATCATGGCATTTTGGCATTATTACAAGTCCAAAATTAACTTGTCTAGCATTAAGGTTGAGTGCAAAACAAGTAGAACTTGCAGAAATTCTATTTTACATAATGTAATTAATTAGTAGCCTTTTTTTTATTTTATAGATAAGTACAATTTCAGGTTGCAAGAATAGTTATATTCAATGTTAATAGGAATCATGCAAATGATTTGTTTTTTGGTTATTTTATCTATTTAGGGCCTTGATTCACGAAATGTGAAATTTTAGTAAACACTATATCTGATCTGCCCTTGATACTGTCCATATTTCATTTCTATATTATAAGAAAAGAATTGTATTTTTATGAAATTGTTTTACGTGTGATGAGATATAAGTATGTATTTTACAGTTACAAGTATGAGTATATGTATTTCAATAAAAAAGTATGCTTTTTATATGTGTTTTTTACATATATTTTAAGCATGTATTTTTCAGCTATAAATATGTCCTTTTATACAATAAGTGCAACCGTCGTATGGTACAATGATAACACTTGAATTTCTGATGCGACGGTTGTACATTAGTTTTTGTGATTAGAAAATGACTTCTTGTAAAGTTATGTTGACCTTTTATTGCAATCGATTACATTGTTTATTGCATGGATTTTGTGAATTTGGAAGCATCAAATTTTAATTTTTTTTGGGATCTAATTTATGGATACTCTTTTCTCTCTAGTCATTTTCATTATTGCCACGAAATCCATTATTCTTTGGTCTTTTGTACTTTCTTGAGAAAGTGACAAAATCAACTATTTGTATAACTAAAATAATGAGTGTCAAATCACAAGAAAAGCAACCATGCCCAAATATGTTAAAAGAGTACCAACATTTCAATTCTCAGCTTCAAATTAATTGATGTGATTCTTGGTTCTTTTTTTTTTTTTTTAATTTTAAATTGATTTAGTACTTGTTATTATTGAATATGATTTAATAATCCACAAAAATTTAAAAAGGTGCCATGGGTTTCAACTTTCTTGAATATATATATATACGTGTATAACTTGTTAAATTAATATTTAATAAATATTGTGATTTCTACTATTATATATTCATTCATATTAATAGGCTAAAAAAACAATGGTTACATAGGAAAAAAAATGTAATTTTGTTCTTTAACAATGATAAAAAAAACAAAAACAAAACTATGCCCATATTTTCAGTTAGCAATATTATTTTTCAACAATTATAAAATAAATATCAATAACACAATTTCTTTGTGATAATTTCCCAGAATTTCTACTAATTAATAAATTGATCTTAAATCACATTTTTATCCCTTCAATTCTTTAAAATCTTTAATAATATTAATTAGAAATAATCAATGCAAAAAAAAAAAAAAAAGATCCTATTTTTTCCCCAAGGCTCGAGCATTTATACAACACAATAGCATGTAAGCTACACGTATCTCTATTTGATCCTTGGTAACGGAGAAACAAAGGTTAGTAAAACCCTTTAATTTCTGCAATTTAATGTAATTCTTGCTTCTAAAAATTCCATAATATCTTTTGCATGAAGTTGATATTTAATTTAATTCGGCATTTCTTGGTATATGTTGATCATATGTTTGTTTTAATGAAGTGGGCTTTCTTGAATCTGAATATTTGGTGTGAAAGTTTAAAACTTTGTTGCAGATTGCATAGTTGCTTTAGTTCTTGATGTAGCCAAATTGGGTGTGATTTCTAATTTGAGAAACTACTAGGGATTTTCCTGAATCTGCTTTTTTACCTTTTCGGTATGACTATTTGTGGTTGTATTTGATTTTGATTTGAAGTGTGTGTCTTGTTTGGACAGATATGGGTGTTTAATCATATGAAAGTTTGGCAACTTTGATGATACTTTGTTGGAATGTGGTTTAATAGGCCTTTTAATGTGGAGATATTTGAGAATTCTGGTGAGGGGATAAGTTTTTGTGGGATAATGCCAAACATTATATGTTTTTGGCAATCTTTGGGTGGTGAAGGCTTTTCGATTTTTATATGAATTATTTTGGGAAGCTTTAAGTCAAGGGAGTTTCCTGAATCTGAGGGTTTATGATAAGGGCTGAGTCGAAAACGTTGAATAGTTGGTTGTGGCTTCTCTAGCTGGCAATTTTTATCAAGATAGGTGTTGAAGTTAGTTCGAACGATTAGCTGTAAAATTGACATTTGTATGCTTCATTCTGCATTGTAGGATTTTAACAAGGTTTTGGTGTTGTTTGGCAACTCGGGTGGGAAAGAGACGTTTCTCTGTTTTTCACTTTTGTGCTCCGAAGAATGGGGCATTCTGCAGCTATTTGGGATGATAGAGCTTCTTTAGAATTGACAGAGGATTTGAATGGGATCAAACATGTACTCCTTCGAAACCCTCAAGGAGCATCTGTTCGTGTAAGATGTGTTTGAGTGTATAGAACTGATGATTCTTGAATTAGTTTACTTTGATTGATCTTCTGGGTTTTTAACATTAAAGTTTTTACCATATTGGGATTGAAATGCAGGTATGTTTGTATGGAGGACAAGTTGTTTCATGGCGGAATGACAAAGGCGAAGAACTTCTATTCACCAGTAGTAAGGTGGGGTTCGATTCTTATAGCCACCAACACATTTCAATACATAATTTCAGTTTGAATTCTTCGAGGTTTTTATATATTATGCAATTTCTGTGGTTTGAAGATGATTTAGAAGTGTTTATAAGACGAAGCGATAAATTGATGATAGTAGTATCTAACATTCTATTTGTAACTGCTTTCAAAAATGTTGTAGGCCACATTAAATAAGTCGCCAAAAGCAATGCGAGGAGGAATCTGTATTTGCTTTCCCCAGGTACACAAGTTATTACATACACATGTTGATGAAATCTTTCTTGCATGAATCTAATCGACATTATATCGTATAATGCTTCAGTTTGGGAACGGTGGATCACTCAAGCAGCATGGATTTGCGAGGAACAGAATTTGGACAGTCGAGGAAAATGCTCCTCCTTTGCATCCAAAGGATTCTCTTGGTAAATCCTTTGTCGATTTACTACTTAGACCATCCGATGAAGATTTGAAGTGCTCGTCTAGTTGGTAAATGTTGACTTTTGCCTTAATGATACGTCATCAAACTGCAGGGATTCTGAAACTAATAAAATTAGAAGGTTTCTTGATGATCCATTAAGTTTGTTATTTGCTTTTCTTGTCAGCTTTGAATTTCGTCTTCGAGTGTCTCTGGCTTTGGACGGAAACTTGATGCTGATATCTCGAATCAGGAACATAAATGGAAAGCCACTTAGCTTCTCGTTTGCATACCATACCTATTTGCCAGTTTCCGACATAAGGTAAATTGGGAAGTCGGGCCTTTACTTTACTTGTATATGGGCCTTAATAAATTTCTTATGTATTTGAATACAAATAAACATATATTATTGGGTTGTAGTTACGATTATTTGTTCCACATTTCATGATGATATATCTGTACATCTCTTGCAGCGAAGTGAGGATCGAAGGTTTAGAAACTCTGGATTACTTAGACAATCTTTGTCGAAGAGAACGCTTTACAGAGCAAGGTGATGCCCTTACGTTTGAATCAGAGGTAAATTTTCTTCACAGCCCTTTTTAGCCATCTAGCATCTATTCGTTTTTTTCCCAATTTCGAGGTTTCTTTCATTTACGTCCCAACAAGGAAGATATTAGCGGTGCAGATTGGTACATCAAACAAAAATGTATTTCAACATGTTATTTTTCATGTTTTATTCAGCAGATTTTTTTTTTTTTTTTGTATGAACTTTAAAAATGATGGTTTTTTGTGCCAGTCGTACACGTTTCCATAATCAACGCCTGAGGTTTTCTGATACCGTCAAATGCAGCAAATTTAAAATTGACATAGTTTGGGCAGGAACATGTTATTAAACCTTTATTTAGAGAAAAAACTTGTGAAAAGCAGAATCCAATTTGATTATGCTCATATATATCTATTGCTTGCAGATAGATCGTGTTTATCTTAGCTCTCCCAAGTGCGTTGCCGTTCTAGATCATGAGAGGAAACAAACATATATACTAAGGAAGGAAGGACTACCGGATGTTGGTAAGACGCAATACGTTCTATTTTTCTCGAATGGCCATCATCTGATCTATTCCCCAACATTGTTTTGTCTTCGACTAGCTGTTTGGAATCCATGGGAGAAGAAATCTAAAACAATGGCCGATTTTGGTGATGACGACTACAAGCATATGATTTGCGTTGACGGGGCAGCAAGTGAAAAGAACATCACTCTGAAGGCGGGGGAAGAATGGACCGGGCGGATAGAGCTCGTAGCTGTACCATCGAGTTTTTGCACTGACTACCTTGATCCTCGTCTGACTATTTTCTAACCTAGCTATGCAATTATAGAACTACGGCAACGAGGCAAAGTCGACATTTTTATATAGCTAGCTAAAACTTCTGCATCAACCACATAAGTCGAGTCAGATTCACCCGTAATCGCAAACACACATGGCTGCAATGAGCTCAGCATCAAAGAAGCAATCAGTAACTGGCTGCTGAAAAGATTGTCCAAAGTAACTGGTATTCAAAGTTGCCCATAAATGAGTAAATGTTAATATTTTGTGCGACAACTTTTGTTGATGGCAAAAGTCTAGTTTTGGGACAACAAATTGCCCAAAAATACTAATGTAAATTGACAATACGTTGTCACAATAAGCAATGGAAAAAGACTTATTTGCATAAAAAACTATTTGCTAGAAGACTTTTGCGATAATAATTTAGCGACATGTTATGTTGTCATTGTAAAGTATTTTTGTGATAATTATCAATGTTTTTACGACCACAGTTTGTGGTCGCAAATATTCATTTTTCTTGTAGTGCAATCTATCCGCAATGGTGAAACCAAGCCAATTATCCAACCAATTGAACTATTTTTTTACAAAAGTTGGAAAAGATTAGCAAATAGCAAGCAACAATTACCTTGGACAGCATAATCACCAACCAGAACTTCTTTTAGGATTGTCTTCACACCATCCACCTAATAATGGTCCAATTGAGAGATTTAAAATAAAGTAACCGGAGAAAAACTCATATTTTGTCCTCCCCTTAGCCACGGTCCGTTTTTAGTCATGTAAAAATGTTCATTTTTCGATTTTGTCATGTAATTGAGAGAAAAATTCATCCACCTAATAATGGTCCAAATTGAGAGATTTTAAAATAAAGTAACCAGAGAAAAACTCATATTTTGTCCTCCCTATAGCCACGGTCCGTTTTTAGTCATGTAAAATGTTCCTTTTTCGATTTTGTCCTGTAATTGAAAAATTCATCTAATTTTGCTCCCTTTTTTTGTCGGATTTTTTATTTTCTGGCTACAGATTAGGGGCGAGTGGCCAAAAAATCGAAAATCCGGAGAAAAAATGATCAAAATTGGATGAAGTTGTCAACTACAGGACCAAAATTGAAAAATGAATTTTAACAGAATTAATAACGAATAATGACTTTGGGGAAAGACGAAAAATGAGTTTTTTACCTGCAAAACGAAATAGTGATCCAAGAGTCGTCATGTAGTTCTGCAAGATTATTCATGGCATAGTTTTGTTCCGAGTTAGGACAAGGACATGCAAAATCCTACAATTCTACTACTTTTCCTACTTTTTCTACAATTTCGATAAAAACCTAGTGCTAATCTTGACAATGCTTTGTTATAAGACACTAAGTTGCCGAAAAAACTATAGGGGTCCATTTGGATGAGTGGATTTGAGGAGGGATTTGAAATCCATGGTAGCAAATTCATCGGTAGTGTTTGGATGAATGTGGATTTGAAATCCATGGTTTTCATTTTGAGCTAATTTTGGAGTCATTTTGGTGGATTTCAAATCCACTCAAACTTGAAAGGATTTGAAATCCACTCATTTCAAATTCTAGATTTCAAATCAATCTATTCAAACAGAGCCATACAGTAATTTGAAGTTTAAGTGATGTCCAATTACCAGTAAATCTTCTTTGTTTACTTATAAATTGGATATTATATTTAGTTGTTGACAGGTTCCAATGAAGGCCCCCATAGAAAATGTAAGCTTAATCTATATGAACAAAGATCTCATAGTGTTACACATGTTCTAAGTCAACGACCATAATTTGTCTAATACTGTAAAATGCATCAAATTAGTAGTTCATATGTCAAACTGCAACATTTGAAAGTTAATACCAAAAGGTGTAAAATCGAGTATAGTTAGGATAAAAAAACGTTTTAAACCCTAATTATAATTTTAACACACATGATTACATCAAATATTCTATAACTCACCAGCATTGTTCCACAGGAAATAGCAAATGAAGATAACTAACTATATCCCATTGTCTATATTCAATCTTTAAACACTGGCAATACTATTCAAAGAACAAACTCTCAAGTTTGTGCAGCTAACTCAAAAACACTTCATCCAAACAAAATTAACTTGCCTGTGGCAAAATCAAAAAAACTTCGTTCTGTTGGATAAATTCAATATGTGTTGGGCTTCCACGTGTCAAATTAAATGTGTGTAGTTGTCTAAAGGAAGCCAAATTAAAGTGATCCAGTAAAGTTTAAGTTATTGGCTTATATGAGTATCATATTATTTATGAGTTTTTATGTGTAAATACCATTAGATGATTTTCAATTTGTTGCTAAAAAAGTTTGGGTTGCAATGGATGAGCTCAAGAATTTTAAGGTTGCAATCGAATAAAATAAAGTTTAGACTACAAAATGAAAAAAAATAAAAATCAATACTGTTGGGAGGACCTCGTGGTCAACAATGGCTCAGACAGCCTTGAGCCTACACCGATCGAACACAAGGACCAGTGGATAAAATCAGGGATACTCTCACAGAGTCACAGAGACTCAAGAACAAGCCCAGAAAACTAATCTCAATAAGAGATCGAAGAGCCCACAAACCCCTTTCACCCAGAACCCTCAAGAACCCACAGGAAAGCACCTCGCTTCAATCCTCACTCAGATGCAAGAACACAAAGCTCGACTCAATGTGATTTAGGGTTTTATCAGAGAGTAGATCGGAAAAGAACAGAGGAAGAAGAAGACTCAGATTTAGCTTGCACAGAGCTCCTCCACTGGAGCCCCATAAGAAGGGGTGAGTAAGAGGAGCAAGAAGCTCAGCAGGTTTCCATCGAGAAGGGGCGATGGAGAGGAATAGACAGAGGCGCAGCTAGGGCAAATGAGGGGAGTAAGGAGGCTGCGCCTTTTAAGGCTCCGGGGAAATGGACTAGGGTTGGTTATGGGCTTTGGGCTTGGGCTTGGGTAGATTTAGGAATAATAATAATAAATAGGCCCAGTACAACTTTGAGCCTATATTCCAACAAATACTTTACAGATCGATGTTTGCGTTTAACTGACACAAAATGTGTGTATATATAGAGTCATTCTATAGTACACTAGGTGTATTAACTCTCCACTTATTTTCTGCCATCAGATCTGAGATCATTAAAGTCAAAATGTTTTCGGATCTAATGACCTGAAATAGTGGAGAGTCTGATATATTAATACACCTGGTGTACTACATAATCACCCGTGTATATATTACAGATTTATAAGGAACAAAATTACCAAAGTGGCCCAGCTGGATAGCCTCCTGTTTTCTGGTAAATCAGTTAGTTGCAGTGTTTCTCTCTCCCCCTCTCTCTCTCACTTATCTATCTCTCTCACACACCGATCTCTCTCTCTCTCTCTAAGCCCCCATTATCATTTATTTTTCCCTTACAATTCATCTCTTGAAATTCGGATAAACCTCAGAAAACATCAAAAAGTGTTTCAGATTCAAGAAACCAATTACACAATACATATCAATGTTCTTGTAATAGATTCAAAATCCCAGGTGTGATTTTATGTCTTCTCTGATCATTAATTCATCATACATTATTACAACACTTTTCATTTCTTCATTCATTATATTTTCTTGAAATCCATGCATGATCATTAACTACATTATCAAATTAATCCTTGATTTATTTCCCATGTTTCAATTTTAAAGGTTGAAAAAAAAAAAAATGTCCACCGGAAAACCGCCGCCGCCGCTGCCACTACGAAAGCCGCCGGGGTACCGAGACCCCAACTTTCCCATCCCGCACGCGCCGCCGCGGAAGGCCGTGAATCTTCCGCCGTCGTTCCAACCGCCGCGGCGGCGGCGGCGGTGCTGCCGCGTCGTCTGCTGCTTCATCTGCATTTCCCTCCTCGTCCTCGTCCTCCTCCTCGTCTCCGTCGGGTTCCTATTCTATCTATTGTACCAGCCCCGCCTGCCCGAAATCAGCCTCAAATCGATAAATTTCACAAAATTCAACGTCACCACCGGCCCCGACGACGGGCCGGTGTTGGACGTTCAATCCACCATCGGAGTGATGGTGAAGAACCCGAACCGGGACTTCGGGATCGTGTACGGTCGGACCCACATTTCTTTGAACGCCGTCAATGGCGACGTCAATTTGGGGGAGCAGACAGTTGGAGGGTTCACTCAGGCCAAAAGCAACGTGACAACGTTGAGATTTTCGACTAAGGTTCGAAAAGAGGTTGTTGATGGCAAAGCTGCAGAGGAATTGAAGAAGGGTTTCAAGAAGAAGAACTTGATGATGAATGCCGAGATAAGAACCGGGATCGGGTTCAAGAAAAGCCGGTGGTCGATAAACCCGGTTCAGGTCAATGTTTTGTGCAACGGGATTAGGTTGAGCCGGGTCCAGGGGACCGGTTCGGGGCCTAAATGTCACACCAAAGTCCTTAACTGGTATGTTTACTATGTCACGGTGATTATTCTTTTTTCGAGTTTATAAGTTATTACATTTCGTTTATAACATTGTGGTCTTGAAAATCATGATCATTTCTTCATTGTTGCAGGTTTTATATAAATTGATCAATAATGGGTTTATTAGAGACATGATGGAAAATTTGTACTATATAGTTGTGGGCAGCTTTTAATCTCTTTCAATATATTAATGCTGATTAATATTGTCCTTTACATTAAATCTTGTCTTAACTATTTTCTTGATAACCTCATGACAATGTTATGTTTGAGAGAGATTGTTCATAACTTATAAAGTGACATGTAAACATTGTATATTTATATGTGTGTATATACATATAGATGTTGGTGAGGAATAAGATCCATGTATCTATCATCTTTTAATCAACACATGATTGTATCTAAATAGTTGTTTTTGGTAGTGGGGTTGCTTAGATTCTCAAAAGAATTGATAGATCGCCTTTCAATGTTTACTTTTTGACAAAATTAAAGGTGATTAGAAGATATTGATGATGTGTCATGAGTGTTGTAATATGGACATCCATGTGGTGAGCTAAATTGAGAGGCCATCTTAATTTTTAGTTTTAGTGTAAAATTCAAGCCTCTTAGATGAGTCTCACTTGTGTGTATAACATTAAAGTGTGTGGGAAGTAACATCAAGATTCGAGATTTGAATCATCGTAAAGTTGAAAGATCGAAGTTTTACATTTAAATATGAATGAGTCGGATGTATGAAATACTTCTCAAAGTACACACATGATTTGTATTACCATTACTTTCAATAACCGTATTCAAATGTCTATTTTACTGCATCAGATTGGATGGACTCATTGATATGATGTTGTAATAAAGTATGCAGTGAATAATATGAAGAATCGAGGAAATTATATGAAAGATTTCACTAAGATTTGGAATGCCTGATTAATGAGTGTAGTTTGGCAATATAGATCATATGAATACGAGAGGTAAAAATGTAACACTCAAATTTTGATGATTAACATAAGATGATCTTCGAATTAAAAAAAAGTATTAATGGGCCATTGGTTTCTAGCACATACACAACTTTTAAAGATTTATAAATATTTGGGACAAGCCCACTTTAAAAAGTATAATTATTTCATCAAAGTAATTATAAATAAGCAATTGTAAATGCAAACTAGTACTCATACCCGCACGATGTGCGATTTGTGATATAATGTTAGTAAATATTAATTATTTGATAATATATTATGAGTAATTTTAGTATATAGAAGACATTATAATATTTAATAATTAAGAAAATCTAAATTTGCTTAAGATAATTCAATTTACAACAATATAGCGATATTATACACATTCAATTCACTAATCTATGATTAATACTAAAAATAAAAGTATCAATCATGATCTTCAAATCAAAATTGGAATTTTAACATGCAGAGTTTGTAAGTTTTTTTTAAAACTCTTTATAACAATGATTCTAGTTGAAATTTTTTTTTATATCTGTGTTACAAACTAATATCATAAGTCACTTAAATTAAATATACTACAAAAAACTGTGAATTAAAAATGAAATTCAATTATTTAAATTAAATACATGTGTGTGAGTATGTATATATAGAAACAACAAACAATAAAATTTCTAATGCAAGCACTGTCAATTATATATTTTCAACCTTTTTAAATGCTAATTATTATGGTTTTCATTTTGTTGATTATCAATTTAATCGAAGTGATACCACATCAATAAAAAGAACCTTTTTTTAGAGATAATTTATTTATTTTTCTTATATTATGGGCTAAGAAATTTTTGTATGGTCCTTAAATTAAAAAAAAAATTATTCATTTTCGTTCATACAATTATAATATATTCTTCTTTTGTTTTTAACAAGAACACAACACCACAAATTATCATAACTTTTTAGTAATTCAATGACTAATGTGAAAAATGACAAGAAGGTTAAAGTATGAATAATTACATAAAAAGAATTATCTGAATTTAAGAAATCATTATCAGATTTTATCCCCAAAAAATAAAAAAGAGGAAAAATAAGACAACTAGACAAGAAATAACAAATGAAGGAACCAATCATTTGAGAAAAAAGTAGAGAAAGATAATAAAAGTCACAATTATATTCTTGAATTATTCAAAGTCGTTTATTCGCGTCAACAAAAAGCAGCAGCTGAACCAGAAAAAAGGAATCGGAAAATAATTATTGAAGAAATTTTCATCTTTTTGGCAGGTGAGGATCGATTTATCTTGATATATACCTATTTTTCTTGTTAATATCTAACAATTGTTTTTCTTGATTTTTTTTTTCCTTTTTTGAAGATAGTCTAAAGATTGAATTTTTCTTCGATGGCTTCGAAACGGATCTTGAAAGAGCTCAAGGATTTGCAGAAAGATCCTCCCACTTCTTGCAGCGCAGGTTGTTCTCTGAATTTTAATAAATTTTCTTCATTAAATTTAGATTTATTTGGTCCTTAAAAAAATAATTGTTGGTTGAAAATTATAAGGGTTGATCTGTGAAATTGTGTTGTATATATGTGGGAAATGAACAAATTTTCATCTGGGCTTTCATATTTTCTTGTTTTGGTGAATATTTGCTAGTAAAAAAGCTATCTTGGTTGTGAAATTATGATTTGTATCCTTTTTGGGTTTTCATAACTTTGTTTGTTGTTTTAATATTTCTGGGCTGGTGAAAAAGATTGTAGATGTTGATTAGAATTTGAAAATGCTTCACAAAATGATGGAGAAAAAAGATTGTTTATTGGAGTTGATTGGTTGTACTATTGTTTCTTCTCTTGAAATGCTGTTTATATCATTTCACATTTCAGAATTGTGACATTTTCAGTGTTTGTGTGCAACTTTTGATAACAATCAAGAATTACTTAGTTGCAAATGGTTCTTATTCGAAGTTGGAAATGTGATGTTCGTTTGCAAACGTAACAGGACCTGTTGGTGAGGACATGTTTCACTGGCAGGCAACGATAATGGGCCCGCAGGATAGTCCGTATGCAGGCGGAGTCTTTTTAGTAACCATTCATTTCCCTCCCGATTACCCATTCAAACCTCCTAAGGTTTGGCTTTAGTTTTATTATCTTTCGAACATTTGATTCTACACTTTTCACAGTCTCTAAAATAAGAAAAGATTGGCCCAATGTGTGTTCTTGATTGTTTGTTTTTCGATCCTCAGCTTGTTTTATAGAATCTTTGGCTTTTCTCCGAAGTAGTTCTTCATTTTCACTTATGCTTTTCAATAGTCTGATTTTCAGATATGTTCTTATTTGAGTGTAGTCTTGTCGTTATTTTTCTACAATATAAGTTGAGCTCGTTCAAAAGGACCACTTCAAGTAGTTGCATTGAAAAGTGGATTCATGTTCTGAAGAATTCGAGGGTAGTGTTAGAAAATGATTTTGCCTCAATTTTCTCCAAACCTTAAGTTTTGAAATATTCAATCTCATATAGATTAATGCAAATAGAGCTCAATGATGCAGTTAAATGAACTGATATTGATGATCCAAGATTGTCTTATGTTTGATCTTTTGTAGGTTGCATTCAGGACAAAGGTTTTTCACCCGAATATTAACAGCAACGGTAGCATTTGCCTCGACATCTTGAAGGAGCAATGGAGCCCTGCTTTGACAATATCTAAGGTTATTGTTCATTGCTTTTCCGTTTCTCTTTTCTCGTCTAGTTAGTCCAAGAGTGTAAACGAGACCATTCCAGCCGAGTAGTGCCAGGCTCGAGCTCAAACTCAATTCTAAAACCTGAAAAAATATTTATAAAAGAACTTAATGAATGAATAAAGAGCAAAATAGTAAATTTAACATATACTCAGATCATCACATATTCTAAACACATGCAAATCATCATTTTGTTTCTTAAGATTTTTGTGGGACCTTATATATACATATATGCCTGCAGGTGTTGCTCTCAATCTGTTCGCTCTTAACGGATCCAAACCCGGACGACCCACTGGTGCCTGAGATCGCACATATGTACAAGACGGATAGGGCCAAGTACGAGCAAACTGCTCGGAGCTGGACCCAGAAGTACGCGATGGGTTGACCCCGTTTTTCGATCGGTTTGGTCTTAGATTGACTGCCCTGTGTAAAAATGATGTGCTTGTTTCATGATCTCTCTATTCTTGTAATGGATAAATGTGAGTAGAACTTCTAAATTGGTGCAATGTTGTGTTTTGAAATTGTTCATATGGAAAACAACTATTAAGATATTTTACTTGTTTAATGTGTAATAGTGAAATTGTTTTTCTTTTTAAATGCTTCCCATTTCATATTATATTTATTTTGATATTACATGATGCAGGTGACAATTTTTGATGCAAAAATGAAAACGATATAATATATGCAATTTTGAATTTAGGCAATACTATAATTGATTATATATGTCGAAAATGAAAACGATATAAAATATGAAATTTTGGAATTTAGGCAAAACTATACTTGGTTTAATGTTTATGATTAATTAAGTTTTTCCTATGTTTAGAACTAATTTATTTTTGCCTATGTGTTCAAATATTTTCTAGTCAAATGGTTTTTTTTTAATTTAATTTTGCTTGCAGCCCAAGTTCAAAATAATATTTAAAAAACAAAAAACATGTACGTAACTTGTTAAATATGTTTGTAGTTTTAGGTACATCAAAATTTATTTATTTTTTGAGCAGACTTATTTTAATAAGGTCATGCTAAGTACATTTATTCTCTATTGTTAATTTAATATTTTTGGTATATAAATCAAGAAAAGGTTTTACTTTTTAAAATAATTTTTACTTAAAATTTCATCATTTTATTGATTGATTTAATTTAACATTTGTTTAAGTCAAATACTTTTGACTTAAATCAAACATATGCCAATAAAAAAATTAATTGTTTAATTTATTACAACTGAATAACTAGTTTAATGTAAATCATTGGTTTATTTAAAACGAACTATATATAAAAGAACTTGGAGTGCAAGGTTTGAATTTTATATATGTCTCCATCTCACAGAATTAATATATTCTTCATATCTCAAAATAATACGATAATTTGATATTCGATTTATTATGAAATATAACTTAAAAAGAATATATTTACTATTAGGCATTTCACCATACAATAATATCATTTTACATAAAAATTTACGTGAGACGGTCTCACACAAGACCTACTCAAGAATACAAAATGATTCACAAGTTGTAATTTGATAAATTTTAGTAGTACGATTATAGGAAACAAGGTTCATGTTGGAAACTGAAAAAAGTCTATAGTTTAGATTGTTTTTTTGCATTTAACTCAAATATTTATTACGTTATTGTTATTGTTACTTTGGTATGCTCATTGTACATAAATAATCTTTTTTTTTTTTGAGTTTGTTTTCAAATTTTATGATGAATAAACATTCTATTAAAAAAATATTCACCTTCTATAGTCGAAAAATATTATTTAGAGCTCTTATTGCAAACAATTATGATATTTGATAATTAAATTTTTTGGTTTTTCATTTTTATAATTCAATAATTAAATCTCAAACTCAGTGTATATATAATGTGGCATTCTTCATTTCTCTCTCATCAATCTTCCACACACAGTTTTCTCTCTCATCATCGGATTTTTCCACCAAATTTCTGAAAATATTTTGCGATTTTGAATGTAAATTCTGCTCAAAATGAGCTCAAAAATCTCAGAACCGATCGAATACACAATCCACAAAACCTTCACCACCAAAATCTGTAATTCTTCACCGCCATTGAAGAATCCATGCAGCAACGAGTTGAGCTCCAAACGGCGCCGCATAGTGAGGATTTCCGTCACCGATTGCGACGCAACAGATTCTTCGAACGACGAAAGAGAAAATCAGAGATTGGAATTAGGTTTTCGCAGAGTGAAGAAGTACGTAAATGAAGTTAGATTAATGGAGAATGAGGGAATTTTTGAGAGGAGAACTGAAATCGGGAATTGCAGCAATGCGATAAGCAAAGAGAGGCGGTTACCGGCGGCGGAGCAGCAATCGGAGAAGAAAGGGAAGAGATTCCGAGGAGTTAGGCGGCGGCCGTGGGGGAAATGGGCGGCGGAGATACGCGATCCGGCACGGCGAACTAGGGTATGGTTGGGGACCTACGCCACCGCGGAGGAGGCGGCGATGGTCTACGACCGGGCGGCGGTCCAGTTACGCGGTCCAAATGCTATAACTAATTTCACACCGCCGCTCGATGTGGTGGCGCCACCGTTGCCGGCGGCGGAGCCCATGGCGGCGTGTTGTGAGAATCTATATGGGTTATACTCACCTACGTCGGTTTTAAGATTCAGTAACGATAATTTCAAAAACATTGAAAATGACGTGGAGGATTCTTGGCCGTTGATCGAATCAAGAGCCGTTGATCAATTCAGGGAAGGAGATCTATGGATGAAAGATCATGATTCTTTATTATTGGATGATAATTATTTGAATGATTATTTCAATTTTAGGTTGCCTTCACCATTAATTTTTGATGAAATTAGGTTTGAAGATAAATTATTGGATGGGAAAATTGATGATATCGATTTTGGGGACGATTTTGCCTGGGATCTCAATGAACTATTTCGATAACAGAAATACTCATGTGAGACGAATTCTTTTTATCATTAAATCAAACTCCTTCCCACTAAATTATATATGAATTGTGAAGTTTGTCGTGAGTTTTGATAGTGTGTATTTATATTTGAGATTGTATAGTTAATTATTGGCATAATAGTATTGCCTCGTTCGTTTGTAAGTATTTTGACTTTTTTGTAACAAGTCAATATTTTTATTTTTCATTGTATTTTGTTGGTATAATTTAAGTTGTATATTATTGGAAAGAAATACAATAAATTGTTATAATATTGTTATATAATTTTTATGCTTTTTTCTTTCTATTTTCTTTTGAAGAATCAATGGTCTACAATTAAAGATTGGGTATCGAAATTATAAGAATTCAATTGTATTTTCTATTTTCTAAGAATTCAATTGTATTTTAGTTTAACTTTTATGAAATTTTTAATTATTAAACTATTAGCTTGTTTGATTAACAATGGAATTGATCATTAATTATTAATAATTCCATCTATTTACGCTATTTTATAATTTTATCGAGCTAAAATTTATATTTGATCAAACTCAAAACATGAAATTATCTAATTTGCTTCTAATTATTTCTTATTTGTTGCAACGGATACTTGTATTTTGAAAATTTATGTATATATGAGTCAACTAGGACTAAAATTTTGGATAAATCATAAAGCTAAATTAGTAAACTATTTATTTACTTTAATACTATTTTAATTTTGGTTTTTCTCAACGTACCAAAAAAAAAAGAAAAGTGTACTAATGCAACACAAATTTGATGAAAAACCAATGTATGAAGACTGAAATGAATACTATATACGAAAACTTAAATACTTTGTGATATAATTTTATGAAATTAATCTCGATATTAACAATTCAAATAATTATATATGTAGATATTAATTATTTATTTAATTATTTTGATGGAATTATAAAGTATAGTACGGAATAAGAGTACGATTTGACAATCATGGAGTTTGATGATGAATCATCACATGTGTCTTTGCCTAACATAACTAATATAATCATTTCTTTTCAAATTTTGACCCACTTATGTCATTTATTCATCCCAGTTTAATTTCATTCTATTATATTAATTTTTATATAGGAAATTATTTATTTTATTTTGTTGATATAGCATTCTTCTATATAATAATATTCTTACACAAGTACCATTTTAACTGATAATCACTAGATTTGAAACATTAATATAAGATAATACTAAACGTATTTATGTTCAACTTAAGATAATTTATTCATAATCTTATGTATATAAAAATGCAGGACATGACATATTAAAATTGAAATAAAAAAAATCAACCATATTAATATATATATATATATATATGTGTATATATATATATCCCCACATATGGTAGTTAAGAAGGATTAATCCTCACATGCATGCGAGCCCTCTAAAAAGATGTAATCCAATATAAGTCATAATGCAATATGATTATATATTTCCACATGTGCTTCTTGTTGAGCAATTATTATATCTTTCCACAATTAAAAAACAGATCATATTCTGCTTTTGCAATATCATTCTATATAGTTATATTCTAACTTAAATTAATTTGGTGAAAAATGTTGGGAAGTTGTGTGATACGATTTCATGAACAGTTTTTGTGAGAGGAGATCCTTTTATACAATAACTAAACTCATCTCCATAATTTATATGTGAATTGTAAAGTGTAGGTTGTGAGTTGGCCTATTTCAGATGAAATAATTTGTGAGACTGCTATGAAATAAAACTAAGGAAGTCATTTTTTTGATTTGGCCTATGTCCATTATAGATTATACCTACCCTTTTAATTTAAAGGGTTAAAAAGACTTTTTCATCCAAAAATTATGTGATTTTGAACTTTTCTGTATAAACTTTGAAGTGCAATGTGTCCTCTAAATTTGATGCATTTTATGATATTAAACAAATTATAGTTGTCCATGTTTCCTAAATCAACCACAAGAATTTGTCTGATATTGTAAATGCATCGGATTCTTAGTTCTAATGGCATAATGTAACATTTCAAAATTTATATTAAAAGTGTAAAATCGATCATAGTTGGGATGAGAATTTTTTTTAACCCAAATAACTGTTTTTCAATCTCAACAAGGACATGAAAGCATAACTCTTTGCTTATTGTCCTCTAACTCTGTACCTTGCAGAGGTCTCTCGGGTGTCTACAAAAGATCCTATCAGTCTCATGACGAAGATAATCTCCACTCTTCCATTAAGAAAGGTATCGTCACGACAACTCAATTTGTTCAGTAAACTACTCGGGGATCCCCTTGGTTTAGTAAAAGGGAGGGTAGATTTTCTCTTCCTTTTAGGTTCATTTCATTCATTATGAACTCAAAAGTGGTTGGCTAATTAAAGACGATCCCACGTAAGACTTCCTCTATTTTTAAATATTAATTACTTCTTGTAAAAATATTAACTAGCCTATGTACGATCCTGAATACTATAATACTAAGAACATTGACCGTCAAATAAAATACAATTTTTATGAATATAATTTTTATATAAACTTACAGACCTAGCAAAATAAATCATGAAACTGAAATTCGAATTAAACCTTGCTAGATTATATATGTTAAAAAAAATTGAGATTCATCCAAGTTTATCTTTACACCTAGCTATAAAAATATATATTTTTCATATTTCCATTTTTTTTCAATTATCATATATATATATATATATCCACATTTGAAAATAACGATAAAATTGCTAATTTATTTTGTTAAATTTAAATTTCTGTCTAGAATTCACATTTTCAAATGTTTTATTCGAAAGAAAAGGCTTCGTGTGTTCAAACTTGGCCCAACAAGCGAGTTTAATACATGATTTACATTGAATAAAGCCCAGCCCGAACTAGGCCCAATTAGGCCCAGTTACAGAACAAAAAGCCCAGCCCGAAATCAGATTTCCAAAAAAAAAAAAAAACGAAACCAAACACGTCGTTAAGAATAAACAACCGCTTTGCCGACTCATTACCTCTGCCTCAAGCTTTCTTCAGCCAAGGTTTTGGCGCCCTCCACGTCGCCATTCTTCCAACCAATTCTCATTCCCAATTCAACCAAATCTAAACCCTAATCTCCATTAAGGCTAACTGAGATGTTGTTTCCTTGATTTCTGGAAACTTTTGTGAAGTTTTTCTGAGTTCTGGGGAGCTTTTAGCTGTTGCGTTTATGGTGGGCTCATCGAGGCAGGGGCTGCCTTCATGGATAGGATTGGCAACGGCGACACGGGTGGAATTAGATAAGAACATGGAAAGAAGGGAGCCTTTTGGCAGAGAATCGTCAAATTCAAAGGTTTCTGATTTCGATTTGAGTTTTGGGGAGAGGGCGTTTTCTGCCGCCGGCGCCGCCTTCATCTCCGCCGTCATCGTCAACCCTCTTGATGTTGCGAAGGTCTTCGATTTTGAGTTTTTTTTTTTTTTTGTATTTAGTGTTTTGTGAATGTAAGCTGAGTCAATGATAAGCACTTCCAAGGACTTGCTTTTGTTTAGGAATCCTTGTGATCTTTTCTCTGTGTTAATTGTGCCTGGTATTTTGCTTATAATAATCTAGCTTTTCCCGCATATTTCTGCAGTGCATTGTCTATTTGATGCTCCACGTATTTGCCGGCCGATGCTACTCATTGATAATGCGTCGAGTAGTGAATTATGATGGTCATTGTGTAGTTTTAGAGTGATATTGGATGCTCTGGATTGCTTTCAATGTATTTGTAAACTTGGAAAGGTCTCGTCTTTATGAGTGCGTGGATTATTCTGGGCTATTAATGAGTTTGCTTAGGTTCATGTATTTAATTGGTAGCTTTCGTTTTGGCTTACATTTGTGTGTGTGGTTGACTTTGGGCTTCTTAATCTAGACAAGGTTACAAGCTCAGGCTGCTGGAGTTCCCTACGATGGCTTATGTGAGCCAATGTGCTCTGGAACTAACCCGGTAAGCTACCATAGCAGTATTAGTTTCTTCCTTTTGTGTGTTTATGAAATGAATGATGCCATGCTGGACTTTCTGATTGAGAAGTGTGCATCTTAATTCACTTTGTATTTCACTATACTAGCTCTCTGCATTATTGCTACTTGGATTAGCATTATGATCTCTGTTCCCTTCCACTTAATATATATGATATTTCCTTCTTCTCTTGTTGGAGTTTTTCATGTCAACATGCAGTTAATGTATTCAAATGCTGCAGGGTGGGAGTATGATGACATCGTCTCTCCGTGAAAATATTGGTGCCCAGCCAAAGTGCTCTCCAGATTGCACGCGTTATAAAGGAACATTGGATGTAATGTACAAAGTAATACGGCAGGTTGGTAACTTTGTATTGGAAGTTTATTTATCATTGGTCACTCAGCACCTCATGATTTTTATATCTTCCTTTATGAAAATACTCTCAACTCCATTGAACCTTCCAGGAGGGATTCTCAAAATTGTGGAGAGGAACTAATGCCAGTCTAGCATCGGCAGTCCCTTCAGTAAGTTCCCCTCCTAGAAGTTACATTGCTGTTTGCTTTGTGGGATTTAGGCCACATCTTTGCTTGGATGCTTTTTACGAATCTTAGTTGAAATCATGCTGGGTTCTCCCTAGGTTGGAATCTATATGCCACTTTATGATATTTTTCGCAACCACATGGAAGAGCTTACATCAAAGAATGCTCCAACCTTGACACCATATGTTCCCATATTTGCTGGAACCTTGGCGCGCTCAATAGCATGCATCATTTGTTATCCCGTTGAACTTGCAAGAACACGCATGCAGGTAATGTTCACTCACACATTAGTACCCTTATTAGATCATCATTCATAATTGCCTAGAAACGGTAGATTTCCTCTACATACTAGCATCCAAGTTATTTTCAGCGACTACTAAAAAATTTTAACCTGTTCAGTGTTTAACATATATATGTTCTAATTGCAAGTATGATATGCTAACTGTTTCTTCTTCATTGTTTGTTTATATGGCAACTTCTGGGTTGCAGGCATTCAAACACATTCAAGCTGATGTAAAGCCTCCGGGTGTGTGGAAAACTTTAATCGGTGTCGTCTCTCCTGTCAAGACTGCTAATAATCACCGAGCTTGTATGATTGCCTATTAACTTATAGTTTTATAGTTCAATTTGCTTTGCAAACTTTTCATAACATAGGACTCTGAGCCCCGACAACTGAAGTGACATATTAATGATTATGATCACTCTAGTTCAAAGCTACCGTAGTTTATGGACTGGCCTTGGAGCACAACTTGCGCGTGATGTTCCTTTTTCTGCTGTTTGCTGGTCAACTCTAGAGCCAGTAAGAACTTTACTTGTATTGTATATTGCTTTGGAATTATTCAATTCTTGTATTTAATTAATTGTTCCTACTGTTGTGAAGCTTCGGAGGAAAATCTTGAGCAGAATAGGTGAAGAAGCTAGTGCATCCAGTGTCCTTGGTGCAAACTTTTGTTCTGGTTTTGTAGCAGGAAGTCTTGCAGCAGCTATCACATGTCCTCTAGATGTTGCTAGGACCCGCCTGCAAATAGAGGTAATATCCATTTCCTTTATGTCACCCTATTATTGCCAATTAATAAATCTACTACACAGTAAAAGTGGCCTTTGTTTGTTGACCTTCATTATATTGTTTTTTATGTTTAAAAGTCGTAAAGATGACAGAGTTGGCAACACAAATTTGGGAAGTTTGTTGCGTACCTTTGTGTATCTTTTTAGAATACTTTTATTCTTGCTATATTGTGTTGGTGTTGTATCATTAAATTAGGCAATTATTTCATCTATATTCACAAATCTCCTCACTAAATTGGGATGGAATGAAGTGCGTGTTTGTTCTTGTTATAGTTTTAAGGTTGAGAATGCATGGCCAGCAGTTGTATTTTGCTGTCCAATTAGAGTCTTCATCTTCTGTGTCATCCTTGTAATAGTTCTTGCATAAGAAATATCTGGGTGTGGGATGCCACTTTGATTCTTTAATATTCAATCAAAAGAAAGTCCTGGACTCAGAGAGACAACTAAATGAACTACAATGTTTTGATTGACATCGTTTGTGCTAATTCAAAATCTTTTTTCCTCAGAAAGATCCCACACGAGTATTGAAGATGACAACAAGGCAAACTTTGATCGAGATTTGGAGGTACTCAATAGGAAATCTCGTTCTTTCTCTGCTAGAATTTATTGGAATTGTAGATATTGTCTCTTTTTTTTTTTTCCTTTTTTTCCTGCTGACCAAAAAAAAAAAAAAAGAACTTGCCTACTTATTAATATGATTACTTGAGATGGATCATGGAGATCCACTGCTATATGCTGCATAGTTTTTAGAGCTTAGAGGTGATCTGAGGCGCAAAATATATCCAAAAAAAATTAAATGTATATAACTTTGCAAAAAAAAGTGATACTTTAAATTATTGGGACCATATTAAATGTCAAGAAAAGAATGGAAAAACAAATATTTGTTCCTCTCAAATTTAAGTTCTGACCATTGTTATGTTTTCCTCAAGAGATTGGAACCTGTGTGTTTATAAGCTAACTTCTTTTTTAACCCGTGAATCAGAGACGGAGGTATTAGGGGACTATTTGCAGGAGCTGGTCCACGAGTTGCTCGAGCAGGTCCGTCAGTTGGAATTGTTGTTTCTTTTTACGAAGTCGTCAAGTACGCATTGCATTATATTGATAGTCAAAGGGAATAGCCCTAGAAATTACTGATTCTTGCCGAAGTTAACAGAAATGCATGACCAATACGCCATGGAATAACGTATGAGTCACTGTATAGTGCTCGTAGACCTATTTTTGGGATTTCTATACATTTTTTGAAGGTTATTTCAAGTGTAAATCCTGAATACAGTGTAGTTGGCCAATTGCCTTGCTTCATCTCTGATTGGAGATGGAAGTTATACTAAATAAATTTAGTTTTATGTCGATCTTTCATTATCAATTTTTAATTGAAGAGCTTTAAGAGTATATGAATCCTCCAATGATTACAAAATGAAAGTCTAGGAATTTAATTTTAGGGTATGTTTACTTCAATTTTTGATTTGAGCCTTGATTGTATCCATAAGATTATTGAGTTAGCACTGAATACATGAGATAAGGTACCAATCCATCTTCATGGGTAGTTGTATCACAAGGTTGGGTGATATAAAATTGAACTCTTTTTATATCATGAGTTTATTTTCAATCAAACAAGTTAATCTTGTTAATACGATGTCTACATGTCTAATAAGAGCATGCAAACGGGCCCTTGGGGTACAAGAAAAAATCATTTTTTCCCCTCCAATAATATTAATACATCCGCAATATAGTTGATCTAGCATTTTACAATATCATTTCTAGTTGTTTCAACGTTGTTATATCAGCCCATGATCTTTACAAGATTACAAGACACCACATCTAAGACGGAAATTGCTCCCGAAATTAATCAGAGACTTTCATGCAATGATCTGAGGCCAGAATAGTCATTTCACTTCAAAAAAACTCACTTTTGTTATATGATTTATACCAACTATACGATTTGTGTGACACCACAGAAATCTTGTGACTTTGTGAAGACTTGTGATCTTAGCAAAATCATCAAACATATGGCATTGAACAGAAAAGGAAATGAGTGATAGTTTGAAAGAAAATAGGCAGGATTTGTGTTTGAAGAGTACAAAACCATGAGATAACTAGTTACTTAACAAGCAACCTGGAAAAGAAAAGGATAGGCTATTATTTGCATGGTTCTTTGCTATGATTTATTCAGACAGCATTTCTACTGAGCAGCTAATGGTGGAACCCAGAAGAAAAACGCGCAAAAACACAAGACAAACATATGAACACGGGTTAGAACCAGTGTGCAGCTTCCCTCGGGCTCTCTGCAGAAGAGGGCAACACTAATTTCTATTCCTCTTCTCAGACAACAAAAATAACACAGAATGAGTGAACGAACATACTCTTCTCTCGTTCTGTGGACATGCATCAATCGGATATCCTAATCTCTACTCCAAGTAACTCCTTCACTTGTTCGTATGTCACAAAAGCAATAGCTATCGATGGGACAACCTGAAGATTGATGCAACTTCCGTAAGAATGAAGGAAAGATAATACAAACTACGAAGAGTGATAATAATACCATGAGGGAGTATGAATGAAGTTAATAGGGGAGACTGACCTTCACTGAATTAGGAACCAAACCCTTGTATAAAGCTCTGAAGCCCTCATGCCTCACTGTTTTCCTGAAAGCATCGATCATGCCAGTATATTCGAGGGATGACTTGCTTCTCCCGTCACCTGTGAGAACTGAGGAGGCGTTGTTCCATCCCACCATCTGCATTCTTCTACGAATGACATCAAGGGGGTAGGCAACGGTTTGTCCAATTGTGCCTGCTGCAGCCCCACATACAAGCCGGGTTACAACACCCAATTCGTTATCTTCAACAAGCCCTAAGGGTTTGGATTTGACCAACCAATCCTTGAGGGATTCATAAACAGCAAAGTTGAGACCTACATATGGAACCTGCAAATAGATGCAAATTCACCATTCATACTCATGATGACAATCTTCCTCCCGAAAAGTACTTGGAATAGTTTTAAAGGAAGATCATTTTAAGATAAAAGAGCACGGAAGCTATATATAAAGAGTTCTCCAGAACTTACAACACCAATCACAGAAGGAAGCCAACCCTTGTATAGTGCACGGAAGCCTTCCTCACGGAGCACAGTGGATAAAGCATGACACATTCCCCTGTACTGGTAAGGAGACTTATCCGTCTGCAATGGAGGGTAAAAACAGTTCAAATTATTAATAACTACATCAAAGAACTCCTAAGTTTCAAGTGATAATGTTCATTTTCAAGAAGGGCAGCATTACCTGTACAGTAAGCCTGCCTCTAACCATGTCCATTGGGTATGTAGCAGACATAGCAATTATTCCAGCACAAGCTCCAGCACCCAGACGTAATAAAGGAGTCAGCTGAGCATCCTCTACAAGGAACATTTCAACACATATATTATTCAACAATTCATCGACTTAATGTTTTTCATGTGATGCTTAAAAGCATCTACAATGCCTTTATTCTTGCAATTCTGTCTATATTAGTAGATATCAGATAGCAAAAACCACATTAGCCCTATACAAGTCAATAAAAAAGGGACCAGCCCTACTCAATTATCTCACAGGTTATTGTGAACATGAAACACCTTACTTTAAAGCAGTAAAGAATCAAAAAGCAGATTTCATAATGTTGACAGGATAATATACTTTTCTATGTTAAAACATTGATTCAGGTTCAATTGGCCTGAGGTGACATGTTTGGAATCAGAAATTCTGTTTTTTTACAGTAAATTTGTAACCAGGCAAAGCATAATTTGGCCTACCTAGTTAAAGCATAATTTGGCCTAACTAGCCAACATTGTTACCGCCACACTCAATGAAATTTAAGAAGGTAACTATTTGAACTGAGAATAGTAATTTCCAGGGTTTACAACATGAGCCTTTAACTGATATAATGAAGCACAGTTCAAAATTTCGATAAAGCTTGTCTGCATAATAACAAAAAGACATACCATTGCCAGTTTGCTGCTGGTAGAAATACAATATGCCCCTGTGATACATAAATAACAAAGTCAAATGTTGACAATATAGAAATGACCAACTCATCCATAAGCAATAGCTATCAATTTTAATATCATCCCAAACTAAGTTCATCTTACATTCTTTTCTCATTACTGTTAAAAAACAAACATCGAGCTGGTGGAATAATCACATTAAAACCTTTAGAATTAAAAGTCAGTAATTATGATATCTCCAGCTCTGACATATACGCAGAGTTATTCAGAATTAATTGAATCTATGCCTTTGATGAGAAGCATCAAGTCTCAAAAAGAAATTGCAACCATTTTCTTACACATTTTTTGGTGTGTAGTGTATCACATAAATCACTGCCTCTAGATAATCTCATTATCTGGGTATATAAAGTGAATCCTATCGATCCATCATAGAAACTAGAAAATATAAAAAAGGTAGCACTCCAATTCATAAAACAATGTTGAAGTATAACCATAACTACAAATTGGTTCATATGCCTACTATTATAAATTTATACGAGACCATGTTATGAAAATTCTATGATTTTGCTGGACATACTTGGATGCTTGCTCATAGCTGAAGAACTTTACTGCTGAATTTGGAACAATTCGAGCACAATTAGTGCCGTTGCCCTTGAACAATCCTCTAAGGCCCTCAGTTCTCCATATATACTTCAAGCCTTGAACAGTACCATTGTATTTTATGCTGTGTGGATTTTGAACCTGACAGGGCAACAATCACCAGCAATGGGTGAGAGAGATTAGTTTCCAGGATGCCTCTCCCAAAGAAATGACATCAAATGGAAAAACTTAAATTTTTCTGAAAGCAAAACCACATCTAGACTCATGTGCCACAAATCCAGAGCACTATCCATGTAACCCAACCTCGTCACAGCTGACATGAATTTGCCTACTTTATATTTACTTTCAACAAAGAACTTAATAGAAAAGGTTTATAAGATGCTCCTCACTAAACATAACTAACCTGAAGTAAGATTTTTAGCCGTTCCAACGGAGCTACGGCAGTCCGAGACCTGCAATAGACATGCAGCAATTCATAAACCCAGATATATATTTTGCATCAATGAACTCTCAGCTAAAACTACAAGCATCAGTACTTGTAACAAGCTATCATCAATTATTACAAGTGGTTTGTGAAATTTAATGTACATATATTCTGTTCGTACTCGTTATTAAACTATTCATCCAATGTAAACTAGAACATATTATTCTCTACATCATTAAAGTTTCAGTCAAAGAGAATTACAGAAGAAAATTATAAAAAAATATTTCTTTGAGAGTCCGCTCTTTTCACTTCAATTAACTAAACATTATAAACTCTCTAAATTCTATATCCAATTAGCAACTTCCATTTTTCCATATAGGGCAACGAAGAGAAAACTCAAATCACAGATTCTCTAAGAATTCACAGCCAAGGATCACCAAGCTACATCAAGAAAGATGATTTCCCACACACACACACACACGAGATATAATAATACTGAAATGACATCAAATTCATAAATCAAACATATTAATCAAAACATCGCAAGCCCTACAAAACAAGAAAACGAAAATCGAAATCTGATTATAACGCAACTCTCAATCAACGCATGCAAAACAACAAAAAATATCACATCTTACACTCCTCCGGCGACTCCACCGGCGACGAGAGATTTGCAAATACTATAAACTTGGTATTTAGTGGGCTTGATTTCTTCCTTGGCCAGCTTCGCCTCCTCCGCCAAATTAACAATCTTCGAAACAGCTGATTCGCTCCTCTTCACATCCTCCGAAGCCATCAAATCCCCCAAAAAAATCCAAAACAGGAAAAAAAAACCCAAACAAGACAATTCAAAGAAATTCAGCCAAAAAAACCCTAGGTCGACGATCAAAAACAGAAAGCGGCCGAGGCGGTACCGGCTTCGTCGTCGCGGCGGCGGAGAAATGGGGGAAATGCGGCACGCAGTGAGTGTGTAGGAGTGTGTGTGGTTTATAAAGTGACGGCGTTTTGATGGAGCTCCTTTTTTGCTCGGCTTCACCTGATTCTTTTCTATTTAATTATTGCAGAGAATTTATTCTCTGCTACTCGCAGTCTCCTACACTCTCGCTTTCATTGGTTGTGCCCTAGAATTCCATGATGACGTGTACTTGTTGGTATTTATTTAAGGATAAGAGAGAAAAGATTTATATATAGACTTTAATTTTTTGGAATTTTTTTTGTCCTAATATTAATGCTATTTTTGGTGGATCTAATAAAAATTGTTAACATTCATTTTTAAAATAAATGTAGTTATTGAGTTTTTGCTATAAATTAAGGAATATAAAAATTGAACATATATGCTTTTAAATAAACAAAGAATTCAGAATTCAGAAACTGCGAAAACTGAAAAGATGGTCGATTTTTTTTTCAGAAAAATATCATATTAACTCTTTAAATTTTGGTTAATGAATATTGACAAGTATAATTTGAGAATAAAGTTGTAGAAAAATTTAGGATGCCATTTAATTGAAATAAAAATTTAATTTTAGAACAACACTCATTTTAAAACGGGAGAATAATATGTGATCCTGATAAACGATTATACATCTGATTGTTATATATAAATGAACTATTTTATCCAAAAAAATAACAAAATTTATTATATTAAGTACAATTTTTAAAACTTAACAAAATAAACCAGGCATGAATTTAACATTGTTTTCATCTATTATTTTGTTTTCTTAGGAGACTCAATATACACTTATACATATAGACATATATATGTATATATGTGTGATATAGACTACATAGTTTTACACCAAGCTTTTTAATAAATCTTCACAATTTTCCATTTATCCAATTTTAAATAAATTTTACACCACAAAAATTAACTTTTATATATTCCAGAGAGAGAGAGAGAGAGAGAGAGAGAGGGAATGGCTCTTGGATTGCACAAAAGACAGTTGGAATCTAGAATCTAATTTGAGGGTATAAATGTCATAAAGTTGTAGGTAGCATGTTTGTGGTGGTTAAAGAATGGGTAGGTGGGCTTGGGCCTTAATTGGGCCATTTATGTGGACTGTTTTGACCCATTACTTAATATGGGGTGGCCCATTGCTCTCTAAATCTGATATAGGTCTATTTCAAAATTATATGTCACGTATCTTTTGTTATTTTTTATTGCATAAATAATAACATCACATTTATGTGGTTATGGTTTCAATTTTCATGACCATTTGAGGAATAACAGTGTTTTTTTTTTGGTTGATGATGAAAAATAAATAAGATTGTCTATACAATGTTGATTATTTATCATTAAAACTTTAGACAAGCATAAATAATTCTTTTAATGAGATGTTGGGCTAAAATATTTAATCGAGTTCGATTGGAGACATCTTGGAAGAAAAGAATTTTAAAAAAAAAGATGCATTTTTATTTTTAATTTTTTATGTTATTTCATTTATAAATGAAGAGACCAAAATAGCTTGAAATTATGTGGATGATTCTTATTGAATTTTTTTCTTAATTCGATAAAAAGCTAAAGGAAAAATTGAATTGAATTAATGAGCATAAAAGGTCAAATTGTCCTAAATTATTAAGTATAACTATTTTTGCATGTATAGGATTTATTGGGCCTATGGCCCAATAACAATAATGGGCCCCCAAACTAATTCAACTTATAACTTCTTTTATTATAACGGTTGTGGCAAGTTTCAATGTCTTATTACTACTCGCATTACATGAAAAAATGTCATATTATTATAATTAATTAAGTCACTTGATTTGCACGAGCATATAAATTTTACAATATATATATATATATATATATATGAAAATATTAAGCAAAGAATGATAAATTTATTGGGAGAATCTTGGTCTAATTTATTATTTGTGGTGATGTACGATCATAAAACTTAAATTTGAGTTTGATGTGAAAATGTTAATATACGAAAAAAAAAAGTATTTTTCAACATAATGTTAACCATAAAAAATAACATAATTTTTCAACATTATTTAATTTAATTTATGAATTTTTTATATTTCTTATTTTTATCATAAGATGCATTAAAATCAAAATCTATCTCTTAGAAAATCACATTAGATGATAAACATTTTAAAATCTAAAATTATGAAACTATATAACAACAAAAAGTACATATATATATATTATCATTGTTCATATAATATATGGTGAACTTATAATGAAATCTGACATTTATATTTATTTTTTATTCATGGAGGAAACAATATTTATTCTTAAATAAAACCAAATAATATATATGTGTGTGTTTTATTTTTTGCTTAATTTTAATTTGGTGGATATTAAAACGATTTAGATTAAGGTAACCAATCGTTATTAACAACTTTTATGAACTTTTAGCATGA
The DNA here is from genome assembly GCA_005771605.1 of Scutellaria baicalensis. Taxonomy (NCBI): domain Eukaryota; kingdom Viridiplantae; phylum Streptophyta; class Magnoliopsida; order Lamiales; family Lamiaceae; genus Scutellaria; species Scutellaria baicalensis. The sequence continues at coordinate 54,213,112 of CM016722.1, forward strand.
CATTATTATCATATATACACAAATCATGCTAAATTTATAGCATATCAAATATGATCCGTTTTTCCCTCAATTTTCATTTATATACAGAATGATTTTCATATATACAATGGATATATACATAAATTATGCAAAACCCAAATATTCATAGCTGTTATTACATAGATTATTATATGTGATATAAGTACAAAATTAAATTTAACAATGGCAAATTGTCATATTGCTTGTTGTGGATATATAATCCAAATTGAAATTTAGGTAAATTGCTAATCATAAAAAAAATATATATATATATTGAATCGATTTTATAACGGGTGGCACATTTTTTTAGCCAAAACATCTCCTAACATCAATTTTATTTTAAAAAAATAACACTCATATATATATACACACACAATTGTGTGTAATTATAAACTGTTGGGAGGATCTCGTGGTCAACAATGGCTCAGACAGCCTTGAACCTACACTGATCGAACACAAGGACCAGTGGAGAAAACGGGACACTCTCACAGAGTCACAGAGACTCAAGAACAAGCCCAGAAACAAAATCTCACAAAGAGATCGAAGAGCCCACAAACCCCTTCACCCCAAAACCCTCAGGAAACCTACAAGCAAGCACCTCGCTTCAACCCTCACTGACATGCAAGAACACTAAGCTCGACTCAAAGTGATTTAGGGTTTTATTAGAGAGCAGATCAGAAAAGAACAGAGGAAGGAGAAGGCTAAGATGTAGCTTGCACTGAGCTCCTCCATTGGAGCCCCATAAGAAGGGGTGAGTGAGAGGAGCAAGAAGTTCAGCAGGTTTCCATCGAGAAGGAGCGATGGAGAGGAATCGACAGAGACGCGCAACTAGGGCAAATGAGGGGAGCAAGACAGACAACACCTTTTAAGGCTCCGGGGTAATGGGCTAGGGTAAGTAGTGGGCTTTGGGCTTGGGCTCGGGCTCGGGTAGTTCTAGGAATAAATAAAAGATAGGTCCAGAACAACTTTGGACCTATATTCCAACATAAACACAATAATGAATGGTATTTTTTCAATAAATTTAATGTGGATGTCATTTTCGCCCAACATTTTGCACAAATTACGAATTCAAATTTTAAACAATAGATCAAGAAAGCCAAGAAAGAAAAAATCAAATTCACGAGGGTTGTGACTGTTTGATTGATAGTTAGTGACAGCAACTATTCATATCTAACATACACACACACACACACACACATATATATATATATATATATATATATTGGAAAAGACTATTGTTTTGTTCAATTTCCATTAATAAAAAAAAATTCTGGGTTTTTTTTTCCTAATTTTTAAAATGATAGCCTGATATTTTGTTGCATGGAATTGCTTTAATTAATTTGGTCTTTTCTTTTGGCCGCAAAAAGAATCTGAGTCAAAGTTGACCAAAACTTTGATTATTGCATCTTTAATTTAGATCCTTCAAATTTTGAATTTAATTTTTTTTACACATCATTTTAATTTAATTATTGTAATTGTATCGATCCAAAATTTCTTTTTTTTTTTTTAAAAATTCCAAAATTTCTAATTAATTATCATATCATATACGTCTTCACTGAAAATTGAAACATAGAAGTGATAACAACAATATATAGCTTTTTCGAGATATATATGTTATTACTTACTTATATTTTTCCTTTAAATGTTTTTTTTAAACTTTAGGCAAAAATTAAGTAGAATCACATCTACATTATTATTTTGGACCTATGTGATATATATCAAAGATAAAATTAATCAAAGCCATCTTTATTATATTAACACGTGACAAAAATACTTTTGGTTATATGTATGACGGAAACGTGTATATATTATAAGTGGCTGAAAATGAAATCCAACACATATATATTACATAGTGATCGAATTGAGAAAATATTTTTCATCTATATATATATATATATATATATATATATATATTATAAGTAAATGAATAAATTAACGTTAAATTTGTAAAGAGATATAATTTTCATAATTAAAATTGAAAAGAAAACACGTTCATCACGTGCAGCAGCAAATGGAGTTTCTAAGTTTTACTTAGATTTATTTATTTGAATTTATAGCATACATTACAAGATATTGAACACAATGTTTTTTTTTATACAAAATTTGTACAAATATAATATTATTTATTTAATTTTTATTGTCAGACTCAATTTTACAAATTAGTCTGTAATTTTTAGGTTATTAGTTAATCTATCTTACAAAACTAGATTAACAAAATTGGAAGTTATGTTAGACTTATCTTGACGTTATGTTAGACATACATTTACGCTATGTTAAACCTACCTATCTGTCCAGATTTCATACCTTTTCATTTTTACATTTGGTTTTTAAATTTTGACACCTACTTTTACGTTATGTTAGACCTACCTTTATGCTATGTTAAGCCTACCTTTCTGCCCAAATTTCATGCTTTAAATTAAAAAAAAAAAATAAACTCTAGATTGCCCACATGTACCATTACGTTGCATTAGACATACCTTTATGTACAATTAGACCTACCTTTGTGTTATGTTAGACCTACCTAGATCTAACTGTACATAAATGTAGGTCTATTTGAGCGAACTTGGATGAGTTTCAACGCGAGTTCTAGGCGCGTGAACGCACGTGGGAGCGCGTATACGTGCGGGTCGGGATCCATACACCTGATGTATAAAAGTTTTTGCCTATATATGGAGATATCAAAATCAATCACATAAATAAGTATTTCTAATAATCATTATTGGATAAGATTAATCCATATGATCCAATTCAATATTATTTGACCGACTTAGGTACTTTCCCAAATAATAGCATGTGCCCTCCTAATCAATTTAATACTACAAAACGTGTTGAAAAGATAGCATTTCTTTAAGAGTGACACTTGTGTGCCCCGGGGACACGGTGCCCCCAACTTAACCTATTATATGGTGATATATATACTTTACAAGGTATCATATGTATACTTTTTAGGTATCATATCTATAGTCATATATACATATGATACCTGTAGAGTATATGTATAACACCAAGAAATGTAACACATATAGAATATATATATATATATATAACATCTGAAGAGCATATGTATAACATTTAGATTCGTGCCTCTATATGCCCCAAGGGTATATAAGTTTTGTCCTTTCTTTAATATTCATAATATTGAATGTACGTACAATAATGTTCTGCATGTATAGGTTTTTAGTTATAGTTTGTAATTTAGAGGACTTTGTGATATCATCTAACTAGTATAATTGAATGATAGTCATAATGATAATAATTTCATACTATTGTAATTTCAACATCAAAAAAAAAAAGAATCACCACGCCAAGATATACTATAAATAGTAAAAGAAAAAAGATTTATAATAGTACTATTATGGTAGGCCTAATTATGATGAGCAGATTTTATTCAATTCTTTTAAAAGCATTTTACTTTTTATTCCTTTACTTTTCTTTCTAAGATAAATCTAGTTGCCCATGGAGAAAATTGACCAAATTATTTACAAAATGCGTGTATATATATATATATATATATATATGAATAAATATCACTCACTAAATATCATATAATCTCATAAATTTCTGGTTTCTAATTGAGAATTTAGAACCAAAATATGCAAAGATTATGTTATGAGTGACAATTGTGTGCCCTAGGGGCCTTGTCCTAAATTAATCATCATATGGTGTTAAATATATACTCTACAGGTATTATGTATATACTTTTCAGGTATCACATGTATATTTTTATATACATATGATACCAAGAAACATAACACTTATAGAGTATATATATAACACTTGAAAAACATGTATATAACACCTAAATCCGTGCATCTATATGCTCTAGGGGTATATAAGTTTTGCTAAGTTATTTTAGGTGAAAATTAGAATTTGGATTTCACTAAATAAAAGTTACACATAACCCCACCTCGTACACAAGATAAAAAGTAAATCAAATCCACTTTATTATGTTTTTATTTTATAAAGTTAAAACTTACATAAAAGTAGAAAGATATAGCCAAGTAAATCACTCATATTTTGTGGGATCTTTTGCATCCACTTTATTATGCTACAAAGTCATGACTTAATGATTCTTGAAATTGCTTAGTGATTTTATGACTTCTAAACATCACAATCATTTCTATCTATAATTCGAGTGGATCGAAAACGTGCCATATATGTATTAGTCATGTCATTATCTGCGAATGATATATATATATATATATATATATATATATTATGGGCAATCTTGTAAACTTGATTTCAGCACCAATTCTCAATTGATTTCATTCGATCTTTGCATGGTGGATGTAGGCTGAAGTGGTGCTGAATCACCTTAATTTCTTGGCCTGTTAATTGCATTTTCGTTTCTAATTTGAGTGATTTTCATCTCGGGTTATAGGGTTTGGCAAAAACTTATATGCCTTGAGGTACATAGGGACACAGATCTAGGTGTTATATACATGTTCTTCAGGTGTTATATATATACTCTGTAGATTATATATTTAACATCATATGATGATTAATTTGGGGAACTCATGTCCCTGGGGCACACAAGTGTCACTCCTAGGGTTTTGTTTTGAGCTTGAGTTCTTGGTGTGTTTTCTGGGATTTTGCTGCTTAATTCCAAACAATTATTTATATATTATATAATTTTTGTGGTTTAATTATTACTGTAAAACACACGAATATTTTAAAAATTATAATTTTAACTAAGTTTGTGACTATATATTAGTAAATAAAGTTCAATGCAAAAAACAACCTAAACTATTGGTCTTTTTCAATTTGTAACCTAAACTTTTTTTCTTATTAGATTTGCAACCTGAAATACTAAAATTTATCAAATTGAAAATTTCGACTAATTTTCCGGCAAAAACAGTGAACATAGGACCTTACGTTGAAAACATAAGGGTATTCTTGTATCTTATAATTTAAAGTGATCCTCATATAAAGTTTATGTGAGTGTTATGAGTTCACGTTTTGTAAGAAAATAGTTCAAAAGTTGCAATTTGATAAATTTTAGTAGTTTAAGTTGCAATTTAATAAGAAAAAAAAGTTTAAGTTGGAAACTCAAAAAAACCAATACTTTAGGTTGGTTTTGACATTTAATCCTAGTAAATATAACACTGACTTTCAAAATCACATACATTAACCAGAACAGATTTCGAGCATACATTCATTGCAAAAGTCTCTTACTCAGTACACTAAATTCAACATACATTCTTTTATACACTTGCTCATCACCCAACCAAAAATAAAAAATCTCTTCCTTTTGCAAGGAATGCTTGGAATCTGTCTACCGGTTATATATACACGAGAAAATCATGTTATATTTGTTAATAGCCAAAACATTAGTTAAAATTACAATTTTTAAAAATCCCGAACTATCTCACGTGAGAGAATGATAATCCATTATAACAACAGAATCAACCCTAATTCCAACATACCCAAAAAACACATATTGAAATAGAGAATATTGAATATTGTTGAGCAACAAATTTGTCTTTTTTTTTTTTCTCATTGGGGAAACCAGTGATTAAAAAGGCACGCGCCTAGGCGAGAGGCGAGACGTTTCGGGGTTTTACGTCTCGATATGTCGAGGCGGAGCGAGATGAAGAAAAGCGGAGCCTAGGCGCGCGCCTCGTGCTTTATTTGAGGTGAAAAAAAGCGGCGCCTAATTTTGAAAAATATTCTGCTCTTTTTTTTATTATTAAATAGAGAGAAAGTGTTTTTTGAGCAACAAACCCTAATAATTTCAGCAGCAGCCATTTTAAAAAAACACCCCACTCTCCACACTTTCTACTCTTTCTTCTTATCTCCCATCACCACCACCGGCGACCCGGCGACCGGCAGCAGCAGCAGGTTTTACACCTTGTTGATTTTTTTTCCCTTTTTCTTAACTTAAAAAATTTATTTTAGTACTATAATTTAGAACTAATGTGCTTTAGTATATACTAATTTTGAACACTTTAGTTTAACTTTAGAGTTTAGACTATTTATTATTTAATAATCTGAAATTTATTATTTAAATTTTATTGATTTAGTATTTTAGTATTTTGCAATATATGTAAATTTTGAACTAATGTTTTAGTATTTTAGACTAATATGATTTTAGTATTTTAGTATTTTGCAATATATATTTAAATTTTATTGATTTAGTATTTTAGTATTTAAGTATTAATGATGATTAGTTAGTTAGTGGCATGTATCTTTGGGATATTTCTATATTTTCATGCTATTATTATGTTTGGAGTTTGAATTTTAGACACTAATATATTATGTTTCATATCATGAAATGTATTTATGGTTTATATGTGCTCTTTTTTAGTTTGTGCGCCTCGCTTCAATGAAGCATGCGCCTCGCCTCGCGCCTCACACCTAGGCGGTATAATAGGTTTTGCGTCTCGGTGCGCTTCGCGCCTTTTAATCACTGCGGGAAACCATCAAAATGGGACCAATTCTTAAAGGGCATTACCATCCCCCACTTGCATTGATGTTGATAGGGTCAAAGACAAATAAAAACAATTACAAATAAATGATGAAAAATATTAATCTGATAACGCAAAAACTCAGTGAGACGATTTCATGATCCTTATTACCCATGAATTGATTTATATCTACAAACTTTCATATGAATTGTTAAATGTAGATTATAAGTTGATCCGTTTCACAAAAAAAGATTCGTAAGACAATCTCTCACAAGACTTACTCATGCGATAAACGATAGGTAAGGGAATTAATGAATTTAGAAGAAGATAGAGAAAATAAGACTCCATAAATGTGGCTAAAAATGGGGCCCACCCCCCGCCCGCAAAAAAACCTTGCCGCCAAAAAAAACACCGCCCGCAATCCAACTTATTTTTCATTTTAATTTTAATTTTTTTTGTATTTTTGACCAAAATTAATCTTAAAAAAGCTGAAAATTTTCGGACTTGTCGGCATGATTAAGGATATGTCTTATCATTTTCACTTCAATACCATAATAACATCATTAATTCCAGAATTAATTAAGATAAAAAAATGATTTCAATTTTGTTGAAATCATACTTAGTTTTCATATAATATTTTCTTTCTCGAACAACGTGTAATACTTTTGTGTACATTAAGTGATATTTTATATATATGATCATGTAAATACTTTATATTATGTTCATGTTTGGACGGCCTAGGGTCCGAGCGTTTTATGAGTGAGCTGACTCAATGTAATTCTGGTCATATCTAAGTGTTGTTTGATATATAGAAAAGTATTACATAATATATATAAAAACATTAAGTATTTTCTTAGAATTTAACTCAACTTAAAACGTTTCTTGTAATACAAAGTACTGTCTAATATAAAGAAAATTATTACATAATTCCTACAAAAATATTACATATTTTTTATATTTGGTCCGATCCGACCTGTCTTATAGAATGAGATTTGTAGGACGGTATTACCCAAAACTTTGCTAAGTAAGATTATAAATTGATTTGTACATAATGAGCAAGTTACTTATGTATGTATAGATGATGGTGAATATATAAATAGTATATGTACCTTTGGCTAAGTTTAGTTCATAAGGATGTTCTGATTAAGCAAAAAATTAATTGTCTTTTATGACTACTAAAAAAAGGTATTAGTGTATTATTTGTAATTCAAAAAATATGGATAATTGTCAGTAAAAATATTTTATCACTATACTGTTAACACAAATTCTTAATTACAAATAATTTTTCTTGCAATTACATTTTTATCGATTAATGTAAGTTTTATAATTGTCATTTACGATTACTTGTCAATTTATATTATCAACTTTTTGTGTAATACATTGTCGTAAAAAAACGTGACCAAAAATATTATATTGAACAAGTCTAACGTAATATATAAATGGTAATATGTAAATGCATGATAGTAAATATTTCAATGGGTGAAATACATTGAATGTAATATATATTAAATTGACATTTGTAATTCGTAACGCAAAAATTAATAATATTACACATATGTAAAAAGGTCAAACACATTCAGTTAATTAAATTAAGCATGTCGATGTAGAGTGTATCTATGTATATAAATTATAAATTAGTATTGAATAGCATTAAATAAAGATCAGTTAGTAGTTGAATGTGAAAAGTGTTATTATCTAATAATAAATATGAGAGTTAGTAGTTGTATGTGAAAAGTGTTATTTTCCGAGAGAAGAATATAGTTTATAAAATACTACCTCCGTCCCGGCTAACTTTGCCTACGTTTGACCGGCACGGAGCCTAAGAAATAACTATTGACTTTGATGTGATGTATTATTTTAATGTTTTTGAGTGACAATTTTGTAAGTAATGTGTGTTTTTTTAGTGCAAACGTTGTAAAATGAAAGAAATAGAGGGGTAAGGGAATAAATTTTTCTTTGCCATTTTTGGGCTGATAAAGTAAGATGGGACAAATAAAAATGGAAAGTAGACAAAATAGCAGGGACGGAGGGAGTAATATATTGTAAAAAAATTCATATAAATAGTTTACGTAATAAAAAAATGTTTTCTAAAAAATGTAAACCTTTGTGATGATTCTAAAAGCATTAATAATATTTATTTTTGGACTAATTTGAAACAAAATTAATAAATTCTTTATAAAAATTAATTTTTTTTCTTTAGATTAGCTTTTAACTCATGCCTTGAAACGTTTATATTTTTCCATATATGGTTTTTCTTTTTATGAACAAAATATGAATTTGAATGTCTAAGATAATATTCAAAATTTTAAGTTTTTTATTAATATATATCTTATTTTAGTAAAATAAACATATATAGTAACACATTTACAATCTTCTACATGATACTACTTCCGTCCCGGCTATCTTTGCCTACTTTCCGTTTTTGGACGTCCCAGCTAACTTTGCCAACCCAAAAATGGCAAAGAAAAATTTACTCCTTTATCCTTCCGTTTCTTTCATTTTACAACTTTTGCACTAAAAAATCACACATTAATTACAAAATTGCCACTCAAAAACATTAAAATAACTCATCACATCAAAGTCAACAGTTTTTTCTTAAACTCCGTGCGGTCAAACCGTGACAAAGATAAGCGGGACGGAGGGAGTACATTATATCTAATTTATTATTACATTATTACCATTCCAAAAAGAGAAGCAATGGTTCATTTTTTTTTCCCTTTTAAATTTCATTTAGATTTAAAGAAATTAATACAAAAATCTAAATTATCCGTAAATAGTGGATTGTAACGTCATTAACCATTTTTGCCATGACAAAACTGGCCTGAGGCCATGAATGCTCCACTACAAGGCTTCCACAAAGGGCATTTTTGGTATTTTACACCCTTCTCTCTCCTCTATATAAACAAGAAATGATTTGCTTTCTTGGGACATTATTATCCCACCAAGCTTCTCAGCTCAACTTAGCAGAAAACAAGATTTTCTATTTGATGTGAGCTTTCTTTCTTCATTTCTTGATTCTTAAACTTTATGTTTTTTTTCTGTTAGATTTTTTTCCTCTATGTTTCTTGCAAGAATTGTCTGTGAGTTTCATTTGATCTGTCTACAATAAAGAATCTAAAATCCCATGAACTGTGATATGATTTTCTTGAATTTGATCTTGATAAATTGTATGTCACTTTCATGCATTACACGCCAAAGAAAATGCTAAAAACGGGCGGCTCTTGATATAGCCCGTGTAATGATCTCGTTCTCTCGTTATATGGAAAGTGGAATTACTTGATTTTCTAGATATTTGACACTAGAGTAGCAGAAATGTACGTGCTAAAAATGCAATGAATCTTATATTTACTATTTATTTGGATTTTGACAACTTTTTTGAACACTTACCTTTTTCTAGTGAATTAGACTTGCGTGAAAAAGGAAACTTTTTAATTGGAGCAGTTAATATGGTTATAAACAACTCATAGTTATTTGATTTCCTGATGTGATTTTCAAGTTGAACTGCAAAGATGTTGGTGAAAACGGATGAGGGATTCGAACCTGAGACAGTAATCGAGGAATTCGAGGCCTTAACTATGGATGCAGGGAGGGTTCAGAGAGAGACTCTGAAGAAAATCTTGCAAGAAAATGGTGAAACCGAGTATTTATTACAGTGGAATCTCCATGGAAGAAGTGATCCTCATAGCTTCAAAGCTTGTGTCCCAATTGTGTCTCATAGTGATTTAGAACCCTACATTCAACGTATTGCTGATGGTGAAGGTGACACCAAATCCATTCTCACTGAGAAGCCGATTTCTGCGATTTCGTTAAGGTGTTGTTTCCATCACTTGGTTAACTTGTGTCCTAATTGTGAGATGTTAGAATGTGACATTTCTTGTAAAGAATCCAAACTCAATGAGGTTGATGTTTTTGTAGCTCTGGTACCACTCAAGGGAAGCCAAAATATGTGCCTTTCAACGATGAATTAGTCGAAAGCACAATGCAGATATTCAAGACCTCGTTCGCCTTCAGGAACAGGTAACGAATGACTAATTACGATCCAGATGTATAGGTGGTGGTCTCGTTTGTGTTTGTCTCAACGTGGCACTGTCATGTAGGGAATATCCGATTGGGAATGGGAAGGCATTGCAGTTCATCTATGGTAGCAAGCAGTTCAAGACGAAAGGCGGGCTGAACGCAGGAACTGCGACTACTAATGTGTATCGTGATGCAGAGTTCAAGAAGACGATGAGGGCGATGCAGACCCCGTGTTGTAGCCCCGATGAAGTGATCTTTGGTGATAATTTTCACCAATCTTTGTATTGCCATCTCCTATGTGGCCTCATTTTCCGGGACGAAGTTCAAGTGGTATCCTCCACCTTTGCGCACAGCATTGTCAATGCTTTCAGGGCTTTTGAACAGATTTGGCAGCAGCTTGTTGCTGATATACGAGGAGGCGTTTTGAATACCCAAATCGCGTCCAAGCCCATCAGATCAGCCATGGCCAAGCTGCTTAAGCCCGATCCTGAACTGGCTGATGCAATTCAGGAGAGCTGCTCGGGCTTAAGCAACTGGTACGGATTGATTCCTGAGCTCTTTCCGAATGCTAAGTATGTCTATGGGATCATGACAGGTTCAATGGAGCCTTATCTTAAGAAACTGAGGCATTATGCCGGAGAATTGCCTTTGTTGAGCGCGGATTATGGTTCGTCTGAGGGATGGATCGGAGCAAATGTCAATCCGGAGCTGCCTCCAGAGTTGGTCACATTTGCTGTGCTTCCAAATATCGCGTACTTTGAATTTTTGCCGTTGGATACAGATGCTCTAGAAATGGATACCGTTGGACTAACTGAAGTCGAGGTTGGGAAGGAGTACGAGATCATCGTCACCAGCTTTGCAGGTACAGATTCTATAATATGATATTTCATCTCGTATTTCATTGTCAGCAGAATTATAAACCTACATAGGAGCTCCAGACATTGGTTGTCGTTGCTTCTACATACAGTGTTTCATCTCATATTCCATTATTTGCAGGTTTATACCGCTACAAACTAGGCGACGTAGTGAAGGTGAAAGGCTTCCACAACTCGACTCCGGAGCTCCAATTCATATGCCGGAGAAACCTTCTACTCAACATCAACATCGACAAGAATACAGAGAAGGACCTGCAGTTATCAGTAGAATCAGCAGGCAAGCTTCTAGCTGCCGAGAAGCTGGAAATCCTCGATTTCACAAGCTGCATTGACACATCGACAGAGCCGGGTCACTACGTGATCTTCTGGGAGATCAGTGGCAATGCAAACGACGAAGTTTTGGAAGAATGCTGCAATAGTTTGGACAGATCATTCGTCGATGCAGGGTACACGAGCTCAAGAAAGGTTAACGGAATCGGAGCGTTGGAACTCAGGATCTTGAAGAGAGGAACCTTTCACAAGATCATGGATCACTTTGTGGGACTAGGAGCTGCTGTTAGCCAGTTCAAAACGCCGCGTTGCATCGGCCCGACGAACAAGAAGGTGATGCAGATTCTGTGTAGTAATGTTGTGAAGAGCTACTTTAGTACTGCATATTAGTTTGGTTCTGTTTTGAGTTCTGTTTTGCTGATGTTGTATACTTCGGTTGTCTTAAGATTGTGAGTAGCATGTGTAGGATAAGATTCAATTGGAAGTTGGCTTATACCCTCGTCTGATGTTTCATCTTGTATTTCATTTTTGTACGAGTTTGTTATACAGATAAGTGGTATATAGTGGTTCGAGCAATAAACTGAAATCTTGTTTTTGTAATGACTATTATTTTGGTGACCAAATACGATATTAAAAAAAATTATTTTAGTTTTAGTATATATATATTTTACATCCATAAAATATAGAAGACACATTCTTATTTGTTTCAATATATTTAAATATAGGTGCAACATCTTCAATAATTTCTATATAATCTTTATATATCATTACTTTTTTTAAATATTTTATTGTTACTTTTATGATTACTAAAGTGACATCTCATATGTGTAATTATGTTTACAAATATAATAATTTTGTTCTACTCTACAAACTTCTAATATGATATTCAAATTCGTAATTTATCATGTCTCAATTAAATCATATAATCTACAAATAACATTTTTTAGAATGATTTTTTTAAAAATAATTTTAGTAATCTTATTAATTATCAATATAAAAGTAGATGACATATTCTTTTAATGTCATTATTTTAAGGGACTTCTATATCAATGGATTATTCAGATCTAATATGATATTTCTTAAAATATTTTAAAATATTTATTCCATAAGTTTATCAATAGTTTATTATTTCATCTTAATTAAGATAATTGCACTCTTGCTATATGTTTAGTTTGTGTTGAATCTGCAATTTATTTTTTATAGTTATTATTTATATATATCATTGTACCACTTTCTAAGTTTAATTTTTTCAGAAAGTTTATAAAATTATGTCGGTGTCTTATTTATTAAAATTTTCATTTGATTAGTTTGAAATCTCAACAAACCTAAACATTACAATTAATTAGTTTGAAAATTAATAATAATTACAACTTTTCATTTTGAACTATCTTTGCAATAGTAATATTAATGATTAAAAACATCTTTTAGATTTAAAAGAATTAACTATTGTAAAAAAAAAAAAAAGAACATAATTTCTAATAATATCATACTTAAAAGAAAATATTAAATTTACAATATTATTATTTTTGTATATGATTATAGTATATCATTGGAAAGCTCTTCAAAAATATATTAATACGAAACTAATATTAGTCTATAATTCAAAATATTCAAGATTATAGAAGAAAAATAATCAAAACATGTAATTTTATCACCAAGAATTTGGAATGTAAAGGACACTTGCCAATTACAATAAAATAGAAAAAACAAAATAAATGTTGAATTACATTACTATCCTAAAGAGTTTTAAAGAGTTTTATTTAATTAGGACTCTAATAAAATTCAATTTAATTAAATTATTTAGAAGGGTTAAAATTGGCATTATGAAAAAATGGACTAAACACCCATACTTATATATGGTGTAATAACATAAAATAAGAAGTATGAAATATAGAATTTTTCGACTCAACTCGATTCGTTTACAAAGAAGTCCTAGGCCAAATTAGCTTCATCATGATGCTTCTGTAATATGGCAATCATTTGGGCAGCAGCAGAATTCCTTGCTTCACTTGGTTTCGACTCAAAACTACCCTTCGTATCGAGCTTGAAATCCTTTGCCTCGATTACCACATTTGACATGAACTTACCTTAAAAACAATGAAGATTTCTGAGTTTCTGGTATTTACACTTGAAAGAAGCAACAAGTAATGAAAATGAGTTACCATCTGATGACTCTGTAAGATATCTTGGTAGCTTCCAGTTATTCTTCATACATGTGTACTCCAAGTCCTGTGTTTGTATAATGTAACCAAACGAACAATAAGGTCGTGTTTGGACAGAATGTTTCTATAAGGACTTGAAATCGATCATTTCATTTTGAACTAATCTGTATGGATTTTGAATCCACTGTGAACCTTAGACAGGAAAATTTTCTCAAGTATGCGAGTGCTACTATGATAATTAAAATTACTCGATCTTTTACTCATCTTTCTAAACTAAGCATGGATCTTCCTATGTAACACGCATATCGTGTTAACACTGAAGAATGGACGAGGTTTGTGAAAGACGAGATAGAAGTGACTGCATATAACACATGCTATGTTTCGCCATTTTGTTATAATTTTCAAATGAAAAGCCACAACCTTCATCATAGATTTTCAAGACACTACTTCAAGATCGAATTCCTATACAAAGAGTACTTTTCTGTTATTTTCTTAAAGATCAACCTAAAGTTCATGATTTATTTGTAGATAAGCAAAATATTAACATAAATTTCCCAACAAAGAAACTTACTTGGCATGAGGATTTTCCAAGAAAGTAGGATTCCGATAATCTGGTAGGCTTCTGCTGTTGGTATTTGCGGTTTTCTTCACTTTGTTGAAGGACAGAATTGATACATTGACGAGCTAATTCAACTTCGCTACCTAAAACATATTTTAGAAGAAGATGTTACTAGACACCTCATAAAGATTGTAAAATAAGCAAAACTCCGGATCATCATAAGATTCTATGTTTTCACGAGTCAAATTGGTCATTTCCGTGTTTGTGCCACAAGCCACATCTCTTTGCCAAATTTGTGCTTCCGAGAAAACAAGTGGTCCAGGCCTTGTTTTCAAGGTGGTGTAGATATTCGAACGTTTCACTAAATGAAAGCATATACAAAGGCGGTGAAAGATAACATACCATCTCTTATTCTGGCAATATTATCTTCACACGATGCAAGTGTATCTTCCATATAGCAGATACGAGAATACTGCAAAAGACAATGTCATATATTTATGTCATCGTCCGTTTTTCCACGCTGAGAGTCCGATTATACGGTTTTAAAATGGGAGGAGGAGAAGAAGAAGAGCAAGAATTGTTAAAAGGTCACCAGTTCTTCTCTTTTACTATATAGAAGTGCCAAGGCATCCTGCAACTGATCCGAAGCTAATGCATCTTGTACTTCCTCATTGGACTTAATTGTAGCCTCCATCGGATCTGGTTGTTCCATTGTTGTCGAATCAACAGTTTGATTGCACGTGTTACTGACATCACCCTCGTCTCCAGATACCTTCTCGTCTTTGTGTTGTGTAGGGTCTGGCTTCCAAGAATCCACCAATTCCACCTAGTAAATGCATTTAATGCATCGGTAAGTAATATAATATGGAGGGCATTCTACGTGCACTTCACGAAATAATGTCGCATAAAATTACGAACAGCGTAAGTGAATGTCTATATGAAAGAGTTGCATTACCTTCAAACTGGATGCATCGTTTTGAAGCTGTGTGTTGGTCTTTCTTCTACGGTAATATCCTCTTATTTCAGAATTCGGCTTTTCACTTGAATCTTCATTCTTCTTGAAAATATTAGTTGAGTCAATCATTGTCACTTTCAATCCTCTTGAAGAACACTGTGAGGTATCCTCGTCACATTCAACACTGTCTTCATCTAAAATCTCAGGATGGACTCTGGTTTCGACCTTTACTGAATGTGCAATGTTGTGCTTTTCGTTGAAATTGTCTGATATTTCAATGCTGTTTTTTCTTACCTCTATAACAGCAGGATCTACAACATCACATTGACCAACTTCTTTCACCACCGTCTGAGACGGATGGCTTGTAGGACTAAGTAATAAATCCATGTCAGGTTGCTCACTCTCATTTTCCAAGCTTTCAAAAATTCCGTTTTTGCTGTTTTGAGTAGATTCAACACAACCATTCATGACCTTTTGAGCATTACAATTGCTTAAACTTGGTAAACATGATTCGATCCTGAATTTGTCAAACAGATGTACACTGAAACTTAAATCCCACAATCTCGTACGCAACCAAAATAACAAATGCATATATGATATATTGGATTAAGAGCACAAAGGTGCGAACTACTCCTAGACAACCTTAAAAAATAAGAGGAGGAAGTTCATGTAATCGTGTTGTGTCTCATGTTGATAACAACAAAAACATGATAAGTGCAAACACGAAAACAACACTATTAGACTTACTGAATTAGTATAACCACACACACATGAATTTTTTGTTTTGACACAACAGATGAAGACGATAAGAAATATTTCCAAAATTAAGTTGACTTAACAGCACATTATAACCTTAATACACAATAATTATCATTTAAGAATGTACATTCGTCGTTAGAAGTACGAGGAACACTCCCTGCCTTAACTTTAATTCCATTAACAACAAACAGCAACATTCTCTTGCATTAAAGATATCAGTGCCCATGCTTTCGCTAAAAAGAATGTTGTAGAACAACAATGAATGTTCTTCTCTATGCTCTGTAAATCAAGACGTTTAAAGAAGTTACTTCCAACACATTTATGGTCATATCTATTAGACTACACTGGAAACATGATTTATTATTTCATTATAGCTCACAAGAAAGGCAATAATAGAAAAATACATTTCTGGTTGAGGCCGACATTCTGCTTGACTTGATACCTTTTCTGTTCTATATAGTCTAGGCACATAAATGATCAAACCGAGTGACCAACCAATAAAGAGTATTAATAACTTAACATCATGTTGAATTACAAGCAGTCTATTGACAAAATAGACATGCTAATTATACTTTATGAGCATATGGATATGCAGATATACCATGTCGTGGCAAAATCACAGTTAATGCACCTGATATATGACAAACACATTTATGTTCAACGTGACAGACACGTTAATATTCCTCCATGTAAAAGTAGTGGTAATAAGTTTAAGCCCTGAGAAGAAGAAAGAAGAAAGGGCTAAATAGATTATTATAATTCATACCTTGAAAGCCAGTGCGATATGAACTCCGCATAAGGAAGCAAGTAATGGAAGTTGACGATTGGGGTTGCTTTCCAGATATCATAATTCAACTTTTCTACTAAAGGGCCCCGTAAACTGACATATTGCAGATTTAGTTGTTAGCAGGAAGCCAAATAATATCAAATATACTTAATCAAACGCAATATTCATAAAGGCATTTATGATTTACTTTATGGAAACTTTTAGCAGTCTTAGCTACGAAGAAGTTTCCATAAAGATTTTACACTTGTAGAATCATAGGAGAAAACATAAGCTCTTATCAGTAAATCAGATAATCGTCCATGAGTCCAATATTGCTACCAGCAAGGACTAGCACATAGATTGTCAAGGAAACAGCACAAACAGGACACACCTCTCAGCCAGAAAGTTAAGAGGAACTTGCTCGTTTAGTTTGATCGATCCAGAGCATTGCATCATATAAAAGCGAGTAGCTGATTTTTCTTTACTTAAAGAATATGTGATGTGGGACTCGAAGACCTCAAGGTCAGAACTTTCAATACCTGTTCCATGTTGCAAAACAGATAGAACTGTTACTTTTCCCTGGAATTGATGGTGTTTGGTTAATGAAATTATCAGTTGTTTGATCTTTTTTGTTCATAAATCACCATCATTAATCACCATCATGAGCAACTAAACAGCATTTAATGTTTAGAATCTTGAAGTTTACGGGAATAATAACAATAGATAATGCTGAATTGTATACCGGTAACGTCTTTTACAGCATCATATGCCAGCTGCAAAATCTCAGTGCTGTCATAAGTTGATATGTACTGATTGTTTTGCTTCCTCTTGTTACCGACCTTTTCTTCTACTGATATTTCTGGATTAATGCTAGACTCGTTGAGCTCTTTTTCGATGAGCGACCAAGCCCCTTCAGTGACAGCACCAAGTTGGAGCATACAATTTTTTTTCTTTGAATCAATTAGCAGCACACCAACCTTGGATATTGGCCATCCTTCAGAGTTAGGAACATCTCGTGATGCATCCAGAGCTAAAGAAATATTACATGCATCCTTAATTGCTTTCTCGGTTACTGAAAGCTGATCTTCAGCACCATTTGGCTCCACCGGTTCACTTTCCTTCATCAGCTTCATGAACGGAATCAGTGGTGGTCTAAAGACCATGGCCAACTTACAGAAATGCAGAAAGTTCAGAAACACTAGATCCGGTTTCTGCTTCCTGTGGTGGTAGTTGTAGAGCAAAACGACCACATGCATCTAAGGGGTATGAAAATGGAAAAAGTAAAGGCGATCAAACCGTGTAAATAAAGGTCAACTAATATATTGGCTTCAAATGATCCAACATGGTGTGAGATTACAAAAGGAACGACAAATTTAATGGTCTCAAGATAGGCATACAAAACCATGTGCATATAAAGATCACTCCTCTTTGTAGGATGTGTTACTGCATTAAAACTGTTATTGTAAGCACAAATACGAAATCATGTCATACACCTCATTTTCTTTCAATCATCCAAGATTTCCAAAATCCCTATCAATGGTCCATTACTTCTCTATGTGTGTATAGTGGTTACAATTCGAAGAAGAAAATACGAAGAATCAAAACAAGCATTTAATCGTTGAAGTAATTCGACACACGAAACGACCTGTTTGGCAATAGATTTCTGGACATCTTCAGAGGGAGGGACATTAGAGATCCTCAAAGGCAAGAAAGGATCAACCAAAGCCTCCATCAATGCTTGCACCACATCCTCCATGGGACCCACCTCCCATTCTGGCCCCACCATTTCCACACCTGATTCTGATCCCACTGCCATTTCAATACCTTCTTTCAACACAGGCAAACAAACAACCCATAAGCCCCCAAAAACTAGAGAGAGAGAGAGAGAGAGAGAGAGAGAGAGAGAGAGAGAGAGAGAGAGAAGAGAGAGTATAACACAAGGGCTTTCAAATTCAAGAATCATGTAATTCTTCCCAACAGAAACACACAACTTGCGGCAAAATCAATGAAACAAACAACATTGTGGAAAAATGGGCTCAAAATTGAACCTTTGCTACGAAATTCAGTCTTGATAAACAGATTATTGTCGAATGGAATAAATAAACCCTTGCATGCAAACAAAATCTTGCACAGAAAAAATAGCACGCACAACACCAAATGTGTGGGAAAAGAACAACAATGGCAGCAAAATCAAAACTATTCTAGATATAATTTAATGCACAAGAAAATGGGCTTACCAATCAAAGCTTAAACCTTTCTTTCACCTCTGATAATAAGCAACCAGTAAACACACTCTCTGAGGAGAGAGAGAGAGAGAGAGAGAGAGAGTCTTTTTCAGCAAAATGAAATGTTTCAATTTTCAACATTTAATTGTATACTAATATTTATCATTATTTATAAATATTCACACACATTTCTATATAGATACACATTTAAGTTTTTAATCCACTGATTTGTTGTTAAATTTTAGTCATTTGTTTAGTAATTTTCCTTTTTCAGTCTAAAAAATTTAAAAGCTTTCAATTTTAGTAACAAGTCAAAGTCAAAGTGGTTTGTTGGTTTTAGTTATAAATGAGTGAAATTTGTTAACTAATTATAGAAAGTCATTGATAAATAAAAATTGCATTGATTCAGCAGTACCAAAAAGGAAAAAGTCTAATTATAATTTTAAATAATTTTAATTTTAAAAAACTAAATATAGATAATTATATTATCATTGTCTTGTTGTTTGCAAAGATTCAAAAATTCAAATATGCACCACGTAGATGGAATATTTTTTATTTTATCTTTTGGTTAAAACATAAGTTTGAATGTCAATTATAATTAGTTAACTTGACTAAAAATATGAAGTGTTAAATATATATAGGACTAAAGTAAAAAAGTAAATAAAAAAAATTAAAAGTCTTAACAGATTTAGGGCAAATGTTGTTGTGCATCAGGTGCACGGATCTGGATTGGTGCAACTGGGGCGACCAGACCCGGATCAGCGCACCTGGATTTTTTTTTTTTTCGCTTCAGGCTGATGTGACATTTACGTTATATAAGTGTGACCTTTATATATAAATGTTATGACCTTTATGTTCAGTAACTTAGGAAAAAATGAAGATTTTCAAATTTTTTCGCTTCAGATTAAGACATTTATGTTGTAACATTTATGTACAATTCTTGTGACCTTTATGTACAAATATTATGACCTTTATAATCCATAACTTTGAAAAAAATTGAAATTTTTAAAATTCAGTGCATTTTAAGGATGGATATATGTGCAGCTAATATTTCATAAACGTAAATATGTACAAATTTTGCTAAAATTCTTCATTTTTTTCTAAGTTAGAGTATATAAAAGTCATTACATTTATACATAAAGGTCACACTTATATAACATAAAAGTCACATGCATATAACATAAAGGTAACAACTTAAAGTGAAAAAATTAAATTAAAAAATTAAAAAAATAAAAGTACGCAGATCCGGATAGACCCGAATTCGACCCGAATTGTATGTGCACTAGTTGCATAGAATACTAACTCCAGATTTAGATAGAGAGTAATATTATACACATTGTGCATATATATTTCTATTTAATAAAAAATACTTCAATTCATTCTTTTAATTTGTTATATTTTAGGTTTGACTTATCATTTTATTGTTGTGGTAGAACTCTTAATTACTACTCCATTTATTATAATTTGCTACAATAACTTTGCTGATTCCCAATTGCCATTAAAGCATGATCAGTTTCTGCAAATAAATAGTCAGGTACACATTATAAATTTTAGCACCCCATTAATTAAATTCATTGTAGCTTTGTAAGAATTTGTATTATTTTAGTCGGAATTGATCTTTTATTTTGTAGCAATGTTTTATAGTATTGTTTTAGCTATTAAACTAAAATACATATTTAAAGCACCAATTACATACCCATGGTTAATTTTCCCTTTGTTTTTTGTAATTAATTAACAAGTTTGGCAACTAAAGTCATTAAAATTAAATATCAAATAGCATTTCATTATAAATTACTACCTCCGTCCTAGTTAAATGTGCCTACTTTGACCGGCATGGATCCTAAGAAAAAATTGTTGACTTTGATTGAATGTGTTATTTTAATGTTTTTGAGTAGCAATTTTGTAATTTAAAGGTATAATTTGAGTGTAAAAGTTGTAAAATGAAAGAAATGGAGGGGTAAGGGAGTAAATTTTTCTTTGCCATTTTGGGGCTGACAGATTAGTGTGGGACAAACGAAAATGACAAGTAGGCAGTTTTAAGTGGGACGGAGGGAGTACATAATTAAATGATTTTTTTAATTAATTATCAATTAATAAAATGCAAATACTAAGAAATGTGATTTAGTGTGTAGAATGTGATAAAATTGAATGAGATAGAGAAAGAAAATGTGATTTTAAGAATTTAGAATATAGTAGACTAATTTCTAGGAAATTTAGAATTTTCTGTATAGTTATGGAACATTATAAATTGAAGGCAAAAATAATTCCTTATATATGAATTGTGTTTTTCAAAATTTCTTAAAATCTAAATATTATTCTACTATTAATCTACATTTATCTTAATATATTAAATACTAAACTATTTGATTGACCTATTTTTTGTTCAATAATTAATGAAACCATGTTTAGAAATCTGGGCACTTACATGTCACATACAAATATATTGCATTGAAAGTGAAGAACACAATATCATAGTTTAGAATAGGAATTAGTAAATTCCAGAATAGACCCTCACCAACTTTACAATTTAATAATAATTAACCTAGCTAATTAAACAATAAACTAACTAAAAAGAGAGAGATTAAATAATACATATATATCAAGAATTAATGGGCTTCTTTTTTTGTTCTTTCCTTTTATCCTTAAAACTATCACTATTTCTCATCAACCAAAATCTTTCAATCTCTCCTGCATTTCTGCCTGGAACTCTTCCAGCTATTAGTCCCCACCTTATATAAAAACAGCAATAAATAAAATTTATTACTTCCACTTTAGTGAATATTAACAAAAAAAATAAAAAAATAGACATCGAATAATAATAATAATAATATAAGTACTGGTCCAAATATATGGAACCCTAAAATGGACATTAAAGCAAAAAAACACATATCCAATGTATATGTACCAATTGGACTTGAAACAAATTAGCCATAACAAAATCTAACACAAAAAAAAAAAGATGTGGCTACTACACATCAATATATGATCATATTCAAGATAATCTTGAAGATTCATATGAAATACGAGATTGAAGCACTGACCTGTCTCCGACGAGCTTATGCATTCGGTTGATGATGTCTTCTTCTTGCTCCGTCATGTCTATGAACTCCCATTCTATGCTGCTAACCTCTGAGCCAAACATATTATATGTATGAATTATGAAGTGATGATCAAAAGCAAGAAGAGAACATACATACTGATATATATATGTAGAGAGAGAAAGGAAGAGAGAGAGAACCTTCAGAGAAAGAAAGCTTTCGAATCTTGGAAAGCTTTTGCCGACACTTATCCATAGCAAAGAGTGAGCTGAGATGAAAAAGGAAGGAAAGAATATATAATAGCAGCAAGTTTTGAAGTTTATATAATATTCTATAAAGAGCAACTGATCTCTTAATAGGATTTATCCTGTTTCGAAATCGTTTAAAGCAAGTTTTCGTTAATGGGTTATGAATAATGAGTTGTTCAAATGAATGAATATTGTGTATGTATATATAATATAATGGTTAATAGAAATAATAGAAATATTAGTCCTACCAAATAAAATTGACTAGTACTAGGTGCTCCACATCCCCACCTTGATGTCTCTTTAAGGTTTTGAGAAGTTGGTAGTTACTATCTAGTATATATAGGCAGCTGGCCTGAGTTTGAGCCCGAATCGGGGCGGTTTTCGTCGGTCCCATTTCTCGAGAGGTTCTAGTTTTTTTATCGAACATGAGTTATATATAGTTACAAATACACTTATTGTAATTGAATTGATGTAGATCAAAAGTAGATTTCTTATAATTAAAAATCCAAACAACCATCGATTTTCTAAAAAGCGCTTACATTTTTCTACACATGACCCTTTTCCTTTTTTCTATTTCGTAATGACCTTCAAAATGTCATGACTGACCTTGTATATAGGAATATACATGTATAATCATTTTGATATTGTGATTGGTGTATTATATTACTATACATGCTAGTAACACTTACAATTTTCTAATTTGTTTGTTTGTGTATAATGGAAATCATGGAAATTTAATTATAATTTTCTAATTTGTTTTTTTGTGTAATATGGAAATCATTGCAATTTAATATTGTGTGTGAATAGTGAAACGTTGTCTATGTCTTATGTAATGTTATTGGAAAATACAAAATTTTAGTTTTGTTCAATTGTATAAAGGCACACATATGATAGCTAGCTTTTCAAATTGTGTAATAATTTAAGTAAATTAATACGTGTCATAAATTTATAAATAAATCTGCAAGGGATAAAATGGGTTCATTTTTCATCCACAGAAAGGGACATCAATCATATCCATTTATCCAATTATTGATTCTATATTTTAATAGATTTAATCTGAAATGTAGATTCGGCTTGTCAGGTTCAACAATCAGTTTTATTTTATTAATTAATCGACCTTTATTAAATGATGCACATAATTTAGTTTCTAAGGTTAATTCTCCATATTCTGCACCCAATTAATTAATATACTACCTTCGTCCCAAAATAAATGACGTTTTAGCCTTTTGCACATATATTAAGAAATGTGATAAAAAGTCCAATATACCCCTATTTATGTTTAATTAATGAGGAGTTTTTATCTCTTTAACACATTTAATTTGAGATGAGTAAATAGGGACATATTTGGTATATTGCATGTAAATATACTTTGGAATACGAAAACGACAATTATTTTGGGACAAATTTTAGTTGCTAAAACGTCATTTACTTTGGGTCGGAGGTAGTATATGATTTGTGATGTGGTACATTTGACATGATGTGTGTATATATATTGTAATTATGTACAAAATTAAATGTTGTGGAATTAAATTTGTTGTATTAGTGAAATAGTGACTGTTTGTTATATACATGAAAAAGAAGTTGAAAAGTATTGATAAAAGAGACACGTTTCGCACTTTGTGTGGATGAACACTTGAAAAAAAGAATTGTTTTTTTTGTGTGTTCTATTAATTTGCAATATGTTCAATCATTCATTAAAAAAAGTAAAATAATAACAGTAATAATAATGTTGAATCATACAAGACTTATTAATCATAGTGAACATTTTGTTTTTTTAATTAACTAATATTGTGTGGTCTCAAATAGGTGGTAATTATCACTTGGCAATAAAAATATAAATGATTTTATTTTAAACGGATTTTAATGTATAGATATAGTATATATACGTATTTTAAATAACATATCATATACCGACATATAGAAATAATAGCATATTATAATCACAACATATAGAGATAAATTCAAATACTACTTTCGGAAAAGAGTAAGAATTTATAAGCGTTTAAGGGATCCAATTTTATGATACACATAAATCCACAATTCGAGGTTTAATTTGAATTTGTGAAAATAATTGTGAATTATGGATAATGAAACCCTATCTCGTTGGATATGAACTTTCCTATAGAGAAATGAGTGAGTCTGTGTGAGACGTCTTATGGATTATGTTGCGTGAGACGGGTTGATCCACATTCCAAACTTCTCAATTCACATATAAATTAATTGATATGTGTTTAATCCATAGATAAAAATGATCTGTCTCACGGAAGTTATCCATGAGACCGTCTTACAAAAGTCTTTTGGGGAAAGAAATATCTCAAAATGAATTTGTGGTGTATAGAGTTTGAAAATTCAGTTTGAAGTCTTGAATGAGTTTGAAAGGTGGATGGCTACTTTCTTAAAAATATATTATTCAAAAACAACAAAATACACAAATTAGACTAAGAAATAAAATATAAATGTTCCAAACTTCCAACCCCTTTTCTTGAATTTTTTTTAAAATAATGAAACATAATAGGTTGAAATTCAACCAAATAAAAAATGGGGATAAAATTTTCCTCTTAACTAAATTCCAAAACTTTCTGTCTTATTATATACTTCAATCCAGATCATTAATCACCATTAATAAGAATCACAAGACAACCATTCTTTTTTAATATGATATTACATTTTAAAATAACCATTATATTATATTAAGTATATAAATGACATCATTATTTAATAAGTGACATATACTAAAATAATTGAATATATAATGATACACTAAAAAACTTGTAGATTAGATAAACCCACAATGTTATACATTGAATTGTTTCTTGAATATCCTCCACACATTGTGACAAGATAAGACTCACAGATAGATGATAATAAGTGAGATGTAGAATTTTTTTTCTTTCATTAATTCTATTAATATGTTCAATCTTCATCCAATTAATGAGCAACCACTTTTCGCCTCATATTTTCAACCTTTCATGCTATAAACCCTATCCTCATTAAAACCATGTTGGTTGAGAAATGATTTATATTGATGTTAAGACTTATGAGAGCTTAAATTAAAAAAGGAAATATTTATTAGGAAGACTTGCTAACATTAGTAGATCAAGTTTTACATAAGACTGTCTCACACATCATTTTATGTGAGACGAGTCAATTTACAACCTATATTTCATATAAATTTGTAGCAATGGATCTAGTGAGTAGATAAAAATGATCTATTTCTCAAAAACTATTCACGAAACTGTCTCATATAAGTTTTCGTGCAAAATTAGTATCATATATTCACTAGGTTTGTCTAAACACAATAAAGATAAGCTAGCTGTTTACCAAATGTACACTCTATATGTATAAAATTGCAGTTTAAGTACTGTATTGGTCTGACCTCTTAGTTTCCAAATTCTGGAAAAATACTTTTACACTCATATGTTTGCAAAAATTGTTTTTGTCCCAATTTACTGCAAGCAATAATTTTAGCACAAATGGAGAAATATACTTGAACATGATAATTATCTGTTCTGGATGCATTAACTGTTGTTGATTTGTTAGAAAAACTGATGAGTTTGGTAGATCAAAAGCCCAAGAAACTTAATAAATAAATGCCTTTTTTTTTTCAAACATAATGAATGTAAATCAAATTCTCAAATTTTTCTATGTTTCTTTAGTTCTAGCAATAAAATCAAACAATTACATGGTATGTAACTAACTGAACTCAAATAAAGGAATTTTAAAGTGACTTTTCAAAAGTTGCAAGACATAGGCAACATTAGAAGATACAAATATGGAAAATATGTTTTTGAACTTGATTTTTTTTTTTTGGTTAATTATGAACTTTAAATGAAAAGATAAGGCAAGAAGAAATCCACATCAAAACTATAATGAAAATCAAAGCATGTTTTGAGCTTAGGAGAATGAAACATGGACAGATTCATTATATTCTCCACCATGTAAATATCAAGAAAAATAAAATACAAAATTGAAAATATTCAAGAAAAAGTTAGCTCAGGTAGTTTAGGACTTACCTTGCTAGCGACTCCTCTTCCTCTGTCATTCAACACAAATTGTTAGAAGGTTCAGAGATCACCTGTTGGCTCATTGAAATATCAAGATTCACATGTCAAATCGTTAGTCTCGAGTTCATCGAAGAATATCATGATCTTCCTCTATCTTGGATTTAGAAACATTATAGTTTAGTTGATCAACACATGATATAGTTAATGAAGGAGTATAATGACTTCGAATTAAAAAAAAACTACAGATCTCAATACAGTTGAGTCCTTAATGGACTTCAGTCGTTAAAAGTTTGGACAACAAGAAGGATGTATCAACTAAATGTAGATCTACCTAACTAAAGAATTAACTGGCAAGCTATTCCTACCGAGTTTACAACTGACAGAGTAAAACCACCATTCAAATCTCGGAGCCAACTGTTCGAGAAATTTTCAATAGATTGAATGCACTTCTAGATTAAATTGAAGCTTACTATTTACCAAAAGGAGACTTAGTCAATAAGTTGAAACAGCCATGTTGCATGGTAAATGGGGCTTAATGTTCTCACCAAGGCTGCCCTATACCTCCAATTCGTCTTGCCAGCTCAAAGTCCTTTTTCACTGAGAATTACCAAAAAGAGATGACTCCGAAAATTAGTGATACAGAGTGAATTTTACTAAATTGATAATACACGCAGCCATGCAATGTGTAGCTTAAAACATGTTTAAAGCCATATCTATTAACTGTACATCTTTGTGCACCACTAGACCATTACAGACTTTCAAGAATTGATGAAACTGAAGTTAGAAGTGATTATGGAAGCATCCTTTCACATTTGAGCATAAAGCTGAGATAAAATAGGCCACCTACAGGCATAAAGAACTTAACATAAATTAAGCGAGTTGAACTTACTTAGAGTTACACGCTTTGCATGAATGGCACAAAGCATTGCACCTTCAAACAACTTAACTAGATAATCCTCAGCAGCCTAGAACAGCAAGCATAAAGAGAGAAGAGGTGCACATGGTGAGTTTCAGCAGAATCTAAAATCTCTTAAATATATTGAAATCTGACAATAAAGTTTCAAGATTTCCATATCCTTGAAATGTCTTATTTGGGTAATAATTATGCAAGAATATAACCAGGATCTAGCATAACATAATTATGGTCTGGATACATACGTGAGCACAAAAGCTGGGTGTTTGCATGCAAAAATGGAAATGGATATAATAGACATGCAAGAAAATGCTAACATGGCTATGAAGAGAATCCCAGAGAATATGATTTCCCAATTGGATGAGGGGGATCGATAAAAAGAACTGTTGCATTTGGAAAGTCAGATATTTTGGGCAAAAAGAATGAAAAGTTTCCAGGATTTCCGAACAGACAAAAAAAAAGAGTTGCTACATGTCTTTAGATGGACACAAAGGTTTTAGTTTCAGCAGGAAAAAAAAAAAAAAAATCTAATATCCATAAATGTTGGGTAGTCTGAACTCTAAACTATGAAGGCAAAGATGCTTAAACACACACAGATGACTAGACAAATTTGTTAATGACCAATACTTTAGCAACAGCAAAGCACAATGATTATTAGGATATTAGCCTTGAAGTGCAGAAAACTTATCAGTAATCAGAGCACAAGTATTGATTATTTGCACGGAGAAGTGAATAGATTGTGATATGGTTTCTCATGCACAAGAAATCATCACAAGATTATGCTGATATGTATAATATATTAAGCTTATTATCTAAACCTGGGTATAATTATAAATAATTTATTCAGTCAGATGTTAATACTTATGCCTCCTTCAACTATCTTTATCTAGGTGAAAACTGCATTGAAAGACAATTATGTCAGGTATATCACTAAGAGCCTAAGACAACCCCTTGGGTACTGAAATCTTTACTGTAAAATAAGTAATGTCTGTCATGATAAAAAGTGCAATTTTAGAAAAACTACAAGGTACCAAAAGAATGTTCATTCACATCTAAAACACAAATGGATATTTACATAGCAAGTTGTCTTCCATCACTGAGCAAATATGTCATATATTCTTAAACAAGAGTAGTTTTTAGGAACTGAAGTACCTCTTGAAGTGCTACTAAAGCTTCTGCTTGCCAACGATGAACATTTGGTGAATACAGGGAAGCAATCTCTCTTACCTGTTACATTAGAGAATATGTGGTTCAAGTTTCCTGGAAAAACTACAAAGCAATGGGCAGGAGATGCTTGTTAGAATTTTGTTATTAAATGTGATTTCAACATAACTACAAAAACAGGAGATGACTTGATATTTGTAACAAGGCTTCTTAAGTAACAACTAAAATTGGTGGTGCAAAACCAGAAAATTTAATTAGCTTTCACCTCAAGCAAGGAAGCAACGGAGTTTAATTTCTAGATGCAGGGAAAATCAGCATAAGCAATAGCTCCAGCAGACATGAATGAACAAGAACACATTAAAATTATGTCAAAGGATAAAATGACTGAATCTAAAGTAAGCAAATTTAGCCTCTACGATAAAAGATACTCCCTCAATCCCGGTCTAATTTGCCTACTTTGACCGGGCACGAAGCCTAAAAAAATGCAGTTGACTTTAATTGGATGTGTTAACTTTATGATTTTTGCACTTTAATTAGAATTTAAAAGGGGAATTGGGGTGACAATTTTGTAAAATGACATAAATGTAGGGGTAAGGAGGGAATTTTTCTTTTGCCATTTATGGGTTGGCAAATTAGAATGAGACAAACAAAAATGACAAGTATGCAAATTAGGCCAGGACGGATGGAATACTGTTTTTCATCTGGACACAAATTCAATTTTTTTTCTTCCTAGACTATAATTAATGCCTTCAAAAAATGATTCATTGCGAGCTTCAATACCATTAGAGGTTGCAGGTCAAATGTGTGACTGTAATTAAGCTTATCGAAGTTCATTCCTTACATGACACCCTATTACAACAATGCAACTAAAAAAGCATGAAATCTATCTAAAGACACCCTGCAGGCTGTAACTAGTTTACTCACTACTGCATAACCTCCTCATGAATGACTGCCAATATTTTGGAATGAACTCTAATTAAGAAGTGCAGAGTATTCTTTACTATTGCCCATCTATATCCAATCTCAAGCATATACTTCAAACTTCTAAGAGAATCATATACTAGTTGAGAGTATAGTCAACATCCAAACAACCAAAAAAAAAAAACAATGTTTTAAATCGAATGACACTGAATACTGAAAAAGTAGTTCCACAAACACTACATGTAAAACAGATACCATTCCATTTTAAACCCTATAGGCCCATTGATCAAATCCAATCACTAGATGTCATACATTCAGAAACTGCAAAATGAGACAGCAACATTAACATCTAGCAAAGTGTATGCATAGGTGTGAGACATTACGAGTCTAATGAACGGAGCAGCCGGAATCAAAAGGCTAGAAGTCTTTTGAAATCTCCGAATCTCACGTAAAGCCACCATCCCCGGCCTGTTCCGCCTCTTCTTCTGTGCTCTGGCCCCACTCCTAGCTGGTAAAATCAAATTTATCACACGAGACATTCTACTAACTGCACTTCAACGAAGCATGCCATAATTCACCAGCAACACTACTCGAAAACTAACATGCCAATAAAAAACCAAAAACTTACACGGTGTGGTATCAGTCCTAGAGCTTCTTCTCCCAGGAGTCCGCTTAAGAAATTGAAGATATCACATTTGCAGAATTGTTTTTAGAAATTTAACAGCGTAATCAGCAATTAACTACATTTAAACTACAAATTGAAGATATTGCAGTCATACCTGAGCAGGTGAAGCTGATGTGCTAGCTCCTGCTGCTCAAATTGCACACAAAACAAATTATACTGAAATTCAAAAGTTAGGGTTCCAAAAAAACCAGCAATATAGAATGATGCTCACCAGTGGATTTCCGGCCAGAGCTTTTTTTAGCGGATTGCTTAACCCTCGCCATGGATTTATTCTTCAGCAAGATTTTGGAACTGTTTTTCTCTTTTTTGATTTTAGAAAAGCTACTGAGAATTTTCGAATTTGTATTAAAATATTTTCCCGCTCCATATTAACTTCTAAATTTTCAGGTTTCTAATTCTGACAATGCCAGAGCAGGTTTACTATTGCCACACCCAATTTGATTTACTCAAATTTTAATAGTTAATTAAAAAAATAAAATTCATGACCTTTATTTAATGTTACAATTTAATCAACATTTATATTGTCTGGTGATTTGAGTACACGTATCTGGCAAGTTGGTGATATAATTTTACAATTCGATCTTTAAATCTTTTTATGCGTAACATGTTTGTCAGATACATGATAAATGTAGCCCAAATTACAACAATGGATAAAGGTTATAAATCTTTATGCAATTATTGAGTAGTGAGCATAAATTTACAACTTTTGAAAAAATCGTCTTTTTTTTTTTTACAATTAAACCCTTTTTAAATTGCCCATTTATTATTTTAAAATAAATAAGTAAATAATCATAAAAGGTTACTTTTTTCGGATATGCTTATTCCAAGCTTCATTTATAAAATCATTACAATACAGGTTCTGTATATTGATGAAAAATCAAGAATTAAAGATGAAATAGAATACGATACACCTGTCAAGGATAAACGTTTAATAAATCATTACAATTATTTATGAAGTATATTGATAATTACGATAAATGTTTAATGAGAAGAGTTTGTTGTTGCAGGGCTACACTCAGACAACTACTTAACATCCTTAAATAGCACCAAATCCAGGCATGGTTGTTGTTCAGTGTTTACTTGTACTCAAACCTCTCAACTCGGATAAAAAGAATGAGAACAAAAAACTACAAAGAACATCTATGAAAGAACATATCAAGATACTGATATAGGGCCCAAAAACTTCCAGTGAGAAGGGATCATATAGTGTACAAGTCTGACTCGTCGCCACGTTCATGGCTGTGATGGCATCGGTGATGATGGAGGCTTGTAATCGGGGTACTGCAAAAGAACGAAGAAAAGCATAATTTCGACAGTTCATTGCATAAAAGTTAAGAGTCTGGACAGAAGCAATCAAACAGTGCTTCTTACATTTGGATATGGTGAAAGTGGCCTTGAAATGACAGGGAGAGAATCTTGTTGGACTTCGGCTTTAGGGGCAGAATTGACCTCTGGGGTCGGAGGGGCACTGTTCGTCTCAGGAATAGGCTCGGGTTTCTGATCAACGGGGGCAGGGGTGGTTGCCTCTGCTGGTGCAGGTAGAGCCTTGCTGGCCATAACCACAGGTGGTAGAAGGCCTTTCCGATATTCTGGAAGAGTAAACTCGAGCAATGAAAGCTATTGACTCGTTGCGTGATGAAACAAGACGAAGAGAATTAACTATTAAGATTGTTTATTATTACCTGTATGTCACCAACAAGCTCATTTGGAGCAACCTTATTGTTCAATACCTCATCTATCTGTTTTAGAGTTTGCTTTCTATCCTGTGAAAGAAAATGATTTAGGGTCTTGAAAGAAGACATAATTTTGGAGGAGAAAAGGGAAAGAAGAAACAAACCTCTGCAAAGAGGAGTTTCTTGCTCACAAACTGAACAAGACCAGCTGAGCCTAAAACTTGGAGGATCGTTTCTACCTGAAAATAATCGAAAGGATAAGTTTCTTAACTCTCAAGGCTCGTTTATGTATTCCGTGTCTAACCTCTGTAAAAGCCAGTAGCCCAAGACCAGCAGCAACTGCGACACCAAGGGCCAGAGGGGCAAAATCGGAAGCCTCCTGCAAATCCAGCTCAAAACATGATGAATACAAACCTTCTATATGTTCTTGTTACCTGGTTATTAAAAGACGAGATGTTACCCCATAAGAATCCGTTAGGCTACTCAAGTCGAGGCTCAAGCCCTTCTTTGGGAGTATCCAAGGAAGGCCACTGCTCTGCATAAGTTTTCGTCTATTACTACATTTCAAACGAGAGTATTCTAAATTGAATTAAGATGAATTAAAGGTGGCAGTAACCTTCCAGCCTCTTGGTCCTTCAGCGCCATCTTTGATGGCATAAGCAGCTTTGAATCCATTGACTGTCACAAGCTCCGCAACAAGTTCAGAGTTTCCATCAAATCTGGCTTCATCGCAGTTCAGGACATAAAGTTAAACACCTTGAAATTCGATGATCTCAAAGGGCACATTATTCAAAAATAATATCAACATTTTTTTCGACTTTTCAACATTCAGGAAGTGTTGCCTACCCCAATGCAATATCAACACATTAATCTGACATAGATTGATGATTCATCTAAACTAGTGAACATATATTCTCCGAATATCATTTACACATCATTGTCTCTTCATATGTTGCTAGATAACTAAACCATCATAACCTCTATGATTTCTTTAAATGCAGTTTAGATTCCTAAGCAATATCAGAAAGGAACATTCATAGTACATCACAAAGTTATCATAAGTGATTATACTCCATGCAATAAAACATCAAGAAAACTTATAGGCAATCTGAAGCTAGTGATAAAACAAGAGAACAAGCTAAAAAACAGCGTTGGAAATATAAATGAATACCAAAAAAACTTACTTGTCCAATATGAACAAAGTGGTGTTTTCTGGTTCCTTAAACCTCAAAGACAACTTCTTCAAGAACCCCGGCTTGTCATCGCCGTTATACACAACTGAAACCGGCTTTTTCTTGAGCCCCCGAATATCCGGGTTCCCTCCTTCTTTAACCTCCGATGATGTTCGTATATCCAGCAATTGAGCATTAGCATCATCACCCAATTTTGCATAAGCATTCTTTGCTGTCACCACTTCCCATGGCTTAGGCTTGCTGAGCAGCTGGGAGACCACCAACGGCACCGCCAGGACCACCGCTATGCCACCAACAATCACCGGATTCTCAGCAGCAAAACTGATGACATTGTCAAGAACTCCACCAACATCAATATCTGCAAGCACTGGTTGCTGCAGGGCATCATCATATGTTGAAGCTTTAGCCAATTCACAATTCAGAACTGAAGATAAGATCACTATACCACCCTGCAAGCTTCTAGAAACAGAGACAACATTCTGAGAATTGGTGAAACTTGACAAAGTTTGATTCTTGAATTGAGAGATGGTTGTGAGTGACAATTTTTTTCTGGGCTCTCTTCTTTTTGCAAGAACTGAAAGTGGAGATAAGCCAACTGCATTAAGGGCCTCCATTGCCACTGATTTTTCAGTTCTTTAAAACCTAAATACCATGAGAGGTTGAAGATGTATGTAAGCAATTCTTGAAGCTGATATTTCTGTTTTTTGTTTCTTCTATTTCTATTTCTAACTTCACATCAATGGTTAGAATTTGACTGGTTCGGCAGGGCTTGAATGGGGTATTCTGCTCACGTGGAAAGGGGGTGAGAAATCAGCCATTTGTGGTGTGCCACGTGTCATGCTGTCTGATAAGAGATTGGCCTGGGTCTATTTTTGTGTGGTTGAGGATTTTCTCATAGAAGTGTTTGGAGAGTTCTTGATGTTGCAGTACAACTGTAGAAAGCAGATTGTACAAACGTAGAGTCTCACAATATGCAAGATTGTACATGGATCCCAAAATATTGGAACTGTAATACATCTAACATTTTGGTACTCAACTCATTTTTATAGATTCAGTTCAATTCGATATAATTCGACATTTCATTTCGACATAATCGAATTTATGTAGAAATGAAAATTAGAGTGAAAAGGGATACATAAGAGCTAAAATCAACCTCCTCTCTAATAGAGAATGACCAATTCAAAAAGTATTTCATCAAGGGACAAGGAAAATGCACCATAATTAAACATAAAACGTCAAAAAAAATTCTACCAAAATTTAAGTAAAATTAGGAATGCACTTTCAACATCATGCTCCTAAAATAAAATAAAATAAATACAGGCGTAAGGGCAAAGAACAAGATAGAAAGAGAGAGAAAGGGAAAGAGAACATCACAAAATATCAAAGAAGTATTCGAGACCCTGTCCAATTTCCCAAATTGAGATGCCAGCTTTCCAAGAAAGAGCTTCCTCAAGCCGAGCTGCAATTGATCTCAACGATGGGTAGAAAACAACGTGCTTAACATTTTGATTATCAACATACAAGAAGAAATGTTCGGCACTGTTCTTCTCCCACTGCAGTTGCGGTCTGTGCTTCTCTAGCAAAGACAAATACTCTCTTCCAACTATAGGTCCACCACCTAAACCTGAAACATGGTATTCTATTCGTATAATTGAATTTCTAAAGTGCAATGAAATCAGTTACTATGCTAATAGCAAAACAACAATAAAGTGGAGTAAGAATCTTGAGATCACAAAGTAGCAGAACGATGTATCTTCCTTTATTTGCTTGGATGATTAGGCAACAAGGAAAGAACAAGTAAACTGATGATGGGTGCTTGGTTTAGCTAAATAGCAGTCAGTGCGGGTGTGATTGTTGCCTAAATCACAATTGACACTCATAATCTTGTTCTCATAAACAAAAGAAAAACAGATTTTCTTCCTGTTTCAAGAAAGCTTAGAGAAGTGTGAATCTAGGATGTGATGCATGATGCTGTTTTTAAGGATTGGTACAACTCAACACATAGCACCTACCTCCAGAAACAACAAAATCATTCCCGTAGAAATTGATGCCAATGAAAATCTTTTTGGCTAGTTTCTGATGATCAGCGGTGCTGGTGGCATCAAGGAGAATCTGCAGGGTAGAGTGGATCCACTTCAAAGGTGCATTTGGACCTGGATTCTGGGGGCCTGAGAAGTCATAAGTCATAAGAGAGAAGCCATCCACAGCATCACTTAATTTTTGCAGATCTCCTGGTCCAAAATCGTAGTCCTCCAACTTATCTGAGCGAGGTGGACCTATAACATACACTAATTGCCAATTCTGGCTTCCATTCTGCTCCGAGCTTGTGGAATGCATAGCTTGTCCAAGCTGAATGATAAATTTCAGAGCCTGGGCTAGTAAAGTACAATTGAACCCATCAGACTTGTAAGAATACTAGCTTCCAAATCATTGCTATGAGCATAACTATAAAACTTTTTGAATGACTGGAACTCAGAAAATACGCTGAACCTCAAATTTCATATTGTGTGTGGGTTGAAGTGTAAAAAATATTAGCGGCAGCCCAAGTTTTTTAGGGGATGGGGATGACACATGTTATATAATCAACCAACATCAAGCATCAAGTTAAATGCTACAAGAAGTTCATTTATTGACATCATGACTCCATTATTAAAAGAAATTTACAGCAGATGTCATGGATATCAATAATAATTTGTACAGTAGAATGAAAGGACTGATGAAATGATCTACCATCAACTTTATGTAGTAGGCAAGTACTTGCGATCACTATTGATTCATAGAAAACAGATAATGAGACATGATGCACTATGATAATTGGATGAAAAGGCGACAAAGGAACATGATAACCATTGAACAAAACTCACGATTAACAATCCGAAAAATCATCGTACCGTATTCCGCATGTCTGGGTCATGCAAAACTCCATACGCTGCCCATCTAGACCATGACTCCAGCACAATACCATCATATTGCATTTCCCTTTGAATGTAAAGTTAAAATAAGAGATTTTGAAGATGTTATAAGAGGCACCTTACACAATTGTAAGTCAAAACAATGTAGGATTTGTACGAAGAAAATAAAAGAAGAAACGTGATGTGTTTACTTGCATTCTGCTACGATGAGATTAATTGCTTTCTCCCTCTGCTTTTTCTTTTTCAGAAGATCAACAGGAATTGCTTCCAAAACTATCCTAGGTAATATCTAGTCACAGAACATGCAAAGAAACCATAAATTAGTGGCAGATACAATAACTAAAACTAGATGGTTTCTTTCATATTAGAGGTGCTAGTTTTAGTAGGCTGCTTTCCAGTACATATACATGTATATATAAAAACGAATTCTCCCACAACAGCTATTCCATGCATGCTACAAGAACAGAAGGAAAGAACTATATTAAGATACCTGATGCTATCCATACTGTTTCAAGCCAGGTCAGTATACCAACTTGTGACTGAATTATATATAAAATGATATTTTAACAGGTGGAATGATATGCCTAAACAATTACCCCTCAAGTCTAAGCTAGGTGGAATGAGGTATGAAATATCAATATCGTGTCATGGTGCTATCAGAGTGAGGATTAGATACATAGTAGGGGTGATGTTTTGAAGGTAAGCTTGTTGAGACATCAGTATTGGAATGTTTTGTGTTTTGCCTTTAAGTTATATGAATTATAACTGGAACCTAACAGGTTTTACCAGTAATTGGGGTAGGTGTTACTAGAAGACCAAACGGCGCTACTTGGCTACTTGCTCTCCTTTATTCTAAAAGAAGAGTCACACTTGTGATTCTATGCAAGGGCAAGCACTTCTACTGTTCTAATGTCAATTTAAGATTTTTTATCAAAGCAAGGCAACGGGGACATTTAATGCCGTACCAAATGGACCCATATATATCTATTCTAACAATTAATTGACAACCAACAAGGAGAAGCAACAAAAACCTGAGAATTTCCTATCCTCCTGATCTCTGTAATCCATCCTTTATCAGCATTATGTCTCCCCTCCAAAACCAACTTTGTTCCTTGGCTGCCAGCACCACATAAAACTAATTGCAAGTTAGCAAACAGTAGTAACATACACTTCAGCATTTACTACAGCACTCACATGCAGGGACAAAACTACAAAATCAACAGATTAAATTATATTCACCTAATAATATTAACTCAAAGGTTGCTCTACTGTCTTAGAGATACATCAATAAGAAAAGGCTAACAGGGAGTCATGCATGTGAAGCTACTGAAGATAGGTGAAGATGCATTCAGGACGAAAAGCAAACATAACAAGATTAGAACTTTTCTCCGTAAAATCTCATTCCGGACTCCTCAGCGCAAAATCACAAGCCCATGTACCTCTTTAGTTCATACCACACAGGCGAAAGATGAGTGAACTTATTGTTGAACTTCTTGGCCATGTCATACCCTTGTGCATTCCTGCAGAATCAAGTATTCATGGACACATTTATTTTTTGCTTAGCCTTACTGCTAATTTGAACCATAATTTCTGAGGATAAAAGAATGACAAAAAAACAAGCACCAGCTCAATGTGAAAATCTGGCTTAACTTCTATCTAGCTTATAATATGGATTATTTTACAATTATGTACCAAAATATTTCAAAGTTCTATACTTGGTATTCTATTTACTACCACTACTCCAATCTATTTTAGAAAATCAGCTAACTACTTGGTTACTTCACATTTTCAATTTTATGAAAAATAATAGAACTTTCTTAGTGCTTTCATTCGTGTATGGCAAAACGTGAGAAAACTTATCTTTTCTGAAAGCTTGAATGATAAACTCATCTTTTCTGGATACTACTAACCAATATCATATGAAAACTAGACTAAAAATTAAATTATATTTGCACAAACAAATCAAAATCGTCTAAAAAAACAGCATTTTAGTGTCAAACGAGAATACCATGGAGTAATGTAGGCCAACACAGGATTTTCGAAATTCCGCTGACTCGAATTCTCTGATGTCCTCATATTCTCCTGAATTTCTTAAGAATTACAAAACCAACACCTAATTTCACAAATTCAAGCAAAAAACAATGCTAGTAAACAATTTTAAAAAAATTAAAGTAAATAAGCGTACATCGAGAACTTGCTGGTAATTGATTGTCGAACTGACGAGGCCCCGGCGGTATACATACGGTAGGTCGGAGGTATTCGGAGCGTATATTATACGGTATACTATCACGGAAATAGCAGGAACTACAATGAAGAATAAAACTGCAGTAGTGGTGGATATGAGCTTCCGATCTGGCTTAACGCGCGAGCCATGTGGCTTGCCGCCACCGGCTCTCCGAGCCGATTCCGGTCGGCGGTCTCCGCCGCTTCCTACTCGCTTCTTCGCCATCTCCGCCGCTTTAACACCGAACGACTTCACTGAACCCCCTAATACTCTGTTCCGCTACTAAAGTCGCTGTTATCATACCCGATTTTAGAAATCGTTAATAACATTTTTTATATAGGCCCGAGGATTGGGCCCGAAACTAGAGCGTACAGATTTCGGGCCGACTTTAGATTTGTGTTTATTTTATTTCCTATTTATTTTCTAAGTCTGATTTTGAAATAAGTTAAAAATATTTCAAAATATAAACGGTTAATTTACATAACAAAACACGAATTAAAGTTTAGTCTTAATTGCAATATGAAATTTTGATTGTAACATAAAAAACACTTGTTTCAATTTGGGACATGTTAAGATTTTTCGGGAGCAACTGTT
This sequence comes from Scutellaria baicalensis, assembly GCA_005771605.1. Taxonomy (NCBI): domain Eukaryota; kingdom Viridiplantae; phylum Streptophyta; class Magnoliopsida; order Lamiales; family Lamiaceae; genus Scutellaria; species Scutellaria baicalensis. Next base: position 54,251,694 of record CM016722.1, read on the forward strand.
GACGTGGAGTTCAAATTGTATAGTTAAATCGTAACGTATAAATTTATATGTGAATGATGATTGTATTTCAAATCACATATTGGTAAATCCAAACGTATCCCAAATTAAAACGAGTGTTAAATTGAGTGTTTCTGATCTTAAAGTCAAAAGTTCATGTTACAATTGACCCTAGAATTTAAGTTCGCCTTTTTTACGCAACTAACCCATAGGGATTGCCAAAGATCAAACCGAAGAAATAATTCTTGTAAAGTATAACTGCACATATATATATATAGTTTTTATTACAGCACTATAAAAAGGCCATCTCAAGTTCAACTAAGGATGATGTTTGAAGTTTAACAAAGACAAAAGATCATAAAATCAAACATAAACTTATAATCGATTAACAGTATGAAACCAGCCCTGTGTTGCTTTTCTTTCAGAGATAGCTGCTAAAGATTTGAGGTTGCAGTTGATGAGAGCGTTCACAAAGTAACATGTCTCGTCTTGATTATTCCCTTCCGGCACGTCGACCACGAACGATTCTATGACGAGGGTTACCGGCCTCCCATCGATCGTCTCTGGATGGACGGTTGTGATTGATGAGTAGTTCTGCAACATCAGACAAGCTATTCAATACTCGATTTGAGATCAAGAGCTTTTTGATGAGTTCGGTTTTGTTAGAGGGTTTCAAACTTAAGCTTGTTTGAAGCTCAATAGGTAAAAAGAGATTAAAACAAGTATGAAACTATCAAATTATCAAAGTTTGACTTGTTTGGCACGATTAAAGCTTGCTCAAGCTCGACTCGTGATGATCAAACAAGATCAAAGCAATTGTCGAAGCTTGATAATAATAAGCCAAACAAGCTTAAAACTAGTAGTGTATTTAACTAGACTTTAGGGGTGTCAATGAAACGAGTCGAGTATTGTAAGGCTCGAGCTTGACTCAACAGATAACTCGATAAGCTTGAGTTCTGATTGATTCGACTCAATACCTAAATAATACACTTATAAAATAACCTAAATTCTTGAAAATATGCTTAAAATAGAAATATGCATAATCTCTCAAGGGAAAAATAGTAATCAACATGCACTCCAAATTACTCAACAAGCTTGTCGAGCCGAGTATTAATGTCATCGACCTTTGAGTCAATTCGGTTTTTTTTTTTTTCCGAGTTGATCTTGAGTAACTCATGAGCTGTATTATCTCATTTATACCTCTACAATCGACTCTATCCATAGTGAGTACGGCAACCTCACCATAGTGCCAATAGGGAAAAGAAAACATCAATAAAAGAACATATGAATAAAGAGAGTTTGTAATGATACTCTTTCTACTATCTAAGAATCAAAAACAGTTGTATAGTGCAATAAATGGAACATTTCACTTCACTTTTTCAGGCATAGAATCAACAAGACAAAGATGTGAAAATGGAATAAGAGAATCCTATATTGGATACAAATCGTTCAAAATAAGACTTGAAATGAATGAATGGAATAGGAACTTACCTTTAGCCTATGATCACCACCAACAAATTTGATGCCAAAAACATGCTCTTGATCGTCGAGCAACTCCAACATCTCGGTGCTGGTGGTGGCCGGGAGGCCCGATCTTATGTTCACCTCTCGTACACTCCCGATCTTCATGTCACCCTTAACTATGCACTTGCTAACAAAGGGCTTGTACTTTTGTGGCTTATCAAATCTTCTAACCAATGACCAAACCTATAATAACTCGAAAGTTTTAAGGCATTGAGAGCATTTCATTCTAAGTAAACATATTCAATCTTCATATCATCTTATCTCCTAACCAATGATCAAATCTAATTGAACACACAAGTCTTTAAGGAATTGAGCATTTCATTCCAAGAAAACATATTCAATTTTCAGTTATTTATACATTTGAATGCAAGAATTGGTAATAAGATCTTATAATTCTACTCCCTGTTTCTCTCCCACAAACATCAACATAGATCTATGCAAAAAAAGAAGGATATATACATTTAATGAAAGAGACAAATAGATCAAAATTCAAAGCCAGTTTTCTTGTTTCTTAATAACCATTCTCTATCATCAAGAATGCACAAATTCAAGAGCCCATATGCTAAATAGGTGAAATGAAACAAGAAAACAAAGAAATTAACCATATGAGAGAGAGAGAGAGAGAGAGAGAGAGAGAGATTACAATGTCAAGTGGAGCTTCGATGTGCTTAACAACAGAGGAAGAACACTGGTTCTCCTTGGGCTGGTGGCTATGGTGTCTAAACATATATTGTGCCTCCATGATTTCACTATTCTTCAAGATTTCAATCAAGAAACTCTTTTACCAAATTCCCAGAAAAATAAAACTACCAAAATCAATTCTTTTATACACTATACCAAAAAAACCCAAATTCCCAGAAAATATTAGCCCTTTTCCTCTCTCTCTCTCTGTGTATATATCTATGTGGGGTTGATTCATAAGCTAACCTTGACTTGCAAGGCTATCAAGAAGACGAAAAGGAGAGTGCATGCCTCTCTCTCTCCTCTCTCTCTCTCTCTCTCTCTCTAGATACAGTTTGAGCTGAGTGTCTTCATCACTGTCCACCGACCCAGCCCCATTGGCTGACCCATAAGCTCTTTGGGGCCCTCCCACCATTTACTTCCACTACATTTAATAACGAGTAGTCTTCCAGGAAAAAGTCACCCAGATCATTTCTGTCGACACATAAATTTATCCACAATTTACACGTCACAATTCACGTCCAAATTTGTGGAAATAGATTTGGTTAACGAGTGAAAAGATCAGTTTCACGAAAATTGTCGTTTCTCTGTTTAATTAACAAAATTATCTCTCCCCACTCTTTGCTTCTTTCTTCCAATCACATCATGTATTGCCATCAACCCTAAACTTTTATGGATAAAATATCTGTTTATTTGGTTGGAATCTTGCATTATATGCATGCTATTTATCAGCTTGTGACTAGATATTTTTGTGATGAATATTTAATTGCAATGTTGATGATGTTATTTATTTATTCACTCACATAGTCCATTTCGATTTTCAACTTTGCCTGTTCATTCTTTGACAAAATTATTTTATCTTTGTTTTTATTTATTTACCATTTATGATCTGAAAAGTAATTTACACTAATTTAAGGATTTATGAAATATTTTAAACTTAGTAATATAAAAATATATATTAAAATAATACATTTTTGTCTTGTGCTATACATGTAGTTTAGCAATACTATTTAGTTGTTGAAATATATGTTGTATTTGTGTTTGAATATATAAAATTTTATTTATTATTTTGAGGAAAATATTTGTTTATGTCTCATAGTATTCAACCTCCTACACTGTTTTCTTACTTATTTATTTTTAAATAATAAAGTTTAAAATAATCCTCCAATTTTCATTTCATAACATCAAAAATGAAAGTCTTTAACATTTCCCAAGTAAATACCATATATATGGTTTATTTTAGAGTTCATATCTGCAAAAAGAAAAAAAAATTATATTAATAATTTTGGAAAATTTTACATGTTTCTTATATAACACGTCACATTTCCTTTATGTTTATTATATTTTTTTCTTGTTTTTATTTTTATTTTTGAAGATTTCTGTAAATTTTTTAAGTTAAAGTAAATTTAAAATATAATAAATATCATTAAGATTACGTGACGTGTCTCCTGGCAATCTTATCTCTATCGTTTTTTGGGCCTATTGGATCTAATCCATTAAAATTGTTATGGCCCAAATTAGTACTTATAAAAACAAGCATGGGCCTATTTTTTATCTTTAGTTATCCCACAATATGGGCCTTTGAAGATCTCTATAGGGCTCTAGGGTGGGAGGCTCGGCCCACTTATTTGACAAAATTAGAGGATAGTTAAATGATCTAATATTCATATAATCACTTTTTCATTAAACAAACATAGTTACGATTATTTACATAAATTACTTCTCCAAAATAAAAATAATGATAATAAATCTGTTTAATAACAATATAGATTACCTTAAAAACTTAAATTAGTTAGAGGTCTCAATACTTATCGAACTCAAAAAAATAAATAAAAAAATTTCATATCTAATGAAAATAATGTTCGAATCAAATTCAAATGAGTATTTTAATTAAGTGAATAGTCTCGAATTAAATAATTAATATTATTTGCAAATTGAAAAATTAATCCATAAATTTCTAAAAGTGTTATTACATTAAAAACAAAAAGTAAAAAAGAAAAAAAAAAGCAAGAACTTAGGGTTTAGTTTCAATTGCAACATGAATTTTTGACTATAATACAAAAACACTCTTTAACACTTGTTTCCGGGGTTTTCGGGCTCCAATTGCTGACATGAACTTCAAAATTGTATTTTAATTATTGAGGTATATATTTACATGTAGATGATGACCGATTCGGGACATGTTGGAGTTTTTCGGGCTCCAAATGCTGACGTGGAGTTCAAACTGCACAAGTTAATTACCTGACGTATAAATCTATATATGAATGATGATTATATTTAAAAATTACATCCTGACAATTAACATATATGATTTAGACTCCACATCAATAGGAAAATCCAAACATTTTCTAATCGAAACAAGTATTAAATTAAACACTTTCTGACGTGATGGACAAAATTCATATTATAAGAAACTAAACCTTAAATTCGTGTTTTTTGAACCGTAATCACCGCTTCCTAAATTTCAAACATATGAAACCAATTTATTAGATATGAACAAGTGGTTTCCCTTTCTCCCTTTGGTTTCCAACGGCGGCGTGAAAAGACGAAATTGCCCCCGCAGAACTGTGCACCATTTGGGTGGCGATATGTGTTGACTGTTGCCCCTCCCCTTCATGCAACCGCACATGTGGCTGCCTCCTCACCTCTCAAATTACCATTTTGCCCCCGCCTTTGTACATTGTCTAAATTACCCTTCTCCTTTATTTTTCTTAACTTTCTTGTTATTTAACCATTGGCCCCTATTTGTTTTCAAGATCCACCATGGGAAAATGAGCTCTTAATAATAGATGTGAAATGATTGATTAATGCTCTAATCATATTATTATTCATTTAGAGATTACTAGGGTTTGATGTGATTATGATTCAAGGGCAAAATGGTCCATAGAATTACAGATTCAAAGGTGGCAAACCTCGATGTCCATGTGAGTTGATTCTCTCCAAATAGATTCCTCAACCACACCCCACCCCACCCCACCCCACCCTACACCCCCCACACCCACCCCCCAATACATGCATGTATTTAAAGCCATTACCAACCTCACATCTCAGGGTCCATACCACCATAACAAGAGAGAGAGAGAGAGAGAGAGAGAGTAATAATACAGACATTAATAAAGAGCTACACATATATATGAGCTGTATCTAATCTGTCTTACATATATATATGTGTGTGTGTGTGTGTGTATAAGCAGTGTGTGAAGAGCTTTGTGAAGCAAGAATGGAGTTCTTGATCGGCCTATACATACAACCCTTTGTGTATCTATACACACTTTTCCACACGTGGCATTAATGTTGATTCTTCACCATTGATGCACCTTCACAGCTCATCTTAACTTCGAGGTAATTAATGAATCTTCTTGTTTGGATTCTGGTTCTTGATTCCCTGTTCTTGATTTGCTGTTTGATTAATGATCTATTTTACTTTTCAATTAATTATTTCAATTGTGATTAGAATAAATTAAGAATTGTTAAGGCTTCTGAATTATTACTTTTTTGTAATACAAGTTTACGACATACATAAAAGACAAATTATTCGAATTATAATACGATTTTGATTGATGTAAATCGTGATAATTCAGACTTGTGTGAAGATTGTGACACTTTAAATAGGTAATCATCTATCTTCTTTTATTTTGTTTAAATGAAACATGACAATAATTGGGTGATTTATTTATTTGATTTGGATTTAGCAAATTAATATACTTAATTGATATTTAATTGCATAGAAATTTCCGTTCTTGAAAACGTTTTGTTTTTAAATTTTTCTAAGAGGCGTTGACACGTTTCTTGGAAGGAAACAAGGAATTTTGAAGAATCGTGTGAGATATTGTTTCTAAATTTGTGCACTATTTTCTTGGGTAAGTCGTCTTTATTAAATTAATCAACAAAATATCAAGAATTTAATCTGAAATCGTTTTGTTTATCTTCCAAAATTTTTATGGGTAATCTCTTAGGATGATTGTTTTTCACAAAAAAATTATATGAGATTGTCTGACGGAGCTGAAATGATTTTACGATGTAATAAATGTGTGCGTGCATTGGTGCCATTTTTAATTGTTGTTGGGTAGTTATATTTATATGATTACCATATTTGAGAATATTGTCTATAGATTTAGTAAAGAAAGGAAGAAGCTTATTTGAGTTATTTCCGTTTTTAGTTGAGCGAAAAATGCACTTTTCAATTTTGGTCATACAATTAAAAAATTCGTCCAATTTTGGTCTTTTTTTGTCGGATTTTTTGAATTTTCCAGCCGCCTTCCGACTTCAAATTGGGGCCGAGTGTAGTGCACAAGGCTGGAAAACGAAAATCCGGCGAAAAAAAGGACCAAGATTTGACGAATTAAAAAGTGCTTTTTTGCGAGGACGAAAAATGAGTTTTTCCTATAAAGAATTAAAAAAAGGTGTAATCTTGTTTCATATGTGGGAGAAACAATGTTTGATCAATATTTGGTATACTATTCCACAAGTTTTTTTGTTTGTGATATACAGTAGGACGATAGGACCAAGCAGCAAGATCTTAGAGTTGAACGTTAAGAAAATGTTCCAAATAAGTTAATCATTCAAGAAAGAGTTATATATATCAAAAAATAAAATCTTGCTAATTTATTGAAAAAATATTCTTATTCTTCATTTCATGATATGGGTAGGTGGGATCTTAGACACAGAAAAAACAGGTTCCTCGAAATGTGTGTTGAGTTACTTATAATTCTATGGTCAATTTCTTTAGCCGTTATGAAGTGGCATATTCTCGTTGCCAACAATGAGGCTTTTTTGTCACTTTGAGGCTCTTTTTAAGGTCCCTTTCTTTGTGTGTTTTTGCTTTCAAGATTGCTCATGTTGGGACATCTTTGATCAGCCCAAGATTCGATCTTGCGATCAAGAAAAGTATTGCTCGAATGGCCTACTCTTTGTCTCAGATCACTAGTACCACCCCGAGGGATGTTCCGGATGGAGGGCTTCGTCGTTCGTTGTCCGATAAACGAGGCATGATGAGGCGATCGTATTCGGACAACCATCTTTGCCACTCGATCAGCTCGTCTAAGGCACCCGTGGTGGAGCCGAAGCTCAAGAATAGTCGCTCAGTTGGCTTCTTCAACTTGCAGTTGTCGGATACTTTGAAGTCGTTTCTTTCTTATCCGGAGATTGATCATGGTCATGATCGGGATGATGGTGGTGACGAAGAGGATGAGATAGGCCTCCATGAGGAGGTGAAGAAACGGGCGAATTGGGTGGAGAGGCTGATGGAGCTTAGGAATAATTGGAAGGGGAAAGAAGAAGAGAAAGTTGAGAGGTATGAAGATGGTGAAGAGAGTGAAGGTTGTGATGGAGAAGGTGGATGTGAAGTCGAATACGAGGAAGTTAGCATCGACGTGGAGATGTTTTCGTCCTTGCTAACACGCGTTTCTTGGTCGGATACTAAGCTTTTCTCGCAGCTGGCTTTCCTGTGTAACATGGCTTATGTGATCAGAGACATGAAGGTATGATGCATAAACAAAAACTTATTGCTTTGATATCAATCCGATTCTAATAATGCGTGCTTTAAAGTTTCAGACAGAGGATTTAAGGAGATATTATGGCCTGGAATTTGTGACATCCTCGTTGGAGAAGAAGGCTGCTATCAAAGACAAAATCGAGCAGGATTCTGGTGGGGTTGCTTTAGCATCACCGGAGATTATAGTGGTGGAGAATTCCGATCAGAAAAGGCGCCATCGTTCATCAGCTGCTTACGAGATTGCAGCATCAGCTGCATCGTATGTCCAATCACAAGCAAAAGACAGAGAAGTCAATGAAAATGGAAACGAGGAAGGTGAAGAAACAGAAGATGGGGCTTCACCACGGAGACATAAGTCGGAGATGGCAGCATGTGTGGCAGCATCAACAATGACAGCAGTGGTTGCTGCAGGAGAGGAGGAGAAAGAGAGGGCAGCAAAAGATCTTCAATCACTTCATTCGTCGCCTTGTGAATGGTTCGTTTGTGATGATTCGAGTATATACACTCGTTGCTTCGTCATTCAGGTACTCATCATTTGCATAATGAAAACTGAGGTGTAAAAGGGAGGGTTGTAGATTAACAGAAATATATGACATATGGTGATTTGCAGGGATCGGATTCACTAGCATCCTGGCAAGCAAATCTCTTCTTCGAGCCGACTAAATTTGAGGTTAGCACTTAGAATCAGCAATGAGATAGTGAAAACTATGAACTATGAGAATGCATCTAAGAAAAGAATCTGATCTTTAACAGGGAACCAATGTGCTAGTTCATCGAGGGATTTATGAAGCAGCAAAGGGAATATATGACCAGTTCATGCCTGAAATAAAACAGCATTTGAGCAGATTTGGCGAACGAGCGAAGTTTCAGTTCACGGGCCATTCACTTGGTGGGAGTCTGGCACTTCTAGTCAACTTGATGCTTCTTACAAGACAAGAAGTTAAAGCATCTTCTCTTCTTCCGGTGGTTACTTTTGGATCCCCGTTCGTTTTCTGTGGAGGCCAGAAGATCTTGGAGGAGTTGGGTCTCGATGAGAGCCACGTTCGCTGTGTGATGATGCATAGAGACATCGTCCCAAGAGCGTTCTCTTGTAACTACCCCAACTACGTTGCTCAAGTACTCAAGCGTTTGAACGGTACCTTCCGTTCCCATCCGTGTCTAAACAAGAATGTAAGTATTAGACTAACAAGTACTGAAATCATACACTCTGTTATTCTTGCTGCTGAGTAGTCATATGATACTTTACTTTGTGCAGAAACTATTGTACTCTCCAATGGGGAAGATATTCATCCTTCAACCGGATGAGAAGTCGTCACCACATCACCCGTTGCTTCCTCAAGGGAGTGGTTTATACGTCTTGGATGACAGCAATAGCGCCCTAGCGAACAGTGCTGTTCGAGCATTTCTCAATTCGCCTCATCCAATCGAAACACTAAGTGATCCGACAGCTTATGGTTCTGAGGGTACTATACTCAGGGACCATGATTCGAGCAACTACTTGAAGGCAGTGAATGAAGTAATAAGGCAACGCACGAGGCTCGTTGTGAAAAGGGCCCGAAAAGAGAGGAACCAGGTGTGGCCACTCTTGACCTCAAGATCACCACATGCTTGGAGCCACACTTGTAACATAGAAGGAAGGCAAGAAGTGAGTGAAAAACTATTGACTGGAGTTTAAGATTCTTGCAGTAGATTGTACCATGATGTTGGGAAAGTGAGCTTCAATAGGTACTTTGTTGTGTCCTGTAAATGAAATATACATAAACTTAGTGTACACATGATCATTTCAATATCATGAACTCCCAACATGTTGCTCTTTAGCCAAGCAGCATAATCTTCAAGAAAACTAGGCCTGTCATCTGAATTTCTCTTTGCCATTCATATTGCTACACTGTCAAGATCCGAACGACGAGCCGGATGAAGATAATACAAAGGATTCTATAATCCTGCAACTCTACGAGGATCTACAAGGATTTTTATGAGAATTCTAGTAAGAAAATTATAATGAACAGCTAATTCTAGTCCAATGATATTACAATGTGTTGTGTAGCCTTGGATTGAGAAAAAAGGCCAACAAAAAGGGTCAGTAACTCTAAGCAGCTCTTACTCCTTCGATGCTTCCAGGTCACACATGATGGTGGTCCGAAGATGACAGCTACTTTACAAACAAGAACTGTGCTAAATGAGATCTCTCATTCTTGAGTAGATTATAAGCTTTCATCATGTCAGAACATGGCAGATATAGCGGAACTGAATTCGCCATTTGACGTCAGCTCTCCAGCACACGTATAAAATTTTATACGCGAAACCTCCTCATTCTTCAAACAATTGTTGTTCCTTGAAACAGAGCTCGGAAGTTGATCAACCCTCCTGTTAAGAAATGAATTTTAAACATCACCAAAATCTCCAATAAAACTTACAAGTCCTTTGTCTGGGAAGAAAATGTCCTAAAAAGATGAAGAAATCAATGGAAAAGGCAAAAATGTTCAAGCAGGAGCTATGTAACCATCGACTCCATACAAATTACAGTTGTAGTTCTCACCTAGTTATTTCAATAATACATTTGGCCACCCCCGGCCACACTTTTATCCAATCAGTCAGTAGATTTAAGACTATATCAGAAGAAAATGGCATTTATTTCTCATATCCATCACAAAGCAGCTCCCACAAGATTAGAAAGGAATTAACATCAAAAACAAGATGAACCAACCACAAGCCTTGTAGCTCAAGTGATATTCCACCTTATGGTGGAGATTGCGATGACCTGGGTTTGAACCCAGGACATGCAAGTTTTCTAACATTTCTTATCCCTCCCTTCCACTCCTCCCAAGCTTACCAAAAAAAATAAAAAATGATGAACCTACTGTTTCAGGATAAAAAATCTACTTTGTTGGTATACATAAATATCCACACAAAACAATGTATAAAAGCAGAATCAATAGAATCACCAGTGAAAACAACATGAAGCAACTAAAGTAGTCTTATATCTTGGACTAGCTAGCTAATCATACAACCATTACCTCTGATGATGAGAGGAAGATGGTCGATCCGGTGAAGATCGGTGCTCAGTGCTCCTATGATGTCTATGGTCCTCAAATGCCCTTGCTCGAATTCCCTCATTTAGCTGTGATTGCTCATCTATACCTGGCAAGCCTACTGGACCCAGAGAACCAAACTCAAGCTGTTCACCTTGAGAACCATAGGCAGTGTGATGGTCAAATGGATACAGCATCATAACAGGTGGACCAGAAGGTCCATTGGAAACTCCACCAGAATTTGTGGCTGCCAAAGGATACATGTTGTATGCCACATTTTGAGGACCATCTTGACTAGTATTTGAACTCAATGGGCCATTCTGTTGCTGGTAAGGAACTGATTCATGTCTATATGTGTTCCATGAACGGTCAGCTCGACTCTCGTTGGAAGCCAAACGATCAGCTCTTGAGTTTGACTTATCAGGTTGGTTACGGTTATGGCTGCGGAAAGGAGCTCGTGATTTTGAATTAGCATTCCAGTTTCCTTCTTTGTCACCATAGTTATCATTTCTATCATGGTTATAATTTCCCCTTCTGGTACCAGGTGAATGGCGCTCCCTGACAGAGGCCTTCAAACACAAGAAAGGACAAGATTACAAATACAATTAAGTGCTAAATTAATCCATAGTTAAATATGAAATTCAAGTTTATAAGAAAATAAGCACAAAAAAGGTAGGACGTCAAACAAGGTAATCACATAGTTCTCAGTATCAGTAGAACTCAATGTAACTTCATCCATCATTTACACCCAACCATATTACATCCAACCAATAGCATGGGATATGAAAGAAAAACCCAAATATGTTTTCTAGTTTTTTATATGAAGTGTCACAGAGCAGTAAAATCTAGCATCGACAGGACCCTGATAAATTTCCAAATAGGACGAGGAATATACACAGCAAACAAAGAAACAATCATCACAAAGAGTAGTCTTACAGGATTAGGCAGATAAGTCCCTGTCCCGCTGCGATATCTTGGCATATCATCTATGTAGGTTTGAAACATATTGGCAGGTCTAGCGGAAACTGATTGGATAGGAGCCACAGGGACCAGGCGGTGGCCATAACTCGTCATGAGCTGAGAGAAGAGGTTTGAATTGGTCGTAAAAGGTCTACCAGGATTATCATATGGAAATCGACCCTGTAGATAAGCAGGAGGAACCATTACGGGTGAAGGATAGAGTAAAGGCCCATGGTGCCTTGAGTTTTGACAGGACCTTCCATATTGTAAATTTTGCCAATGGCTAAGAAAGTCACTATTAAGAATGTCAGTTTTTTTTATTTCAGATGTCTCAGTAGCAGTTGTTCCTCTGAAAGAACTTGTAGTATTTAAATCCTCTGAATGATCATATACTTCAAGTCTAAATTTCTGCCCAGGGTTATTGTTCTCCAAAGTATCATCATCTCCGAAATGGCCACCTGCTGCATCGGAAGCACCAGTCTCAGGTGGAACATTGTACACTGGAAGCATTGTCAGAAATGGGATTGGTGGCCCAGCAGGATAAAATGCAATCAGTCCAGAACCATCATTCGTTCTCTGTCTTGAGCCAGGATCAATGAGCATTGGGGCATAGGGGATAACTGAATCTGATCCACTTGTCTGAGCAGCTTCAAAGCCAGACATATGGTGCCTAGGAACCTGCAAAGAAGTGACTTGCTCAGAACTGTGGTTCCTTTCAACCAATTCAGTTCCCATGCTTGATAATGACCCCCATTCCTGGTCATCATCCTCAGCTTGACTAGGCACATGTTTGGACATATTTTTGCCTTTTACATGGCCAGTAGCTGCATTTGTAGAAACTATTTTCTTTCCTCGTTTCTCTTTTGTGGATTTAGGTGTTTTTACAGAACCATCCCAAGAGCTCTCTGAAGATGTTCTGCTTCTCAAAGAATTACTATGAGTAGCTGATGAGAACCTTGAACTAGCTGATCTCTCTTCGGCATAAACCTCACTTTTTCTATCATCCTGGATTGGGAAGGTATCACTATTTAACCTTACTGATCCACGTTTTTCCCGTGTATGCTTCTGCTGAATTCTCATACCACTACCCGAGCTACTTATCCGAGGTGGAGGAACATATTTTGGAACAGACACCAATGCTGGCGGTTTATCATCAGACTGGAGCGTGTCAATATTTCCATTCTCAGGAATAGGATCATAGCCAGTGGAGGAGCAGACATCTTGCTCCTGCCATAAATCATTATCAAGTTCTTCTAATTTCATCTCTGCAGAACCAAAATTTTCATTGCTTCGGTCAAATGAAGTTTCAGATGGTGAATTCACCCCAATGCCAGGGAAATAATGGGTAAATTGTGGGGAAACTAAACCGTGAGGAAATTGCATATTTGAAAACGATGGATTGATCATAGGAGTATTCGTAGGAACAAATCCTGGCAGATTTTGCTGGGTGTAACCCATTGAAGCAAGAAAGGCCGGTGGGATTGAGAAAGGTAGATGAGCTGAATTTAAACTGAATGGAACATGAACCTGTCCGTTGAAACCTTGAAGTGAAGCAGAAGCCATCATGTTTACAATATCTTGTTCTTCCTGGTGCATTACCGGTGCTCCACTATTGGATGAGAAGTCTTCACTCAAGGCATCAAAATGAAGATCTCTGTGATAGCTATTTGAACCATTATTGGAATCGCTGGCAGCATCAAGACTTGGTTGGGGTGTCACTTGCTCAGAGTTAACGTCCTCAACTACAGTACGACTGGTGTGGCCTGCAAAGCCTTCGGATTCAAGATTTGTCCTCCTGTTACTGTTATCAAGCTTAGCAGACATAGCATGGGAATTTGCAGCTTTTGCTTCTCTGTTATGTCTTACTTGAGACGAGATATCACCATAAGCATCAGTAAGCTCAGGGCTGGAGCGGGTTCGAGCAAAAAGAAAGCGCCCCTGGGTGTCACCCACCAAATGATCAGCCTTCAGATCTCTCTGAACTCCATCATTTTGTAAAACCTGACCAGGCGTGTTGTCACTTACAATTTGCTCAGTTCCCCGCAAACTGTTCAAATTTTGACTTTTTAAGCTTTGCATGTAAGAAGCTGCAGAAAGCTCACTTGTTGGCATCATTCTGGCTGAAACCTTACCATGTCGAGATACAACACCACGTACATGATTCCCCTTATCCTCCATCTCATGAAAAGAAGATTTGTCATTTTCATGATTGGCAATTGTGTTATTACTAGAATTCCCAGATTCATGAAGACCATCTGGAGTTGATGATCTCATGCGCCATAATTCAACTCCTGGTACATCAGGCCTATTACCACTGCCATGCCTCTTCCATGTATTCATGAAGAACTGATTTACTTCAAAAGTTAAGTTTTCATTCGGGCAGTCAAGTAGTCTTGCCAGTCTTTTTGCTCCAAAAGCAAATGCACTTCGAATCCTAAAAAAGTTACCTGAGAAACAGGAACAACAAAATTCATGTTCACTAGAAATTTGGAGACGGAAAAATGCATATTACTGATACAGTGCAATACTGATTCTTGTAAAGAGCCATCTTACAATGTCAAAGCATTCAAAATCTGCAAAAGTAGTTAGCTAATCATGTTTCTTTTCATAAGAGGAATCATAGATCAAATCATGAGTAGGTTGAGCTTTAATTAAAATGTCTATTGAACTTTAAATTACAAGCTTATTGTAGTTTGTCGTTTCATTAAAAACAGGTTTTACCTCAGCACAACATATAAAAGAAATTAAAAAATGACTAAGGATGATTCCCGACATGAGTTAATTCATGTTTATGTCAAATTGCAGAAGAGAATATGCATATAAGTCTTCAGGTCTTCCAATTTCTAATTTTTTTCTTTAGATAAATTTCACAACCAACCCTTCTACACAGTTTGTAAACAAAATGGAGAAAGATTGACTAAGTGAAGTAAATTGCAAATAAAGATGTTCAATAACATTAAAGATTAATTAAAACTCCAAGATTTCCTTTGGAATACACTTAAGTGGATCCAAAATTATCAATCAAAATAAGATCATTATAACATCCAGGTTCTCTTCATCAGTGATAGAAAGGTAACAATATAGACCATGTCTAAGTTATTTGGTGGATGCAACACTTAGGAGGAAAGATAAGAACCCCACTAACCCAAAAGGGTAAAGCTAACCATGCACCAAATAGTTTCAGCAATAACTAAAAAGACAACAACCAAATAAAGCAATCCAGGATGACACCTAACAGATAACTGTTGTGAATGCATGAACTAGTACTACATATATGTAAGAGGCTATTAAAATAGAACAAAGACAGAAAAACAAGCAAGATAAACAGGAACTTTAAAAAACAATTACACCTTTAATAAAGCAGAAGAGACAGGTATTTAAAGCTAGGATTACCTTTACTAACACTACGTCCAAGGTTGTTGTTCACACGTAATGGATCAATTACATTGAAATGTTTTGAAACAAATGGCTGTCCATTATTTTCCTGGCCACCAGGAAAAACTGCATACACTGAGCTACAAGCATCAAGAAACAACTTGCTAAGTAGCAATTCTCCACTATCCTTTCGAGGAGGTTCGGCTGCAAAATATTGCAAATCAAAATCCAGCAATCAAAAAAAAAAAAAAAGACAATTATATTGCTATGAGTCCTTAAAAGACAAAGCTCCACATTTACCAGGTCCATCAGGTAGGGAACTAATGAGTACAGGACCCCATAAGCTAACACAGAAATTGTCCCAGTCAAAGTTGCTGAAGAACTCCAGAAAGCGATAAAGAACCTGCAAGGGTTGAAAAAAAAAAAAGCATTTCAGAAGGGCAATCAAGAAACAGAATTCCAGAGATAAGACGTACACAAGAAGTAATTCACCTCAAGAGGTCCATGAAATGAATTGTTGAATACGTGAAAGATGTAAAGAACTAAGGTCTCCAGGGCATAGGTAGATATGAGTCCATGATGAGCACCCAATATGCGGCTTTCATAGTAGCACCATGCCTTAATCAAGATAATACTACGCTTGAACAGATGGTCCTGATTTATTAGACTATCAACCTAAGAAAAAAGGAAAAAAATAAAAATCACAATTGCTCTTCAGATGGCAAAACATTCATCTTACAAAGTGCATATATAATGAAATCCCAAGTTCTCAGACATTTTTTGTGAGTGAATATAGTAAAACTCACCTCATCAAGGAAGCAGAGTGTACATAATCCACCCACTTGATTAAAAGATATATCCACAACAATATTTTCAACAAGACATTTAATTAGTTTCACCTGAAACACAGAAAACAATAATGTCACCAAACAAAAATTTATGTAACAGAAGATAACAGAAAGAACAAACTAAAAACACTTGTCGAGCGGAACTCAGCAACACTTAAAGTAAGGCATAAATAGTTATAAACTAATAAATGGCAAAGGAGTCATTCTAATACATTCAAGAAAATATAACCAGTTGTCTCACTGGCAAGAATTTCTACTTAGTAATCATCATGAAGGGCCAGAATGAAGTACTCTGGCAACAAATGACCAAAAAGTCACATAAGCCTCTTGAAATGCTGAAATTCCAATAATGCCCCTCTCAGAATAGTTATAACTATATGTTGCAGAAGATGATTTTTTATCAAAAAGAAAACGAGATTATCAACTCATATCCTCTTTATACAGAGCGAGGACACAAAAACCTTCAAAAATATCCAAAGCTAATTGAGGTGAAAGATCAAGGCTCTAATAACACATAATCACATTACATACTTAAGTAGTGCACACGGCATTCAATAAATGGAACTTCTACATAGTGATAGAATAGAATCAAGGCACCAAAAGTAAATCTGACAACAAGCATATACAACTAGCACAACAAGACAGCCAAAAAATTAGCGAAGATTAGAATAAAAATAAATATCACAAAAAACTAATGATATAAGAGAGGACATACTTCTGCTTGTATATATTGAACCTCCTTCACATGAAATTCAGCATTCTCATTCTTTTCTTCATTCTCAAGCATATCCCTGACCTGGTTGGCCCATGTATCTTTCAGACTTTGATCATGGCTGAAAGCAGTCAAATCAATGTCCCCATCAGGTAGATAAGTCTTCAAGGGTACAGAACCAAAGGTACAGACCTGTGGCAATGGAGAAGGTCAAGGAAAACAGCCAAAAAAGAGAGGCCTAAGAGGAGGAAACTTTACATAGAACGCCTAAGCAAAGAGAGAATGTCACTATAAAAGAGTCGAGAAGAAAAAAATCCCTTCATTGAACAGTAGTGATAGACATATAATCAGCTTTGGGAGTCATTATATGTTCTACCAGTTACTTCCGTTTATAAATAATGTACATTCTTAAAAAAAGCCACGAGTACAATATAATTTCAATTTTACTTTCAGGAAATCACAAAACTTCCATCTCATTTTTACAAATGTTCGCGGCTTTCCAGCTATTGAACACGTAAACTGCAACTCCATGACTTACTTTACAGCGAATTTTTTTTTCCAAATATACCATTTGTCTAGCTGTCATATAGATTAGAAGCTAGCATCAGGCAATTCATATTAATAGCATCACATACTAAATAAATGAGGTGTAAAACAAAAACTATAATCGTCCAGATTCTTCCTAAGTTCAACACAAACAGCATTCTAAGTAAAGGAGTCTTTAACCTTCACCAGACACTAATGCTGCCATAAACACACTAGCAACTATAACTATCAGAAATAAAGTCATTTAAACAACTACAGTTCGTTGGGAAGAATCATCCAAGCAACCTGACAGGGAAAGCACTTCTTAATGAGTCGCTGTACATAATCTGCAACGGCATTCCTGCGCTCCTCAGAGAACTGGTTGGGCTGAATGCAATCAATGAGCTCCGCAGTCCTCTCCTCTGCTCTCGACCATCGATCTGCATCAACAGCCCGCATTACAGGGCCTGCACCTGGCAAAAGCCCATTCGGCAAAGGCCCACCTGGCTCAGCCCATCCCTCATGTTCTCCCATACACTACTACTTTTGCTACACCCTAAATAAAACCAGAAACCCCAATAATCTTTCCTTCAATACAAACAGAAATATCCAATATTCCTTCAGAACCACCCACAAACGGTGGCTTCACAGCAAAATAAATGCAACTTTTCTCCGTTACACAGGGTATCTATATATTGAAACCCTAGTGAAGGATAAGGTTACACTGAAGGCACCAACTCCAAAACAGATTATATTGTATATCAACAAAACAGCGAAAAGTAAAAACCTCAACACAGAACTATCTACTATATAAAAAATGCTATCCAAAAAGAAAACCCAGACGGAAAATGAGTTGATCAAGTAATAGGAAACAAAACCCTAAATGAAACCCGCTCGAGGTTCGGAAATGTTCGCCGCAATGCCCAACAGAAAACGGGCAACAGTCAAATACAGAAATTTCGAATTTCTCAGCGTAGGATGATAGAATTTCTGGGAAAATGGAGAGAACACAGTACAGGATCGTCAAATTACAGAGAAATTTGAGGAACAAGCTTCCTGTGTTGCTCCAATTATTATATCCTTTTGGAGGGCAGAAATTGTGGGGCGAGTGTGTGTGGAAATGGGGATTCTTGAGAGGAAACTTTGAATGTTGCTTGACGTTTTGAGGAATCGGATTTGATTTTGATCTGATTAGGAATGTGTGTTTTGTGCGCGTTCCAGTGTGTGTTTCTGTGTGTCTGGAAATGGGGGATGGAAATTGGAAAATTGATGATGAGGAACACAAATAACAATATTACTTTATCATTATTATTATTGCTATAATTTTCAGATATATATATATATATGACATATATTTTTATATTATAAAATGATTATATAATCTTTGTTTATATATTGAAACTTTCACTTATTCATCGACATCTCGTACGTGTTCATAATTGATGTGTCGAGATCAGATAACATATTTCCGTACATAAATTCTTGTTGTTTATAGTTGAACATCTTCTTATATGTATGTTAACGTATTTTAACTGACACGTGTAAATAATATCATAAACTTTGTAGTATAAAATGGTGTGATGGATATATGGGGTAATTAAATGTATAATGATATAATTATTTATTCATTATGATTATGGATTTATGTTTGGTTGGATTTTCTTTTTATTTGTGGAAAAAATGAATAATATAAATTTTGGTGAGGAAATAAAATGGGAGAATATTTTAGAGAACCCTAAATGGTCTGGGCTACTATTTGGGCTTTGTTATTTGCACGTACCTACAAAAAACTATTATGGGCCTCATATAAAAAGAAAAATATTATGGGCCTAATATAAAAAGGAAAACAAAAGAATGTTATTAATTATGAATAAAAATTATTGGGTTAGTTGATACTGTCACGCCCCATTTTCGTATATGGAAATATGATTTATATAGCGGAAGCACAACTTATAAACAGGGCGTCCAGCCAAAAGATTAGATCATCGGAAAACAGATGGTAAACAAAATTCTGAAATGACAATTCTTGTACTTAGAAGAGTTCAACATGTACAGCGGAAAAGTATGTTTGGTTTAAACGTGAAAGGGTCCTTAATACAGAGTACCAAAAATAGGGTTTTGTAAAAGCCGACAAAGAAAATATACATAATTATACATGCAAAAGTTTCAGGCAATTCAGCCCGTCCCTCCTTCATCCAGGGTTTTCTGTAAAATAAAAACATATAAGGGGGGAGTGCCAAAAGTACACTCAATGGGTCGACCTGTACTGTGAAAGGGGAAACACGTTTTATAAACAGACCTGTACAGTGGGTCGACCAGACACGTTTTATATGATGAAAAGTCGGGATAATACCCGTACAGGAAGGGTTTCTTTAGAAACCAATACAGGTCAAAAGATTTATTTGCTTATTTGTACTTGTCATGAATTATATGACTCAACGTGAACGTGATTAACGTGTACTATGTGTTATGTGAGAACCATTATGTGAGGTGTAACTGCACATGCGTTTTCACGCCAAGTATATCGGGTATTCTTCGGAAACCCCACATGAAGGGTGTAAAAACCCAATGGAGTCGGCTTGGGGCTCCGATAGGCTCTTCTTTAGAAACCTATCCAGAGGTTTACAAGGGACTACTCGGGAGTCCGCAATGTGTACTATGTATATGTATATAATAAGATTACGATAAAACGTGTTTCCCCTTTCACAGTACAGGTCGACCCACTGAGTGTACTTTTGGCACTCCCCCCTTATATGTTTTTATTTTATAGAAAACCCTGGATGAAGGAGGGACGAGCTGAATTGTCTGAAACTTTTGCATGTATAATTATGTATATTTTCTTTGTCAGCTTTTCCAGAACCCTATTTTTGGTACTCTGTATTAAGGGCCCTTTCACGTTTGAACCAAACATACTTTTCCACTGTACATGTTGAACTCTTCTAAGTACGAGAATTGTCATTTCAGAATTTTGTTTACCATCTGTTTTCCGATGATCTAATCTTTTGGCTGGACGCCCTGTTTATAAGTTGTGCTTCCGCTATATAAGTCATATTTCCATATACGAAAATGGGGCGTGACAGTATTGGTATCAGAGCAGTTTTGTTTCAATAATTGTTTAAATCAGGATATGTTTGGGTTTTTTCGAGGTCAAATTATTGATGTGAAGTTCAAATTGTTATAAATTTCATATGGATGATAATTGTATTTAAAATTACATGTTGGTAATTAACTTATACATTTTGGGTTTCACAGTGTTAACTGCAGCCTGAAAAATTTCAAACATGTCCTAAATTGAAATAAGAGTCAGTGTTTTTCATGTTACATTTAAAAATTCATGTTGCAATTGAAACAAGACCCTAAAATCATACTTTTTTTTTTTTACATATTAACCCTAAATTATTCTGGATTTTTATCCTAATTCCATTGTTTTTTATCTTTCAATTGTTAACAAATCTATATTTATATTTATATATATACTTAAAGCAGAGAGTTTAGATCTCGATGTGCTGACGTGTATGATCATTAGAGGTTTCTGAGATTGCCACGTGTCACCAAGATTTTTAATAATTATATATAGAAAAACATGTATATTTGATAAATGTTAAGAGTATATTAATTTAGAATACCTTCATATTAATAATACTATTAAATTAATACTGCTCATAAGATTTCAAGAGTTGGTTTTTTGTGATACCGTCTCATGTGTGAAGGAACTCATGCACGGTTGTGTCTTGGACTCTTGGGACACGATCGACTGTGCCCAAAAACATATACTTATAGTTCTAAAAGACATACATATGAATAAAAATCACATACATATATCGATCGTGTCTTGGGACCCAACCGTGCGTCACAAATCGCTATTGTTTTTCGCGCAAGGCATGACTGTGTCCTAGGACACGGTCGTGGACTGGGAAAAAAATCACATACTTATAGTGAAAAATCATATACTAGTTGTCGAAAAAAACATATTATACACTCTGTCGGGACACGGTCACACACGATCGACCATACCCAAGTACACGAGCGATGGCCGCCCACGAGTATTGGCGACATTTCAATTGCTACTTAATCTTGTTCAAGTAATTAATTAATTTTTGTATTAGGAAATTTTAAGTAAATGGGTTGACTAGACTTCACCTAGTGGGCTATCATTTTCTAGTAGTTAGGAAATTAACTTTCCAATAAATTAACCTTTCTCCAAACGACTCTATTATGCAGCTAATATTGAATAGAAAAAATAATAATATTTATAGACTTTGAAAGGTGATAACATATTTCAAAAAGTATCTTTTATTTTTCCTATTTTGACGATTAATATTTATTATATTAATACTTACGATGATAAAATTAGATATCAGATAAATTAGAGCCTTGATGATACATTACTAAAGAGCTTTTCTTTTAATTCTAAAGTGATTTCTGAAAAACAAATCTTGAAAATCGTTTACAAATACATATTCATATCGTAATTGAAACTCGATAAATATTTTTTTATGATAATTAGTGATTAACCCTAAAATATGTAACATGCATATATGTCAATATCTAGTACTTTTTTATAAGGTTAGCTAAACAACCTTCAACTATTCGACACTTCCAATGATATATTATTAATTTTGCTTATCCCAACTATTATTTTCATAAAAGTTTTTTTTTAATTTTCTTAAAAAGATTTCAATTTAAAAGTTAAAATTAGTTTATTCCAAATATATGCATGAAGAAATAGCCTTGGACTGGTCTTGCTGTCTGAAAGTCTGAGGAAACTCAATACACATTACATCAATTCTTCCTTTTCCAAACATTAATCTGATACGAACTTTCTTAACTAGCTAGAAGCTGCCTTTTCTTGACATGAAATATTATTTTCAAAGGAAAAAAAAAAAAAAAGTGGGACTGTTTTTACATATATCATATATTTCTGCAGTTTTTAACTACACATTTTCTCTTGTGGGATATTGAGATTTTGGTCATAGATAAAAATCTTGCATTGGTTCTTGCTGCTTTGTTTTACTAGGTAAGTTTGTTGTGAACTTGTGTGTAATATGAGGAATTATTTTGTGATTGGTTTTTTGTAATTGAATCGTGTTTATATAATGAATTATAGATTGCTATTTGGTAGGGATGATGAATATTCTTGAATAGTTCATTTTCTTGTTTTCAGCAAAATTAAATTGGTAAATATCTATTGTATGCAGATGAACCAGTAGCTATGAATCTCAAAGGAGAGAGATATGTAAGGTTAGTTCATGTTCTCTCTCTCTCTCTCTCTCTCTCTCTCTTTCAAGTTAAGAGCTAATCTAACTGATATGTAATAGATTTCTTTGTCTGATCTTCCATTTCAGGTTCAATGACTGCAGTTCTGAGGATTCTTTCAGCCTCAACTGGCATTCAAAACGGCGGTTATTTCAGTTAAGGAAGCCGGACTTGAGCCGGTTTCTTGGAGGATTGAGACGAGGACTTGACAGGGGATCGGAGAGGATAAAGAGCTTGAAAAGATGGTCCTTCAATGGCCCTTCAAAGAAGAAGTCCAATGCAGGGCCTAAGAAGATAATTCATGATCCTCAAGAGCCCTTTCTGCAAAGGTGGAACAAGATATTCTTACTTTCATCTGTGATTGCAGTCTCACTTGATCCTCTCTTCTTCTACATTCCTGTGCTCGACACCACCAGATTCTGCCTCTCTCTGGACAACAAGCTGGAGATCATTGCCTGTGTTTTTCGTTCGTTTATAGACATATTCTACGTGTATCACATTTTCTTGAAGTTTCGTACTGGATTCATAGCTCCATCATCTAGAGTCTTTGGGAGGGGGGAGTTGGTTGTTGATGCTAAAGCCATAGCCAAACGATACCTTCGTTGGTACTTCATCATCGATGTTTTGTCCATTCTTCCTTTACCGCAGGTACTACTAGTTTGAGCCCAGATGATCATTTGACATAGCTAACAGAGTTATCAACTTTAGATTGACTTAAGTGCATTGTATCAGATGGTGGTTCTGATCTTGATCCCAGTTAAAGCTCCGGTTTCTCTGGTCATGAAAGAGCTTCTAAAGATAGTTATTTTCTTGCAATATGTCCCAAGATTATTGAGAATCTATCCTTTGTATGTTGAGATGACTAGAACATCAGGCATATTTGCAGAAACACCCTGGGCTGGAGCTGCTTTGAATCTCTTTCTCTACATGCTTGCAAGTCATGTGAGTGTTTCGTTTTTAGTTTACTATATAACACGAAAACCAGCTTTGTTTAGGCAGTTTATTGAAGTACATATGTTGTTTGCTAGGTTCTAGGAGCCTTCTGGTATCTGTTTTCAGTGGAAAGAAAGGACAATTGTTGGAGAAATGAATGTCGTAAGAATAGTACTTGTGATCTGAGAGATCTGTATTGTGGAGGAACGTCTCGCGGAGACCTTTCGTTTCTTAATGCAACCTGCCAACCAGTCGAAGCCAAGAACACGAATGACTTCGACTTTGGCATTGCTCTTGATGCTCTCCAGTCTGGTGTGACTGAACATGGAGCCTTCATGAAGAAATTCTTGTACTGCTTTTGGTGGGGTCTTCGGAATTTGAGGTTCTTGATTCACTTAACGAATAAAATGTCGTTTTACATTCACCGGATTGAATTGCAAACTTTGATCAGCTTTTGTTTATTGCAGTTCATTAGGCCAAAACCTCAAAACCAGCACCTATGCGGGGGAGATTCTTTTTGCCATTTTTGTGTCTGTCATTGGGCTTATTCTCTTCTCCTTGCTCATTGGGAACATGCAGGTTTGAGCTGAGAAAACACGAAACCAAAATGTTTACATATTCGTTTCTCTAGTCCCTAAACTTGCTAGCTCTTTAATGGTGCAGAAATACTTGCAGTCCATGACAATTAGAGTAGAAGAGATGAGGGTGAAAAGGCGGGACGCAGAACAATGGATGTCTCACCGTATGCTTCCAGAAGGCCTTAGGGAGCGTATCAGACGACACGAGCAGTACCAATGGCTAGAAAACAGAGGTGTCGAAGAGGAATCTTTAATCCGGAACCTCCCAAAGGACTTAAGAAGGGACATCAAAGGCCACCTTTGCTTGGCTTTGCTCAAAAAAGTTAGTATTAGCTTATCACCATCTCTTCCATTTATTCACTCTATTGCATTACCAATGATAATTTAGTGTCACATTTTGATAATAATAGGTGCCAATGTTTGAGAAAATGAATGAACAGCTATTGGATGTAATCTGTTCTAGATTGAAGCCAGTTCTTTACACAGCAAACAGCTATATTCTTCGCGAAGGGGATCCAGCAGACGAGATGCTGTTCATAATGAGGGGTAACATATTGACTATGACCAACAATGGTGGAAGAACTGGTTTCTTCAATGCAGCAGGTCTAATGGTTGGGGACTTTTGTGGGGAGGAGCTTTTGACATGGGCCCTCGATCCCAATTCCTCGTCTAGCCTTCCTATCTCAACAAGAACGGTGGTGGCTGTTAAGGATGTCGAGGCATTCAGTCTGCTGCCCGATGACTTGAGAAGTGTAACGTCCCAGTTTAGACGTGTCTTTAATAGCAAGCAGCTTCAACACACTTTTAGGCAAGCTTTCTTGATTCATGTTTTCATTATGGCACTTAGAAAGATCAAGATAGCCTCTTTGATATGGTGCATTTTCAGGTTTTGTTCCCAGCAATGGAGGACATGGGGGGCCGGGTTTATACAAGTAGCATGGAGACGATATTACAGGAGAAAGATCGAGAAGAGGCTGAACGAGGCAGAAGAGAGAAGGCAGGAAGCATTGTCCAGTGAAATAGGGGACACACTTAGCCTTGGTGCCACCATTTATGCTTCAAGATTTGCTTCCAATATGATGGGAAACTTGAGACGTAATCATCCACCTAATTCTATGTCGTCTCCAAGATTACCTAACTCGTCTCCGAGATTACAATCTCTACTGCCTCAGAAGCCAGCTGAGCCTGACTTCAGCGCAGAAAATCATTCCTAGATCTAACAGTACTATGTTAGGCCTATTGGTAGGTTTCTTGAGCTATTTGTACATCCAGTTTTGTTTTGGCCTAATGTAAATATACTCATTGGCAAGTATTGAATTAGTGTCGAAAGAAACGAAACAGTACAGAAATTCAAATTTAGAAATGAAACAAATATTTATTACAAGGCAAGATCAGAAAGAGAGGTTCTGCAAACAGGACAAGTGCCATTCTTTCCTAACCAAAGCTGAATGCAGCTAGCATGGAAGCAATGTCCACACTTACTAATGACACTTATCGTGTCGTTTGTGACGTAGTTTTCCAAGCATATAGAACACATGTTAATAGCAGCACTTGGGATACTTTCATCACTTTTGCTGCTCAGAACAACTAGTTCTGTGCAGGCCTTAATCTTGGACTCATCGAGGCCAGTCTCGTTGGTGCCAGGTGGCGGCCCCACAGTCGTGGCTATGGAGGTCGGTGCTGCTTCAGATAAATTAGCTTCATTATACTTTCCTATCCTTTTCATTAGATGCAAGCAAAAGGCTGAGCAACAGCTCAAGGCCAACAGAGTAAGTGCTGGCATACTCATGGCTACTGCTACTATTTTGCCTACTGGCTTTGGGCTTGTTTTATCACCTGCATAGAGTTCACAGAGAGAGAAAGAGAGAGATCAAAGCTTGCTCGATCAATGTGGTAAATAGTCGAGAGAGATCCTTACTCGAATCACCATCATTATAATGATACACCGGTTCACAATCTTTGCAAGCTTTGGCATCCCATGTCAAGAACATGGACATGTAATTGTACATTCCATATTCTTGAGATGGGAGTGGCCAAGTGCCAATATATTGACATCCATAGCCTTGCCAGAGCCCAGGGCCATCAGCGGTGACAAACGTCTTATTCGTTGAGTTGCTCAAGCAGGCTATCGGATCCATGTAATCGAACACCTTGGAGTCTGAAGGACATAGGTAATATGAGTAGTTATAGGCATAGTTAGCAATGAAAGGTGAAGAATCAAGGCTAAAGTTCATGATCCTTTTCAAGAGGCAGTTTTCAGGATCATGGAGCTGGATGTAGGGTTCGAAGTAGTCAATGAAATCGACGTGGAAACCTCCTCCATGAGGAAGGCTAAGAGTGGTTAGGCTTTTGGTCCCAGTTTTGGTGCAAGTAAGATTGAAATAGCTGCAGTTATTCGTGGGGGGTTGGGACTCGAATTTGAAAGGATATCGAACGCTCAACATGCTATCGCCACACGAAGAAGATTGACATGGATCTTGTCCATGGATCATAGAGAATTTCAAGAAAAGAAACAGCAGAGTTTTCATGTACAATTCCATGTCTGATAAGAGTAATTCAGAGGCTTCAAAGTATAAAAAGTTGCTAGCTTTGTAGTGTTTTCATAGGGGACAACAAATCTTTAACATTGCTGCATGACAGGATCATCTGAGGTCGCTAAATGTTAAGGACTATTTGAACGTAAAACCTTGGTTTCTCCAAACCATTTCCCCCCATTTTGTCCTTTTCTGTTGGGTATAAAATTACAACTATGTTTAATGAATAAAGTGTTGGAATTGATTTATTAAACTAAGCAACATAGTAAGTAGTACATCAATGAATTATCTTTTAGTTCACTTTCATATACACGTGAAAATGCCAAGTATCTGAATAGCTAAAACTTAGAAGAGTATAGACTCTCAAAAAACAATAAATGAATTTTGCTGTTGGTACATAGCTGTTTCAAGTTGTCAATTATTTGCAAGTCAATTGTAATCTCAGAAATAAAAGATTGAAATTACAATTTTGAAAGATGGGGAAACTATAAAGCAACTACTGCTGTAAAGTTATCAAAAAAATTCTATGAGAATAAGGGTCAGTACTCCTATCAGCAGCTATACAAATTTTTACTCAGTTCAAGAATTTCCGGCAATTTGGGGCACCACAAAAGCAAGGGACTTTGACATCATGCTCGTCGGGATCAAACTTGTAATCGTACCTGTTCAGACAACAAGGAAGCGCAGCGTTATAAGAGGTTCAGAACTTACATATCAGTGTGGAGGGCTATCATACACATGTTTAAGGACAAAAAGATAGACGTACGTTAGCTCATCACCAGCTGCAACGTTGGATTTAGCAATAAGAACTATCCGGCTCTCTTCTTCATCCATACCCATGATTCTTGCATAACAGTTGGGCATGCACTGAACACAAATAAGCAGAGTTCATAAGTTATCAATTTGGGATGAGAGTTCTACTATGCAAGAAAGAATGTGAAAGAAAAGGAAAAAGGGTCTCATCGTTCCACATTTAATCTAAAATCGCAGTATTAAATAAAGGTTCCTTCACCTACTATGCCCAGTGGAACATAATGCAAAGAGAACTACCAAAGAAAAGTCTTGTATAGAAGAAGGGCATACCGAATGATTAATCAAGCGAGCTAGGTTCCCTGTATTGGTGGCATCAATTACTACTTCGTCACTGATCTTGAAAAGCTGCAATTAATGCATCAGATCATTATAACATAGTAAAAGAGAGAGCTAGTGCAATTAGACATTAGTGAAAACAATGGAAGTCCGACGAAGCATGATAAGCTCCCAGAGTAGCAGTAAGAACGTGGCATACCACTTATCAACCTGTTCTGAGTGCTTAAAGAAACTAGGGGGTCCAAATTTGGATTTCAAATTAATGAATCATGAGACAAAAAGGATACCCACATTAATTTATGAACCTGCACCAAGAAAAAAGAAGAGTTCACTCACATAGCAATCTTTGCCTTCCAACAGATACCGTGCCTCCCTAAGGTCAGCAATACTACGCCTCACCTGCTCGCCACGATATTCAGCAACCTGGAGAAAATACACAATTTAAGATCGTACAAGTTAGATATAGTAGCAAGTGATCTACAGAAGCATTGAAGCATTATTACAAGTAGTTCGACAACATGCTTGATCTAATAACAATAATGAAAGCATTTAATATTACCATCTCTCCTTCTTGTATGTTTCGCCTAGCAAAGAGGCCCCACCCATGTATTCTCGATTTACCAAAACAAACACAATAGTTTTCTGTTTTCTGCATCAACCAAATAAAATTGTTAAGATTAAGATTTGTAAATAATTTCTATTTGGATGGGGGATTCAAAAGGGGACATGGGTGGGAGTTGAGAAAAGGTAGACGCAATAAGCAGTAAAGATCGTCTACCTTTAGATGATCTAATCGTTCTCTGAGTGTTGAAAAAGCTTTAGAATCTTCAGTATCCTTGGAAATGATAGAAAAAGAACAAGCAAACAATTTAAATAACTCTCAAGTATAAAGTTATTACTAACGAGGAAAATTATTTCTAATAAAACATAATACTCATGAAGGAAACTAATTACTTTATTATGTGAACTCAAACAATCTATATCTTGTAGTGAATGAAGTCTGGGCCCCATCACACGGTGAAACACCGACTCCAGTCCAGTCCTCTATAAAATACAAAAATGAAAAGGTGAGATGTGAAGAAAAATTATAAGCAAATAACAAATAGGAAAAATTGCTTATAACAAAATTTTAAAGAGAAAAAAAGAAAGTCCCAGTAACGGTTGAGGAAGGCTTAGTGATATGATCAAACAACCTTTATTTTCGAGCGTTTGTAAATACGGCACCTTGCGGCAGACATATCTTCAAATTCATCTGTATGAGCAGGAGATGAAGCAGAGCATTCAGCAGTCTTTGATGAGATGAGCCTCGCACCTCTCGAGCATTGCTCTTGATACTGGCTTTGGAGCAAACTTCTGTTAGAGAAAACCCCATCTGGAGTCTGAATCACCAGTACATTCTCAGTGCTAGGCGTCCTGAGACAAAACAAAGTAGTTAAAACACCAGGTACACATAAACATTGAAGGCCTTGACCCAAAAGGAAATGTCAAGGAACAAAGAAGAAATGGAAGAGTATATATGGTTTAACTCATTTATTTTGATCTATTCATTAAAAGTTTAGCTATTATTCACATACAAATGTACAGATGTATAAATTTGATTTTAACTGACTATACCACTCTTGTAACAACACATGGAGATGTGTCTCTACATAAGAACTAAAAATACAACCATGGCACATAATCATACCTGTGAACTGCACAATAAGATATCCATTTGGTTATCTGCATTCCATTCTTCTCAGAGCAATGCAACTGAAAAGAAGAATTATAATTACTCATTGAAGCAACCAGAATCCTGTAAAATTGCATGTTAATCCGAAAATTGAAAAGTGTAAAATCACAAAGTCACTACCATGCCTAATCAATTAGTTTCCCCTTGCATTCGATAAAAGTAGTTCACTCATAAACACGTAATTAAAAAATTAACCAATATTTGACTTCATACAGAAGAATTGATCTAAAAACTTGAGAACTAAGAAGTTGTCTTACATCATGATATATACAACACAAACTTTAATTCATACCCTCCCAGAAACCCGAATCAATCAAACTATGTTACAAATCAAGATTATAACTTTGGACAGTTATTTTTTGATTCATCTATATGTACATCAAGATGGAATCTCATTCAAAAATTACACAAGAACTTCGATATAAAGCAGGTTCATAAAGATAATTGAAGAGTAATCTACCGGGACTAAAAGATGGGATGGATAAATATAACATGGTCAACGAGTAAGTCACTGTTCAGTGAACAAACAAATAATACAAAGATAGATAGTACTTACTTCCATGCAATATCCAGCACGAGAAGCACACGTAGCATGAAAATAAGTTGCACACTTGCAACACTGCATACAAGAACCATGGATCTGCTTGCAAATAATGCATGCCTGAATGATAGCAGAAAAGGAATAAAAATGAGGGTTGTTACTCACTTATAACAATAAAATTTTCATTCGGTAATGGGAGAAAGAACAATAAACTACATTATAAATGCTAGCCAGCTTATCTATTGCATACACAGTTAAATTAGTAAAACTTAACCAGGTCCAATCACTAACATCTCTTCACAAATTATACATTAATTAATACCACCATTACAGTACTTATCTAGTCCAGTCCAAAAATTTTCTAGAGGGCACTCTGCAGGAGCAAGTAAAAGGATATCAGAACTAATCACCAAATGTGTCAATCCTATGTATACCTTACCTTGGTGAATGAGCTCGGTGGAATTCTCAAAATATTAACAGCAGGCTCCATTTTCTCCGCATTTAAGAACGCAACTTCTGGACGAAACCATGCACAAGTAACATGAACCCATAAAGCTTCGACATCAGTTGGCTTCAAAGCACCCCCTGAAGATGCCTCTAGCCAGTCAGAAGAATTGAAAAACAGTAGAACACATATAATAGTAATTAAGAGGTCATCAAGAATTGTTAAATGACATGCCTTTCACAGGACATAGGCAACATTCTCTCTCAATTTCTGGAGTTTCACAAGCTCGGCAGACCCACGAAGCAAAATCCTTAGTGTTCCTCACCCCATAGCATTCTTGATGTACCGCTATTTGACATCTATCAACAAAAAATCAATAAATATCGACATGGAGAAGATTCTACTGGGTCACTTTGAACTACACAACTGTTACAGCATATCCCTACACCTGTTGCATATCATCATTTTGTTGTAGTCCCAATCTTCAACCCATCTACAAATAGCACACCGTTCTGTGGTCCACTTTGCATGAACAGGTTCATATTTTTCTGCAAAGGGAACTAGTAAGAAATTGTCTCACACATGTTTTACACATACACTATGCCTCACGAAGGGAATATAAATTGCATTTTGCAAAGGGAACCAGTCAACAACCTTTCAGAAAAGCAAACAGTTGATGCTTATCCAACCGCATAGGATTGAAGCAGTTTAAATTGTACTCTGTCATCTGTAGCACACTGCTGTTAGTAGATAAAATGAAAAACACCAATTATATAAATTATGAATATATTAAGGGCCAAATACAAAAGATGAAATCACAGTTTCTCTCATGTCCATGGGGGGCCGACCAAGCATATTAAACTCAAACAACAATAAGCAGTAGAACAGGTTATATGGCCAAAATATACATCAGGAAGATATGCAGCTTTCTACTTGCCGATTCTTTTCTTTGTTAAAGTGTTATCTGATTACCTATGGTGATTGAGATAATCAGATAACACTCTCACAGAAAACAAGATAGTATTCACACAATAAACAATGAAGAACAGCAGTATAAGTAGTTTGAAACATATGGTTCGGGAACAAACCCATTTTTCAAGGGGCATATTATGGCCCTTCACTTTCACACTGTGCTTCCATTTCTTTGCTCTACATCCTGTATGTCGTTCCCACTCACTCAGCCCATATTTTTTTGTACCACATGAACCGCAAAGACACTGCACCCTGAGATTAAGAATATATAAACAGAAACAACTGTCACATAACCATAAAGGAAACCGTTGCCATTGTCTAGAGAACAGCATTCATGTCATCTCAGCATATGTGAAAGTGATAACAGAATGAACAAAAGAAAAGTTTCTTTCATGAAACTTAGAACTTACAAATGGAGACCTGGATAGTAAATCCCTTCCACAGCATTGCAAACGACTAATAACTTGTCAGGTGGGGTTTTGCTCCCAAAATTTTCAGCAGGGCTGGCATCAGCTTACACACAAGTCAATATATGCTTGAAAAATCTTGTACAATTTCTATTTCAATGGTATTGCTGTAAATGCATTTTGTTGAGATAAGATTTGACTTTTTTGTTGAAATTCGATTAGAAAATGAAAATTATGTTTGGATATAAGATTTTGATTTAGAATTCTATGGGTGCAAAATAAAAATATGTTTGGTTTATATAGCATGATCTAGATGTATGTATATGAAAAAACATGATAAAATGACATGTAAATGGTGGGTCCCACTAATATTAATTCATTTGAGCAGTGCTCCCTCTGCAACGAATTTGTTTATAAGAATAAAAATATATTCTGTAGAAATAAGTCATTGGTCTATACGAAGGAGAACAATTCAGTATATTACATGTACGGGTATATGTTAGATTTTTTTGGGTAGTTGTTAAAACAACAAAATTTACAATAGTTAGGGGTATCTTATGAATATAGATAAGCATTCAGGTGAAATAAAGCTTATTTTGGTGTTATTTTTTATACATTTTTTGTTATAACTATTTTCGAATTATACCAAGATTATGTTTTATGTACAAAGGTTAACTTATAAGCATTCTGGCATTGTCTAATCTATAACAGAACAGTAGTACTTTTAAAATTATGACAATTTTATGTTTGCAGAACTTCATATAATCTTTAAATTTAGTTAAAGTATAATAACTTATTATACTATCATCAAATAAGTAGTTAATAATACGATACTTTTGTAAATGATTACAACATTTAATTTCTATTTAATTATTTATATGATATCTATATAAAACTTATATAATTTTTTACTTAAGTTTCAGAATCTTATATAACTTTTGATCAATACATTTTCATTAAATATAAAAATGGGTGAGACTTTACACACCTCACAACTTACTGAACACACCCCAAAAGTGTACTTTTACATTTATCATTTGTGAAGAAAATTGGGTGTGCTAAGTAAGTTGTGGGGTGTGTATAGTCTCACCCTATAAAAATTCACTAAAGTATAGTATTATACAGAATAAGTATAATACGAGTAGTTTTCGACAAGTTCAGAACTTCTACAAGCAATATAAGTATTTTTCAATTATCCATACATACAAGTACTTGCAGGTATACTATGTGCTTCAATTCGCAGAGGATAGTGGTGGTCCAGTTAATTGAACTGTGGGTTGGAATGTGGAAATTAGTTAAAGACAAACTTGATTTAGTTATGTGTTTTAGTAAAATGTGAGAAAATCCAATTGAAACAAGAAACAATGCTAGACCTTAAATATCCTCTCAAGAAACAACACTGCGTATAACACAAGGGCAATAAGATACACACCTAACAAAACACTTCTGCTTTTCCAGGGCCAAAAGTGTAGATGTCGACTTCACAGTGCAGTTCGGGCAGACATACTCCATATTTTTCAGATCCTACAAATCATTATGTACATCAAATGCTAGCAATTCAACCTTCGTTGCAACTGAACAAGACAGCAATAGCAAGAAGTTCATCTTAATATATTATATCTAATAGGCAAACCTTCATAAGGTCAGTAGAGATGCCAGCACATTCAGCATGAACCCAAACATCACAACTGTCACAACATACCTATACAACCCACAATGAATTTGCAAGAGAAAAACTGGATAATTAAATAATCATTTACAAGAATACAAAAAATGGACAAGAATTGCGTATTATCTTACCCAACTTCCACCATCAGAATGATGCCAAATTTGCTTGCAAACACCACAGTATTGTTTTGATTTTCTTAACTACATTAATACCACTTTTCAAGTAAATTAGATATTCAAGAAATAACTGAGAGTAGGTAGATGGATAGCAATTGATTAACCTTAATACAATGTTCGCACATGAAATGCGCTTTAGCTGTTGCGTTCTTTATTTTCTTCACCATTCTGCATGGAAATATCAAACCACAGCTGCCACAAGCTCGGGTATCTTTCATCTCGACTGGCATCTCCTGCAACAAACAATGCAAAATGAGTCCATAACACTTGAGAAACCTGATAGTGAGATTAAGGCCAACTTGGTAATTCAAGGAAGCAAGAGCTTTTAAAGGTAAATAGACATGACTTGAACAGTACATTCATTTTTGTCTGATATAAATAAGGTATGTATAACAAATCATAAACTCTATGCCTCCAAACCCCAGAAGGCAGTTTTAACATGAAATTCTGAGATCACACTTCCCAACCACTATAATCTCTAGCTAAATTATAAGTGTGGTTTTGAGTACTTAAATTACATCCCACCATCAAGGAAGCTTCAGATACATTCTAAATCAGAGCTAGTTAAAACAGTTTTAAAAAAACTTACCTGCTGCATAATACATTCTGACTCCTGATTTGATCCAGTTGCCTCTTCAGCCTCACCACAATTAGTTGTAGGTGATGTTGCCTGCTCAGGTACCATGCAAGAATTTGCACATCCATTTTCTGAGGAAATTGCCTCTTCTATAGCCATATGGAAATCACTTGGCTTGCTACCATGCAACTTAGTCTGTCCTTGAAATCTAAAAATCAAACAAATTTGAACACCAACTTTCCTCAGCATAGTTTATGACAAAAGTCAAAATCATATTCACCTGTCCATGTACGCTTTAAATGGGAAAGCCATTCCAGCTTTTATCCATGCATAATCCTGCAATCAACAATTATATTAATAATAGCTTTTCCAGAAAGAGAACAAGCTTCCATACAAATTGGTGTTTACAAAAAGTACAGCAACATTCACAAGCACTTCAATAACATATCCATTAGCATGAGACCAGGACGTTCAAAAATCAAAGCCCAGATTAAAACAGAGCGGTAAACCAGCTGCAGGTCTTCATAGCACTGATCTGATTTTCTATTGAGTACATTGTGTGCCACCTAAGTATTAGAAGCAAGCCATTCATGCAAAAGTATAAGAGAGCAAATTACCCTTTGTCCAGTCCTGGAGTACCCATAGAACATTACGCAAAGAGTGCCAGGGACACAAGCTCTTAGTACAGCCTCAGGAGCTTGCACTAGGGGATCAATCACAACAGCGGGCCAAGCCGGAAAATTCTTCCCACATTTCGCCCAAACTATATCCCCCTTCACAAAATCACTAGGTTCGTAAAAGTAAGCCTTCTTCTCCATCACTATCTCCTTCGCGGTCTTCCTCAATCCTGCATATCCATTCACCTTCCCACCACTCTCCACCGCAGGGAAAACAGAAGAAACTCCTTCATTGACTGATGTTACAGAACTTGGTGAACTAAAAGAAGGCTCTAAAATAATGTTCTTCAATCGGAATTCAAATTTCCCTTCCATTCGTGGTTTCTTCACTAAATATATTTCGTCATAAGATGCCGAAGACTCATCTCTCTTTGCCTTCTTATTACGATGCCCATCCTGAACATATTCATCATTATCAGCTAAACAGCTCTCCAAATCATCACAAGCCTCAGACTTTTCTTTCTTCCATGAATGCAGAACAGAGTCATTGAATTTCATCGGGAGTACCTGCTTACGCCCCCGCGAGGACTTCAACAACGGAGGCTTACTCTTAGGTGCCCCCTCGGCAACGGAATTCGCTTCGCCATCGCAGAATGCTGCACCAGTCTTTCGGCAAAAATTCGAGAAATCAACGTTGTCCCCTTCTAATTGAGTAACAGGAACTGTAAAAAACTGACTGGTCCTCTTCTTCACCTTCTTAGAATTCCCAGCGGCGGTGCATGACTCCTCAGCATCATAGCCACCCGTGATTTCCCGTTTTTCTACCGAGCAACGCTTAAGTTTCGGCATTTCGATTTTCCTCGACGGCTTCCAGATCATATCCCCGTCATTACCAATCAACTTCGCCTACCGCAAAAAACCCAATATCGTAAAAAACCCTAATTCCTCTTTTCCACGAAAAGTAACTATTTTCAAATGCCCTTCAAAATTCAAATAACTCCCCTGATTATTGCCCACTGAGATTCAACAATCTTCCGCCGCAAATTCACCAACCCAACCGTTCAGAATCACGAACTCAAACCGACCCGATTCAGAACCCACACAAAAAATTGAGAAAAAAAAAAAATCCACCCTCTAATCTGATATCTTGCTCATTCAATTCGCAAGAAATCCTCAGTCTCCCACGCAAACAAATCGATCAACAATTTCGAGAAACCAGATGGATGGAACGGTTCGGTAAATCAGGGAGAAAACCAGAATAAATTTATTATGCTTTAAGAAGAAAATTCCAAAAAAGTAGTTGCAGTAAACGTTGATGGTGTGTATATATGATGAATGAATCAATGAATGCACAGGTGTAAAGGGATTATTTTTCGAATTTTATTCAAGAAAATGAAAAAAGGGAAAAATTGAATGGGATCGAATTGAAATTTCAGGGGCAGCTTTGGCTCCAAGATTTTGCAGCGAGGATCGCGCCAAGCCCAAATATATTGAAGTTGAGGTAGCACACAAGTTCTGTGCTACCAGAAAGGGCTGCGTCAGCAGATAGAATGACACGTGTCGGGTATTTAATGGTTTCTGTGCGGGTTATTTAAGGTGCTAGGTGACGTTAAATTTGGGCTTGGGCCTTGAGTTTGGATTAGTAAGCTTGGCCCTATTGGGTCTGACGTTTCGCCTATATTTAATTCTGGTGAAGTTAGATTTGGGCTTGGGCCTTGAGTTTGGATTAGTCACTTTCGCCATATGAGAAAATACTCTGAATTACCCATTTAAATATAATCAATTCACTTTAATATCCATGAATATAAATTTTTATCTCCATCTACCCATCAATATAAACTATTATCCCCAAATATCCATTTTTGACTTTGAAGTCATATATGTATTTTGTTTTGCAGAGATGTCAGAATCATTTTTTTTTACTTTTTTTACATGCATTTACTTTTATTTTTAAAACATGTGAATAATAAGACAATTAGAAGAAAAAAATTTCCTTAGTTTTAATATTCAAAATTTACAATTGAATTCATTCCACAAAATTCATAAACTAATTTAAAAGTATGGCTTAACTAATTAACAATTACAAAATTAATAAACTAATTAACGACATAAAAAAAGTAGGGCTAACGAATTAAAAAATCATACCTAACGAAATTAGTGCTAACTAAAGCTTAACCAATGGACTAACAAATTAACAATTACCAATTAATAAAAAAATTAACGATTTGGAAAATAAGAATTAACGAATTAGAAAATATTAATTAACGAAAAAAAAAAATTGAATACAACTTTATTTCGTTAACCCTTATACTTTGGGGGTTAACGAAATGTTAGGGATTTCTAGATAGTTTTGTTAACCCTTAAATTTAAGGGGTTAACGAAATTAAAGAAAAATTTCTGAAATTTCGTTAACCCCTCAAATTTTAGGGGTTAACGAAATTAAAGAAAAAAAACTCTGGAATTTCGTTAACCCCTCAAATTTAAGGGGTTAACGAAATTTCAGAAATTTTTCTTTAATTTCGTTAACCCCTTAATTTTAAGGGGTTAACGAAATTGTTTAATTTTTTTCGTTATTTTGTTCAATAATTCCTACGAAATTTCTACACAAACTCAACAATTATTTCGGTCTCAACATTCAAACAATAATCAAATAATAATCAAATAACAAACCATTCAAACAATAATCAAACAAAATAAATTATACACAACTAAACCTGAATTCAATTATATTGCATTTCTACTTTAATATATCAAAATTAATATAAATCAATATATAATGTATCAATATATATTACCATTTCTACTTTAATATATCCAATTCATATAAATCAATATATAATATATTATATATGTACTTTCAATTATCCCTGACTTCTCCCTGACATTCGTACATATGTGTTTTTGGGTATTTGGGAATAATACTTTAAAGTTTTAGGTATATGAGTTACAAATATTATAATGATGGGTAGAACTGTACTTCGTTATATAAAATTGGGTAGATTGGGCATGTGACTCTTCGGCATATTGACACTTATGTGTTACTGGTATGGTGTCCCCAATTTGACCGTTGCATGGTTTATATATATATATATATTCCAGTAAATCTTGTGTGAGACCGTCTTACAGATCTTTTTTCATGAGACGGGTCAACCCATAACCCATATTTAGCAATTCATATGAAAATTTGTGGATATGAGTTCAATTCATGGGTAATAAGGATCCGTCTCACGGAAACTATCCGTCAGACTGTCTCACATGAGTTTTTGTGTATATTTTTTAGGTATTAAGTATATACTCTTAAAGTATTATTTATAAACATAACAAAATATCGATATTTTTAATGAATAAACAAGTAATATCTTAAAAGTATACACGTGATACCTAAAGAGTATATTTTTAATATATATCACTAAATAACAAGTAATACCTTAAGAGTATATATAACACTTGAAGAACATGTATATAACACATAGATCCGTGCCCCTATGTGCTCCAGAGATATATAAGTTTTTGCCAAAAGAAAAAAGATCATATATATACAAGACTAAAATTGAAATTAACCCAATATATATAATAATCAAGACTAATTGTCTATTTCTCGTCTTGTATCTTAATTTATGTTATCATGGTCATCTTAATTATTTGATTTATTATTTGTTGGAAATAACTACTAGAAATCACTCTAATTCCAACGGAACAATTCCGTTGGAATTTTGTGAAATACCGTTGAAATTTTGCAAAATTTTGTTGGAATTCTTCATTCCAACGGAAGTGGACCGTCGGAAAAAGGGGCGTTGGAATTTAAATTCCGACGGAAATTCCAACGGAAAAACGATTCCAACGGAACATTCCAACGGTACTTTTCTGTTGAAATATACAATCACAAAAAAAATTCCAACATTATTCCAACGGAATTTCCAACGGCGTTGAATTCCGTTGGAAATTCCATTGGAAATTCTATTGGAAATTATAAAAATTCCAATGAAATTTCCAACAGCGTTGAATTCCGTTGGAAATTCCAACGGTTATTATTTCCGTTGGAATTTCTGTTGGAATTTGATTATTTTCTAATAGTGTAGAGGGGTCTTTAAGTATAACTGCATGTTACATTATCCATTGCATAGGAACATATTTACATTATGGGCTCTTGCAGAATACGTACCATGGTCATGGCTTTGAATCATCGACGATAATATTATTTTTAAATTAAATAAGAAAGTATAAAAATTATATGAGAAAAGATAGAAATTATATGAGAACAGAACGACTCTTATAGATGCAAAAAAAGATAAAACTTGAGATTGAGAGAAAATAAAGAGTTACAAATTGTGATTCAAAATATGTCAATATTAGACTCTATTTATAGATTAAAAAAATGAAGATAAGAATTTGATTATTTTTAAAAAATAAAATGAAAAAAAATTATATCCATAAAATTTAACTACAATCAATCATAATTGCACAAATGACATAAAATTGGATGATGAATTTGTGGGTTTGGTTGGTCAATCACCCACCTCCACACAACTGGTTGGGTTTTATTTCTCATTAATAACATGTGATATATGCATGCATGCTTCATTTTTAGTCATAAATACAAATACAAATTAAATAGCTATCATTGTTCGTATCGACACATGTAGCAACGAAAATTTCTATTAATTAGAATTTAGAATATGGATTTGGGGAAATTAATTTGTATAAAATTTCGGCTTCAAAGTTACTAATGTCTTA
The DNA here is from genome assembly GCA_005771605.1 of Scutellaria baicalensis. Classification (NCBI taxonomy): domain Eukaryota; kingdom Viridiplantae; phylum Streptophyta; class Magnoliopsida; order Lamiales; family Lamiaceae; genus Scutellaria; species Scutellaria baicalensis. The sequence goes on from CM016722.1 coordinate 54,291,102, forward strand.
CCTAACATAAACCCTTTCTTTATGAAGATAATGACTTTCATTATTTGCTCCAACGTAATTTCTTCAAATGTCATATATATATATTTGAAGAAAATAATATGTTATGGTACGTAAATGAGATAGAAATTTTGGTACAGATATTCATTATTCAAAATTTCATGGCAATATATATTGTGAGGAAGTGTTCACTGGAATCACCATTTACTTAACCCTCTCTCTCTTATTTCTCTCTCTTCAAAGCTCTACTTGTTAATGAGAAATTGAGAGGTTGAACAAAAAGGGAAAAACAGATTGATTAATCATGTGGAGACTAAAGATTGCAGAAGGAGTTGACACTCCTTATCTCTACAGCACCAACAACTACGTGGGCCGACAAACATGGGAGTTCGACCCGAATTCTGGCACACCGGAGCTCCGTCAAGAGGTGGAGAAAGCCCGACAAGAATTCCGGGCTAACCGGAACCGGATCAAGCCCAATAGCGACCTCCTATGGCGGATTCAGGTAATTATTTATGGAGTTAGTCTCATGTGCAACTGGTGTATGTACAATTCGGGTCGGGTTCGGGTCGACCCGGATCCGCGCACTTTTATTTATTTTATTTTTTTTGAATTTTATTTTTTCACTTCAGGTTGTTACCTTTATGTTATATGCATGTGACCTTTATGTTATATAAGTGTGACCTTTATGTATAAATGTAATGACCTTTATATACTCTAACTTAGAAAAAAATGAAGAATTTTAACAAAATTTGTACATATTTACGTTTATGAAATATTAGCTGCACATATCCATCCTTAAAATGCACTGAATTTTGAAATTTTCAATTTTTTTCAAAGTTATGGATTATAAAGGTCATAATATTTGTACATAAAGGTCACAAGAACTGTACATAAAGGTTACAACAATACAACATAAAGGTCTTAATCTGAAGCGAAAAAACCTGAAAATCTTCATTTTTTTCCTAAGTTACTGAACATAAAGGTCATAACATTTATACATAAAGGTCACACTTATATAACGTAAATGTCACATCTTTACAACATAAAGGTAACAGCCTGAAGAGAAAAAAAAAAGAAAAAAAAAAGAAAATATAGGTGTGCGGATCCGAGTCGGGTCGCCCCAGTTGCACCAATTCAGATCCGTGCACCTGGTGCACAGCAGCATTTGCCTTATTTATGAACCATGTAATATAATATATATAAGGAGAATATCAATTTTGATCTGGTAACCTAGGAATATTTGATGTGACAGCCGGAAAATCTGAAACGCATGCTAAAAGGACTAAAATTGAAAAAAGTCGATAAATAATGGACCAAAACTATAAAAGACCTATGTTACTAGACTAAGATTGATAATTCCCCTTATATATATACATGTCTTATTAATTACCACTAAAAATAGTTACTGTTAAAATATGCATGAAGTTCTTGCACGAGAAGAAGTTCAAACAGACAATACCTCAAGTGAAGGTGGCTGCCGGCGATGACGTCACCTATGAGGCGGCCACCGCCGCGTTGCGGCGGACAGTCAGCTACTTTTCAGCGTTGCAAGCAAGTGATGGGCACTGGCCAGCTGAAAATGCTGGACCATTGTTCTTTCTTCCACCTTTGGTCAGTTTTTAATTTATTTATTATATAGGATCCAACCAGTGCAGGTGGGTCGTGCGAGCTGGGCTAGCCCACCCAATCCACTCTTCTTTATTTTTTTCGCGTGTTTGGTCGTTACCTTCACATTATGTTAGTGTTAACTTCGTGTTATGTTAGGGTTACCTTCGCGTTATGTTAATGTGACCCCATCTCCAGATTTCATATCCTTAGTTTAAAACTATTGAACTAAAATAATACGAAAGTAACACTAATATAATATGAAGGTAATACTAATATAACATGAAGGTAAAAAACAATGTTAATCACACCTTCATGTTATGTTAGGGTCATGACTGCCTGGAGCGAATCTTAATGGGTTTGAGAGCACCCACCAGGCGCGTGGAGGCGCGTGAGAGCGCATTAGGGAGAGTGAAAACACGCGTCGGAGACGCGTGGGGCGGGTCGACCCGAGTGCATGGATCCCCTGCACCAGTTGCACAAAATATTTTACTATAAAATAATTATAATACACAAATTAACATTTTATATCAGTAGTATTATATTTTCATAAAATCAATGGATTATCGAAAAGTAAATATCTTGAATACAATTACAATACTTATATTTTCGTATTTTGGAGCTGCCGTATAATAATTTTATTGTAAGTAAATTATTTTAATGTATATATGTTACAAGACAATAATTTAATTATTTATCAATTATTCGGTTGCCAATTGAACAAGCTTTTTCTAGTACTATACGTAACCAATTACGAAATCTAAACTTGGACATCTTCAATATTAAGTTAAAAACATTCGAATTTGATGGATAACTAGAAATGAATAACATTTTTCATATTAAAATTGTGCCAGATATAAACTAAAAGGGCTAAAGAGATGCCCTAAAAATACATATGAAAATAATCAAATAACCAATCGATTTTGAAAATCATTGGTTCAATCAAAGAATGAGTTCTCCATCTGTTAATTCAAATAGTTTATAACTATCTCTTTCATTCTTGAATAATTCATATGAAATTAATCAAATAAGCTACATTGTTATTAGTTAAAAATCGAAGCATTGTAGGTCATGGCAATGTACATCACCGGTCATCTCAACGTTGTTTTCCCGGAAGAATACCGTCGTGAAAGTCTTCGTCACATATATAATCATCAGGTGCAACATCGAACATAATACGTATCTATGTACGTATAAAATAATATAATTGATAAATGACTTATCTTTCGACACCAGAATGAAGATGGTGGGTGGGGCCTGCACATAGAAGGCCATAGCGTGATGTTTTGCACGGTGCTTAGCTACATTTGCTTGCGTATATTAGGCGAAGGGCCCGATGGAGGTGAAAACAATGCTTGCAATAGAGCAAGAAAATGGATTCTTGATCATGGCACTGCAAAAGCAATTCCTTCTTGGGGGAAAACTTGGCTTTCGGTATGTATATTTTGTTGGAAAAAAACTCACTTTTCGTCCTCCATCAAAGTCACTGTCCGTTTTTAGTCCTGCCGTAAAAACAGTTTTAGCCCTGTAATTGACAATTTCGTCCAATTTTGATCATCTTTTTGTAGGAATTTCGATTTTCAATTATAGGACCAAAATAAGATGTATTTTTCAATTACATGACCTAATTGAAAGGATACATTTTTAAAGGACTAAAAACGGACGGTATCTCATGTATTGTTAGTTGTCACTCCACTGCGAAAGCAATTCCTTCTTGGGGAAAAACTTGGCTTTCGGTATGTATATTTTGTTGGAAAAAAACTCACTTTTCGTCCTCCCTCAAAGTCACTGTCCGTTTTTAGTCCTGCCGTAAAAACAGTTTTAGCCCTGTAATTGACAATTTCGTCCAATTTTGGCCATTCTTTTGTAGGAAATTCGATTTTCAATTATAGGACCAAAATAAGATGTATTTTTCAATTACATGACCTAATTGAAAGGATACATTTTTAAAGGACTAAAAACGGATGGTATCTCATGTATTGTTAGTTGTCACTCCATATATAGAAGCTTGAAGTTTACATATAAGGAATGATTTTTGTATCTAGATATTGGGAGTATATGAATGGGTAGGATGCAATCCAATGCCACCTGAATATTGGCTCCTTCCCTCTTTTTTGCCCGTGCATCCATGTAAGATTCACTGCAAATCAAATCTAAGTAGCTTAATGTATAGCTTTTGTGATATATGACTATTGCATGAAAACTAATTTGTAGCGAAAATGTGGTGCTATTGTCGACTGGTTTACATGCCAATGTCTTATTTATATGGCAAGAGATTTGTTGGTCCCATTACTCCTCTTGTCTTGCAACTAAGAGAAGAGCTTTATGATGAACCTTATGAGCAGATCAAGTGGAGAAGCATAAGACATTTGTGTGCAAAGGTTGGTAATATTATATTGATTGATTTCTTGATGTTGATATCAAGCTAGGTAACATTGAAATAAATAATAATAGTAATAATGCAGGAGGACATGTACTATCCACATCCCTTGATCCAAGATTTGATCTGGGACAGTTGTTATGTAGTAACCGAGCCATTGTTGACGCGTTGGCCTTTCAACAAGTTGATCAGAGAGAAAGCATTAGGAGTGGCAATGAAACACATCCACTATGAAGATGAAAACAGCAGATACATCACGATTGGATGTGTGGAGAAAGTGTTGTGTATGTTAGCATGTTGGGTTGAGGACCCTAATGGGGACTATTTCAAGAAACATCTTGCAAGAATCCCAGATTACTTGTGGATAAGTGAAGATGGCATGAAGATGCAGAGCTTTGGGAGCCAAGAATGGGATACGGGCTTCGCTGTCCAGGCCCTGCTGGCGAGTGATCTAACGGATGAAATAGGCGAGACCCTTCGACTAGGGCATGACTTCATCAAAAAGTCTCAGGTTAAGGATGATCCGTCCGGTGACTTTAAGAGTATGTACCGTCATATTTCTAAAGGCTCGTGGACATTTTCCGATCAAGATCATGGGTGGCAACTTTCTGATTGTACTGCAGAAGGATTAAAGGTATCTTAATTATCTTATAACATTAACATCTATCCATCCATCTAGATGCTTTAACTATTGTCCTGTTTCTTCTCTGCCAGTGTTGTCTTCTTTTCTCCATGATGCCTTCTGAGATTGTTGGAGAAAAAATAGAGTCTCATGGGTTATACAATGCTGTCAATGTATTGCTTTCTTTACAGGTAAATCTACATTATTACATATATATATATCCTAAGTTGAATAAATGATACTGAACTATTTATATAATCATATATATATATGCTACAAAAATCGAATATTTGTAGAGCAAAAATGGTGGCTTACCAGGATGGGAGCCTGCTGTAGCCTCAAAGTGGTTAGAGGTACTTTCTTCAAGAACATACAATATAACAACATTGTTTATATATGTGTGTGTGTTAACGATTGATTTTGTTTTGTTTATTAGTTATTGAATCCTACAGAATTTCTAGCTGATATCGTGATTGAGCATGAGTAAGATCGATCACCCACATGATCTCTCGTTTAAATCCTACATATGAGTCTAAATGGATATTTTATGATCAATGAATCTAGGTATGTGGAGTGCACTTCATCAGCAATCAAAGCCCTGGTTCTTTTTAAAGCATTGTTCCCCGATCATCGTGAGAAAGAGATTGCAACCTTTATACGAAACGCTATTGCCTATGTCGAGGGCGTTCAGAGACACGATGGTTCATGGTATATATTTTCTACCCCGATCTTTAATGCTTATGATAATAATTTCAGACCTAATTAGTTGAAGTGCTCTTATTACAGGTACGGAAATTGGGGTGTTTGCTTTACATATGCTACTTGGTTTGCACTTAGAGCACTAACTGCAGCTGCCAAAACCTATGACAATTGTTTGGCCATTCCAAAAGCTGTTGACTTTCTGCTAAAATCACAGAGAGGTGATGGTGGGTGGGGCGAAAGTTACCTCTCCTGTCCTAAAAAGGTTAAATATTCTCGTCTGTAACCTCCGTCCCAAAATAAATGACGTTTTAGCCTTTTGCACATATATTAAGAAATGTGATAAAAAGTCCAATCTACCCCTATTTAAGTTTAATTAATGAGGATCTTTTATCTCTTTAATACATTTAATTTGAGATGAGTAAATAGGGGCATATTTGGTATATTGTATGTAAATATGCTTTGAAATACGAAAACGACAATTATTTTGGGACAGATTTTTGTTGCTAAAACGTCATTTATTTTGGGACGGAGGTAGTACTAATTATTGTTATATTATCATTATTATAATAATCTTAAGCAATTACTACACGAGTATTTTGATGATATTATATAATTAAATGTTCTTGCTTGCTTTTATCTAAAAATAGGAATATATCCAATCAGATTCAAATGTGGTTCACACCTCATGGGCTATGATGGGTCTGATTAATGCACGTCAGGTTGGTTAATCTAACCCTACCATTAATCTTTATATTCTAAATCAATAAATTGAAATAGAAAACTAGAACACAATTAAGGATCTTTTATGCAAAATTAAACATGTTTATTTTTAATAATACATATGGCAATGAACTTACAACAGGGTGATAGAGACCCCACACCTCTCCATCGTGGAGCAAAATATTTGATCAACTCTCAGTTAGAAAATGGTGATTTTCCTCAACAGGTATGCATATAATAATTAAGAAGAACTAATTTCCTATTATTCCTCTTAATCTTAGACTTAATTATATGTGACCATCATACTAATTAATTATTTGATTGTTTATTTGTAGGAAATTACTGGAGTGTTCAAGTATAACTGCATGTTACACTTTCCATTATACAGGAACATATTTACATTATGGGCTCTCGCAGAATACCGCAGACATGTCTTGGTTCATCAATAACCACATAATGATATTATAATTTCTATATTAAATATGTTAGTTTGTTTGTTTTATCTTCTAAAATCTAAATAACTACGTTGTACATCTAATTATTGCATATCAATTTGTGTGTTTTCAAAATAAGATAGTGATCATTTATTGACTCTCGTATATATCATCATTTTGCATTCTATGAAGAGCTAGAATCATTGAATCTATAACTTTATTTCAAATTTAGGATGAAGTATGATCCATATATAAGCAACATTACTAATAACGGTTGGAAAATTTAGTGAATTTTTGCCCATTTTGGGGTAATAATTTGAGGTGGGTCCCATTTCGTAAAATGGAATCCGAATGAAGAGATGAGATCTCCTCCGAGAGAGCTTTGATTCGGTATATAGCTCGTCCAAAATGGTTAACAGGTGATTGAGAAATTGAGGGTCAAAGTAAGGGGTTTGGATCCTTGAAAGGGAGTTGAAAGCTTTGGGACCTTATTTGTCCCACATAGGAAAACTCTAGTATTTTACACTAGTTTATATTACTTTTCTCATATGTTGGTTAAGATGTTGCTAAGAGACTCTCTTTTGTGTGCGTAATTCATTCCTAAGGAGGCTCGGACCATGGAACTTGTGTGCTACCGGTACATGAATGTTTTTTTTAGTGGGTTTATAAACCTGTCTATAATGATTCCTGTTGCCCCCATTTTTGAGTGGGTTTATAAACTTCTCTATAATGTTTCGTATAGTTTAAATAGTAAGATCTTATAAGTTAAAACGTACGCAAAGATCTTAACAACTTATTTTACCACTAAAATTAAATATCTCATAAGTTACCAAAATAAACTTTACCTTAAAAGGCTTAAAAGTTCAAAACTACTTATCTGAACTCAAGGCCCAAAAATACAAAAGGGGAACAAGCCATTTTTACCATATTTCCTATAAATAGGGATAAAAATAACATTTCCTATAATATAAGGATAAATGTAACTAAAAATCTAAATTTTATCCCAAAAATACCCACTTTTGATTTGTGTGAGATTGTTAAATCAATGTAGAAATAGAATCTTGTCTCAAATCATGCAGAAATTAGTACACTTTTCAGACGTGGGCCCACACCTTGGAGTTGAGGGCTTTGACCAGCCCACTTTTCGTGTAGGGCAACTTTAATTCTCCTCTATTTTTTCGTGTAGGGCAACTTTAATTCTCCTCTATTTTTTTGTCACTTTAATTCTCTTCTCTCTCCTCTCTTCTTTTGGCAAAAAATAGAAATAGAATCTTGTCTCAAATCATGCAGAAATTGGTACAACTTTAATTCTCCTCTATTTTTTTGTCACTTTAATTCTCCTCTCTCTCCTCTCTTCTTTTGGCAAAAAATAGAAATAGAATCTTGTCTCAAATCATGCAGAAATTGGTACAAAATGACACACTGCAACCAGTGGGAATCGAACCCAGGACCACAATGAGCAAATTGAGTTATAATTCCACTGGGACAAACAAGATTAATATAATAGTTTTCGTGTAACACCTACACATAGGGTTACACGAAAACTCTTGAAATTAAGGTTACACGAAAACTTTTCAAATTAAGGTTACACGAAAACTCTTGAAATCAAGGTTATACTAAAACTTTTCGTATTATCCTATCCCAATTTGGAGTGTGTTATATTTATTTACTTTTCGTGTCTCTTTTACATGTGGAAGTTGAATTTTTTTTCCATTTTCTAGCCTTATATCACATCACTTTTCGTGTGTAAGCAACTGTTTGGACATGTGATAAAAGGTCAACTTTACACGTGTCATAACTTCATTCAATATATAAATGTATCTATACATGTGGCATAACCCCATTCACTGACACATATAAAAGAGAGCAACAGTTGTCGTACAGAACAATTATTTCAGGAATGTCAAATCATGTCTATTTCATGTCTAATTTGACTTTCAAAAAGTGAGTATTTTGGACAACTTTTTAATAAAAGTGGGTATTTTAGAACTTTCCATTCGACGAAGGTTTTTTTTTTGACTCATTTTTTTTAATAAAATGGGTAATTAGGGCCATTTGCTCAAAAGGGAAAATAACCAAATGGGCTTTACAACAGAATTAGAGTGACAACTACAATATTTCTCAATACAATGATTCTATATTTTGATTCCCTCTCTCTCTTCAGCCCCATCCTTTTATTATGACTTCAAATTTTATTATGTCTTTAATACATGTGTTTAGTATCATGTGTATATAGGTGTTATTTTTTTGGTGTTATAAATAGACTTTACAAGTATCATATGTATATAAGAATATACATGTGATACTTGTAGAGTATATATTTAACATCATATGATGATTAATATGGGGCACCGTGCCCCCGGTGCACACAAGTGTCACTCTTTTCTTTTTGGACAATCAAGTATACGTTTTCCAATTTTAGTCATATATGTTTCTACTTTTTCCAATTTTCATCCTATATGTTTTAAATTTCTCCGGTTTCAATCCAATATTGATCGGATGGCTGTCGGTAAATCTTACATGGCATCGACAATTTTGATAATTCGGACTTAAATATGCTGAAAAAATTAAAACATATAGGACCAAAATTGAATAATATGATTAAAATTGGAAAAGGTAGAAACATACCACATCAAAATTGAAAAACGTATACTTTGTTATTTAAATGGAAATGATCATACATATAAAACTGAAATTGGAATTAACCCTATTATATACAAACCTATGGAGGAAAATCACCATTTCTAAGTGAGAGTTGATCAAAAAAATTGCTCCACGATAGAGTGGTGTGGGGTCCCTGTCACCTTGTTGTAGATAAAACTAAGAGATAATCTAATTTGTTATGACGTTCTAGTTTTCTATTTCATTTCATTAGTTATATAAAATTAATACTAATGAAATCTAAGATATTTAGAACCACATGGGAAATAGATATATGATCCTAATTGAATTTTTTTATATCGTTAATTGATTTTATATATATATATATATATATATATATATATATATGAACATAATTTAATTGAATTTCTAATTTAAAAGGAAATTCAAGTGAATGAGATAGTTAAACATATACTTGAATGTTTTTCCTTTAATACATCCAGATTATACTTGAATGCTACACATATACTCATAGTTTATCTTTATATCCAGATTTCACACCTTGATTTTTAACTAAAATTTTCATTCCTTCTAATTATGTTGGTTATACCTTTTAGTCATACTAGTTATATCTTTTACTCATGTTAAGGTATGACTATGCTGATATAAAGGTAGAGTTAATATCACATAAGGGTATGCGTTATACCACATAAGGGTATACACATTCATATTAATTATGCCGAAATTAAGGTTTTTTTTAGATGAAGTAGTACATAAAGGTATGCTAATATAATATAAATGTATGACTAACATTACATAAAAGTTTCATAAATACACCGGTTATTTCCTGCATTGAAATTAAATTAAATGATTGTTAACAACAACAACACCAATTAGAGGGATAATAGGCTACAATTAGAGTTTTGAATGAGATAATGGACCACTTGAAATCGATTCAACTCTTAATACTTTAATAATACTTTGGTTGGAAAAAATGAATATGTTGAGTGAGAGAGATAAGGACTGTCAACTCCTGCAATCTTCAATCTCCACAACCTCTCAATTTCTCATTAACAAGTAAAGCTTTAGAGAGACATGGTCAAGAAATGGTGATTCGAGTGAACAAAGTTTCCCTGAAAAGAGTAGTTGTTGTATGAGGTCGTTTCACGGATTTTTTTGGTGAGACGGGTTAACTCATGCCTCACACTTAGCTATTCATATGAAAAGTTGTGGATATAAATTCAATTAATGGATAGTAAGAATCCGTGTCACGAAAAATATCCGTGAGACCGTCTCACGTGAGTTTTTGTGCTAAAAAAAATGTACACCATGAAGTTTTAATTTGAGTGATGGACTAATTAAAGTGTTGCGGCTCGGAATTCTGTATCAAAATCACTGTCTCCTTGTGTCTCATATCAATTGCATCCTTCGTTCTATAAAGATAGGTTTATATACTAGTTTCGTCCGTCTCACAAAAATAGATTTGTTATTATAATATTGTGGTTTTTAATTCGTAATTTCATATATGTCCTTAATTAAATGTATATTGAATCATCACATTTCAACTCCTTAAGCATTTTCTGAAACAAAAAATGTTATTTTAATTTAGCAACTTTAAAGCTGAAAATTAAAATAAATGTCTCCAAATCGATATTCTAATCAATACTACTATATATTCTAATTAATTTGCCTTTGCATTTATGACTGAAAATGAAGCATGCCTAATTCATATGTGATGTGAAATCATATCACTATAAACACTGTGATTGTAAAGTTTGCCTATAGAACTAACAAAATTCATTAAATGTTATAGTCTAATCGTTTCACACCCCAATTTAATGCACTAATGACTGTCCACCCGATGGGTCACATAATATCTTTTATTAGATTTGATGTATTCGATAACTACGTAACGTAACGTGTTACCTATATTCAATAACATCACTATGATAATGTATATTAAATGTTTTGAAACATAAGGTGGTGTAACATTTATATTATAATAATAATAAGGAAGTGGGATATAATTACATTTTTACCTATTATTTTTCCACCTAAAAATATCAAATCAACATTTTTTTTATTTTACATTTTGTATTACTTGATCTATTTGTTTTAATAATACAATTAATTATTGTCTTTTTTTGTATTTTACATTTTTATTACTTCATCCATTTGATTTGTTATTGTAATTATTGTATTAGTTTATTCTTAATCTATGGACCTTATTTAAATTGATTTTTATTGAATTTAATTTCTTAAATACCAATAATACACATTTTTGAAGAAATTGATTACAACAAAAAAACATTTTGGTATAACAGTTTGGTGTATTTGTCAGCATAAATGAGTTCAATATTGAGTTATCTGTTATTTAAAAATATATTAAGATATTTTAGGTTTTTGATGCCTTGATGGACATATATTTTATCTCTAATTAACATGAAATAATTAAGCGCCATTTGGATTGGTAAGACCAAATATTTTGAAGAAATTTATAATTATGAATGTCATTAAAATATTTACGAATATTTTTTATATACATATTAAGTATAAATCTGAAAACATAATAATATATTGATCATTAATGTACATATAAATCTATATTTACTGCAACATGCATAATATTTTTTTTTCATGTTTTATTATTTAATTAAATATTTTTTAATTAAAGAAAATAATTGTGTCTATATGTGTATAGTTATTATGAGTCAGGTTTCACATGAAATCGTCTTACGGATTTTGTTTCGTGAGATGAGTCAACTCATATCCCACACTTATAATAATTCATATAAAAATCGTGAAAATGAGTTCAATTTAAGAATAACAGACATTTATTTCACGAAAACTATCCATAATATCATCTCATAACTTATCGTTCGAGGGAACTAAGTTGGCTTGTGTAGTTTGTTGACCGTTAGGGAAGACGTATAAAAGACCTCAAATAATAAATGAGACCATATTGTCCTTTATATATATATAATTACACAACTTTTTAATTTTTCAACTATTACTATATTTTAGAGTAGGAGCTTGTACATAATACCATCTTCCACACCTAATTTTATAAGACGAGTCAATATATTTAAACTAACATGTCTAATTAAATGAGCTTCATATCATAAAATTGTATATGAAAGACGGTTTTATATAATTTATGTACATAATATTGAAAACTATTCTCTCACAAAAATTATATGAGACAATTTCCTAAATATAATTTGATGAATTTATCTAATAAAAGTCCTACTTTCTTCCTACGTATATACCTATATGCAATTAACTTTAGGAATCTTTACAATATAAATTAATATTAGTTTTCCAACTTATATAGGAGTAACTTGTAATTATCAGAATCTTATTACCCAATAATTTATAGGAAACAACACTTTTTTTTTTGTCTATGTAAAGTGATACTGACAAGTCCCAAGATCGCAATCTAGCCATGATTCTTGTTTTTGTCCAATTATTTAAGAGTAGGTCTTCTGTGAGACCGTTTTACGAATCTTTTTCCGTGAGACGGGTCAACTTATAACCCACACTTAGTAGTTCATGTGAAAATTTGTGGATATTGGTCAATTCATGGGTAATAAGGATCCGTCTCACGAAAACTATCCGTGAGACCGTCTCACATGAGTTTTTGTGATTATTTAATTAGCAATTTTTTACTTAATATACTAACAATGTTACAAAAAGTCTCCATTAATTATGTTACACACTTCAATAACTATTGTGATTAATTTAAGAAATACGTATAGTCTTTCGTTAACTTATCAATTAATTGTCATATCCATAATAATAACAATTAAAATGGTATACACGAAATATCATATTGCAGCTAATTAAAATTCACACCAACAATTTCATTGATCACTTGATATTTTTTGTCTATCTAAATCAAATCAAATTAATTGATTATTTCACGTGTGTTAAATGAGGACGAATATAAATATATAGTATATAAAGTAAATGGTTAGTGGGAAAACTAAAGCATATTACACCAATGATTTCAGTCTACAAAAGTTGAAAAACACCTAAAAATGGGATTTTTTCATAAGTTCACCAATTTGGACTTGCATGTGTTTCATAAATTTCATTAAGGAAAAGTTTAAGAACCAGCATAACGTTGACATGGTAACTAACAAATAGTAATTCCGTCCCAACTCAACTTGATTACTTACCATTTTAGTTTGTCGCAACCAAGGATGAAAATATCCCGATATATCTCCGATATATCCCCAATATTTCCGTTTTTTCAAGTGACCGAAACAAAAACGGGCTGTCACGATATATCTCCGATATTTTCATTTTTTGATAAAAAATAAATGAAAAATCAATAATTATTAGCTAAATGTCGGTAAAAATTGGTATCGATTTCAATATCAGTAGCTTCAGGTAAAAATTATAAGAAAATTCATGAATATCAAGGAAATATCGGTAAATATCGCTGAAATATCGATAAATATCGGGAAATATCGGTAAATATCGGGAAAATATCGTTAAATATCGGGAAATATCAGCAATATATTGGTAAATATCGAAAAAATATATGTACCGATATTTCCACCGAAACCGATATATCTATCGATATTTCCGTAAAATCAAGGTACCGATATATCAATCGAAACCGATATTTTCATCCTTGGTCGCAACTGAACTTGTCAGCCCATAAATGACAACAAAAGTCAAATATTAATATCCCATATTTCATCTTTATTACAAAAATGTCACTCAAAAGCAAAAAACAATCTTAAAATTAATGTTACAAAAGTCAAACATTTATATCCCTATATTTCACTCTGTTACAAAAATGTCACCCAATTATATTAAAAAACAATAGTCAAACTGTTTTTTCTTAACTTCCGTGTACAGTTAAATTAGACAAGTTCAACCGGGATGGAGGTAGTATATTTTTTCATCTAACAAACATATTTTCTCTCTCTCCCCCCTATATATATTCTCTCTATCCATTATTTCTCTCAAGAAACCACTACTTCTGCCAAACCCACAATTAATTCATTCTTCCATCTTGGAATTTCTCCTACGTATCATCATCACAATTCTGAAAAATTTAAGTTATTGAACCACTAATTAAACACCTACAAAAAGTCATAATTCCCCACTCTTCTACATTTTCAGTGTCACACTATTTATACTTCGAAGAATTCTTGAAAAACCCATCAAACCATTAGCCACTTCTCTTGCTCTCTTAATTCAGGTATCTCTCTCTCTCTCTCTCTCTCTCTCTCTCTCTCTCATCTTGATATATATGTAAAAGTTTATAACACATCTATGTACTATGTGCATGTAAAGTACATGCATAAAATTTGAACATGATTGAGCAAAAAAATCAACAACCAAATCTAATGTAAATAAGATTAGTTTGATTGAAACTTAAACAGAATCATGTGGAGACTAAAGACAGCAGAAGGAGTTGACAGTCCTTATCTCTATAGCACCAACAACTACGTGGGTCGACAAACATGGGAGTTCGACCCGGATCATGGCACACCGGAGCTCCGACAGGAGGTCGACAAAGCCCGACAAGACTTCTGGGCCAACCGGCACCGGGTCAAGCCCAGTAGCGACCTCATCTGGCGCCTTCAGGTCGATCGGATCGGTTATTTTCTTGTTATTATATATTCAATTTTATTTATATCAATCGGTTCCACATAAGATCATCTATTTCAATTTATATTTCATACGATATATCAAATTTATCGTAACTATATTAAATAATATTAGAGTCTGATACCATTGAACTTAACTATACTGAAAGTTAAGCAATGTAAGAAGCATATATACATACAATACTAGTATGTCATTTTATTTAATTTTGTTTGAATTAATTAAGTCTAGTGTTTTTGTTAAAGTTTAATAAACATTAAACCCATTTAATAATGTCAACTATATTTTTAGAATATTATTTACATTTGTGAAAATTCTTAACAACAAAAAAAAAGTCATAGATAATACAGTTTAGTGGTCTGTTACCTAACTAATGTGTTCTCTATGTCACAAGCAAACTTTAATTGACCTGTGGCTGTGTGTGAACACAGAAATCGAAATGATTATTATTTTTTTTTTTTTGAATTAGATATTATTAATAACTTTTATGTGCAAATTAATAATAATAATAATAATAATAATAATAACAAAAATATTGTGAAATTGCAGTTTCTGCATGAGAAGAACTTCAAGCAGACTATACCCCAAGTGAAGGTGGCAGATGACGAAGACGTGACGTACGAGACCGCCACCGCCACTCTCCGGCGAGCGGTCCACTTCTTCTCGGCGTTGCAAGCAAGCGACGGCCACTGGCCGGCCGAAAACGCCGGTCCATTATACTTTCTACCACCTCTGGTCTGACTTCTTACAGTAAATCCACTACTTAGTTTCAAAATAGTTATTTCTTGTCCTAAAATCAACCCAATCTTTGCAGGTCATGATCGTCTACATCACTGGCCATCTTAATACAGTGTTTCCAGCTGAGCATCGTCGAGAAATTCTTCGTTACTTGTACTGCCATCAGGTGCAGCATCATTTGAAAACAATCAAGATTTGTGTTTAGTTAAATTACTATGTTTTGCTTGGTCTAATATTTTGGTGCAATAGAATGAAGATGGAGGATGGGGATTCCATATAGAGGGCCACAGCGCGATGTTTTGCACGGTGCTTAGCTACATTTGTATGCGTATATTAGGCGAAGGGCCCGATGGAGGTGAGAATAATGCTTGCAGTAGAGCAAGAAAATGGATTCTTGATCATGGCACTGTCAAAGCTATTCCTTCTTGGGGAAAGACATGGCTTTCGGTATGTATATATGCTTGAGAATCAATCGTGTGTGCTTGAATTGTTTTAGGGTTCAAGAAAAGTTTAAGAAATCTTGATTTTGTGTCACTAGATTCTTGGAGTGTATGAATGGTCTGGAAGCAATCCAATGCCTCCTGAGTTCTGGCTTCTTCCGTCCTTTCTTCCGATGCATCCAGGTTTGTCATTGAACTATCAGAGGCTGGATTGATAAAACAGTGATTTCATTGACTAAAATGTGTTGTTGTATGCAGCAAAAATGTGGTGCTATTGTCGAATGGTTTACATGCCAATGTCGTATTTGTATGGTAAGAGATTTGTTGGCCCGATTACGCCTCTTGTCTTGCAACTAAGAGAAGAGCTGTATGATCAACCTTATGAAGAGATCAACTGGAGAAGCATAAGACATTTATGTGCAAAGGTTAGTACATTGAAGGAGGAGTTTTCTTGATGTTGAATGTTTGAAATCAGCCTAACATTCTAATAAATGCAGGAGGACATGTACTATCCACATCCCTTAATCCAAGATTTGATCTGGGATAGTTGTTATGTATTGACCGAGCCTTTGTTGACGCGTTGGCCTTTCAACAAGTTGAGAGAGAAAGCATTAGAAGTGACAATGAAGCACATCCACTATGAAGATGAAAACAGTCGATACATCACGATTGGATGTGTGGAGAAAGTGTTGTGTATGTTAGCGTGTTGGGTTGAGGACCCTAATGGGGACTATTTCAAGAAACATCTTGCAAGAATCCCAGATTACTTGTGGGTAGGTGAAGATGGCATGAAGATGCAGAGCTTTGGGAGCCAAGAATGGGATACGGGCTTCGCTGTCCAGGCCCTGCTGGCGAGTGATCTAACGGATGAAATAGGCGAGACCCTTCGACTAGGGCATGACTTCATCAAAAAGTCTCAGGTTAAGGATGATCCGTCCGGTGACTTTAAGAGTATGTACCGTCATATTTCTAAAGGCTCGTGGACATTTTCCGATCAAGATCATGGGTGGCAAGTCTCTGATTGTACTGCAGAAGGATTAAAGGTATTATCAATCTTTATCAAGAAAGATTAAGCATTGCACAAAACAAGTGAAATATCAACATTTTGATTGTCCTGTTTTTGCTCTGTTTTTTTGCTCTGTTCCAACTCTGTTTTTGCTCTGTTTCTTCAGTGTTGTCTTCTCTTCTCAATGATGCCTCCTGAAATTGTTGGAGAAAAAATGGAACCCGAGGGATTCTACAATGCTGTCAACATATTACTCTCCTTGCAGGTATATGCTAATTCAATTTTTATCTTTATTTTGAAACCACATTGCAAATGAAACAATTTTTTCAGCTAAAATCATTCAATTATTACAGAGCAAGAATGGTGGGCTAGCTGCATGGGAGCCTGCAGGAGCCTCAGAGTGGTTAGAGGTACATTTCTTTTCGATGAACTTCAAAGCATCGTTAAGCACCAAACTGCTTAATGATTGATTTTTCTCTGCAGTTGCTGAATCCTACAGAGTTCTTCGCTGATATAGTCGTTGAGCACGAGTAAGACATTCTGCATGTCTCCATATAAAACACACCCTATTATTCCTTATTGATATGATCCTAACAGGATTCTTGATTCAGGTATGTTGAATGCACATCATCAGCAATCCAAGCCCTTGTCCTGTTCAAGAAGTTGCACCCTCATCACAGGAAGAAAGAAATCGAGACCTCGATTACAAAAGCTGTTGGCTACCTCCAAGATATTCAAAGGCCAGATGGTTCATGGTACATTACTTACTTCACTTTCTCCATTTCTACTCACTCAAACGCTTGCATTTACGACGTACATTGTCATAGGTATGGAAACTGGGGTGTTTGCTTTACATATGGTTCTTGGTTTGCACTTGGAGGACTTGCAGCTGCTGGTAAGACATACAACAATTGTGCAGCTGTTAGAAAAGGTGTCGATTTTCTGTTAAAATCACAAAGGGATGATGGTGGGTGGGGAGAAAGCTATCTATCATGCCCAAAGAAGGTGATTTTCTTGATATATTCGTGTTTCGATCTTGTATTTCATTGCACTGGGCTATGAAATGTTATTACAAGATTCTTACTCTTGCTTTTGTCCAATAATAGGAATATGTCCCACTCGAACACAACCGTTCAAACTTGGTTCATACTTCATGGGCCATGATGGGTCTAATCCATTCGGGGCAGGTTGCTTCGAGATCCAGTATCACATATTGTGTTTCAATCTCGTGTTTTATTTTACTGACTTATACTTCGTTTAATTAGGTTGAAAGGGACCCTACACCTCTACATCGAGGAGCAAAGCTTTTGATCAACTCTCAATTAGAAGATGGTGATTTTCCCCAACAGGTACACTAAAAAATTGTTGCTAGGGTTCTAAATAAACTAAATATTGATAAGCTCAAATTCGACGGATAATCTTAATTTCTAAAAACATGTTTGATAATCTTATATTCATAGATAATACACTATTAAGTTAATAATAATTAATATATTCAACATATGTTCGATTAGGCTCATTTAACGTATTCGAAGCGACTTCAAGTAGTCCATGAACTGTATTATCTCATTCAAAACCCTAATTGTAGCCAATTATCCCCATCATTTCAATTATTATCATTATTAACAATGATTTAATTAAATTTCAATGCAGGAAATTACAGGTGTATTTATGAAGAATTGTATGTTACATTATGCAGCATACAGAAACATATATCCATTATGGGCTCTTGCAGAATATCGCAAACGTGTACCACTGCCATCAACACTCATTACCTAAGTCTTAAATATTTAAATCAAACACTTGTTTTATTTAATTTTTTAATGTACCTTTGTAACTTCATTCTTTAATAGTTTTTAATTTCTAAAGCAATGTAATGTATGAAATGAATCATTAAATGGGAAAGTAAAAATAAAGAAAATGTTCACTTACAGATTATTATAATATCGTTCACATAAATGTAAATTTTATTTCATGTTAATTGTGTGCATTTATGTGTAAAATTATGATGGTACACTCTTTAGTTTCTTATAATTTATAATTATTTATGATCTACAGAGAAATTATATATTTTTGGAATTTATTAAACATGACTTTCGATTTTAGTGTTGAATGACGAAGAAACAGATAATGATGATGATGATTTTCCGACGTGAGATTTCAGAATCAGGCGATTGGACGTGAGATTTTTCGACAACGATTGTCCCGAAATTGTAAAATTGAGATCGATTTACCCTGGAATTGCGTCGGTCTTGTAAATTATGGGACGAAATCAATTGTAAAAAATGATCAAAAATTCCCAATTAAATTGATAGCATCATGATTTGATGTGTTTTTCTGATGACCTTTTGAGTTTGATCAAAATTGTGCAATTTAGTGAATTATGGATCAATTGTGCAGTTTAGAGAATATATATAGCATGAATTATATACATCTATATTATTCAATAAAGCCTATTTCTCACACAAATCATCACCACACTTTTAAGTAAAAAAATAAAAAATGCTGAGAAATTATACAAAACTTTAAAGGGAAAAAGATTCATTTTCACCCTTCTCACTTCTTTTGTGTTGAAATTGCTTAGAAATCTGCAAGACAGCCATTTCTTTTGTGTTGCCAAATTCAATCTTTTCATCACCAAAAAAATGGTCTTCAATATTGCAAATACCTACACTCAAATATCCAAGCAAAGTGTTTATCTTGTCAAAATCGTAATGTACTTACAAGTGGTATCAGAGCGAGTCGTGCTTAAAACTTATATGATTAACGAAGAAAGGCAAAAGGGACGTACTACATTAGAGTGAAATCTCTCTCTCCATTGAGCTCAAAGAAAATGCAGGATGTTTATCTGCTTCATTGGACCTTCTAAGCCTAAGCAATGCCTCCATAACAACAACGATGATCAAGATCGAACCGAGCAGAAATCCGTAGCCTATTTTCCATGAAGGCCCTGCACCTGCAATCTGGATCCCCAACACTATGTTCATTGCTCCAAAGAAAAGGCAAATCCTCCCAAGCCAGTTATGGTACCAATTCCAGTACCTTCTGTACTTGCTGTCTGTGCTAGGACGCGTAATAAACGCAAGCACCTGAACGGAACATATACAAGATTCCTCAGTGATCTTCCATAGTTCTGTTTTAGTCACTAAGGAGCATAGCTAACCTGGAGAATGGTCATGACAAGAACGAATACTCCGATCCCTTTGTGGGCTGGGAAGAAAGCATGCATCTTGTGATACAGGGATAGTCCAACGACGATAGCAGCAACTCCGAACAAGAATCCAATGAACTGAATGGCTACATGAAGGTAATACCAAAGGTTGTCTTTATGGTTTAGGTATCTTGCCAAAATTGCCCCAACTGGTAGGAAAAAGCCCCATCCTAGTATAGCCAGTGTCCCATGTGTTCTCCTGTCCTTGAAAATGCTCGGAGATACATCAGAGCTGGAATCTGTTTTCCCTGTTTGAAAAAGTTGGGATTCCAGTGTCATATGTTTATCAAGAATCAGGATCAAAGATGATGAAAGGTGAAGTAACCTGATGAGAAATCGAAGAGTATAGTGGTCTTGTCATCATGAAGGGTGAGGTGGTGGTGGCGCGGAGTCTTGGTGCTGAAAGCCAACAGAATAGGCTGAGTTTTGAGAGATGTGTTGTATTTGAGCTGGAAGGAGAGGTATATAGTGGGGCCCTGCAAGGCTACGTATGGAGGGACGTTAGTTAAAGGCAGTTCGCCCTCGTCTGGTTTGATCTCAGACGGGGTGAATCCCTTTACATGGTACTGCTTGATTCTTCCTTGGCCTTCAAGATTCAACCATCCCACAATGCAGCTTGAGTTGAGCATCTTTCCGTCTCTGGAAAACCCGATTCCGACCCATCCACTGGTGTATATGGTTGACAACACAATGGTGATCTCATTGTCTTTGGACTTGGAATACTGCAATCAGAAACCAACACCATATACAATCTTACTCACTGGAATAAAGGGTGAAGTTATGTAGCTATGAAGATTATTACCCTCAACAAGTACGAATTCCAAAGTGGTTTGCAAACCATATCAGGTAAACTGCTGTACGGAAAAGGCAGAAATGAGCTGAGATCCGAGTTGCAGAGGCCATTACTGACATCAGACTCCAAGTTGGAAGCTACTGCCATAACATCTGCGTGTAACAGACTAATCGAAATCAAGAATGCAACGAACGATTTTGATATCGAGATTCTTGAACCTCCCTCCATTGGTGGGACAAGAACTTTTCAGATTTGGTGCTGTGAAGAGAAACTGAAGGGCAAGAAAGATTAAGGAGCAAGAATTTTGTAAAGGGCTGTTTGGTGGAGGGGTTTCTTGATTTGGAAGCTTGAGTGGTGGTGGTGGGGCTGAGCACGGTGGTTGGAGAAATCCTCCGAAAAGAAAAGAAGCCCACAAATATATACAACAGTCTATTAACAGAAGTGATTGCTTTGAAATTAAGAATTGAGGGTTCTTGGTTTAGTGTCATTATTATGAAACTGATCACTTGGCTAACTTGCACAATCTTATCATTAATTCATCTCTACCATTTTTTTCTTTTTCTTTCTTAAATTCCCATCAACACAACACAACTATATTGTTAGGAACAAGATCAAACTAAACTATGAGAGAGAGAGAGAGAGAGAGAGAGAGAGATGGTCATATCTGGAAAAGCTATTTTCTTAGCTGATGAACATATTGTATGAATGAATTCCATCAATGTTAAAGGGCTGAAACATTCTATATGCCACTGTACAAGAAAACCAACTATAGCTTTTACAACAGCAATTAACATAGACATCTCCCCCTCAAGTGAGCATGGAATATGTCTGCTTTACAGACTGATGATGCTGAGACCCGTCCCCGATTTCTCCAAGAATAACAAAATCTTGTGACAAAAATCCAAAGAGAAGATCAGGAACCACTTTTCCTTCACATAAATGAACCAAAACTCAATCTGCTGTCAAAAAACTCTCTCACTGTGATTTAGGCATCCTAAAAATATGTTCTTCCCCACTATTCTCATCGATTTTGAAAATCCATTTGCTTTTATTCGTATTCCTCACAGAGCCCCCCTTCTTCTCTGATCTAATGCTATAGCTTCCCGATTTGCTCTTCCTCCACTTCCCATAATCGTTACTCTTTCCAATCATCGTAATCTCCATTCCTTTACCAATAGGATGCATCATCGACCTCACTTCAGTCTTCTCCTCGACTCCTTTCAAATGTCCTCCCAACCCCTTCCCCCCTTCCAACAGATTACTAGTCACGACCACCGAGCTTGTCAGATTGACATCCAACGTTTCAAGCAATCTTTCGTAGTCGTCAGCTTTGCTATCCACTAAAGAGAAGTCAATATTCTCATAGTTTAGCAATGCCTCCGCAGGATCCTCTGTCTTGAACTCAACCATCTCACTTAGCCCTGAATCCTCGATAGCTTTCCGGCATTTGTGCAGCTTCGGCTCTGGCAGAATGCACACCAGCTTTCCTCCCGTTTGTCGAGCTGCTGCTGCTAAGGCTACTGTCGATTGAGACACTTCCGAGGTCACCTCAACGATTAGCTTCGCACTCATCCCGGCAGCCAATGCTGATATGAATTCGTTGCTTTCCGGCATTTGAGCCCCACAAGAATTGCACGCCTTTTTGGTTTCACTACACTGTTACATCAACAACATCACTCACCATTCCATCTATTCATCACACATTTATACACTTCTTCAAAAATACATGAACCACATTTACATATTCTTATTTGCCCTCATCATCTCAATATCATAAAAATCAAATCTTTCGGCTAAATCAAACAACAGAATCTGATTATTTTCATATAAACATCATTATCATTGTCCAATCAAACAGCCCACAAAATCCATGCATGCATTGAGTTGGCAACAATGGAAATTAAGAGAAATTGGCAGAAAAGAAAAGATGAAGAGATACCAATTTGAGAGCATCAAGATATGCATTTGTAGCAGATTTGGGAGACCACTCCATTTCTATATGGTTGAATTGATGGCAAAAGCTGGATCTGTCTAGGGTTTTTGGTATTGTATCTTGAATTGGGAAATATAATGGGATGATAAATGGTATTTATAATAGTAGAGAGAAATAAGGGGATTCAATAATAGTTATGAGAAGAAAGGGGATTCAATAATTACTAATGGTATATATTTGGGCTTACTCGCAAACACGAGTAAACTACGCGGGGATGTTTTTGGAATTTGGATCAATCTTTGACCAATAAAATTTTATTCTTCTATTTAAAAATGTTGCATGTGGTGCTATTTTATATAACATGTGTTCAAAATAAGATGCTATATATAACATGCCTATATTAGGCTATTCACAAGTTGAGATAGATATGGAAAGGTGTTGCACACATGCACGTGCTATCTTTAACCCATTGGAACATTTATTTGTGTTTATGAATGATAATTATGTTGAATGCATTTTACTAAATATGCAATCCAATAATGATAGTCTTATGAATAATGATAGTAGCTCAAACTATTATATGAATGGAGGTTTGACTTTAATTCAAAAATCAATAAAATCCCTTAACTTTGCTTCTATGAATTTCTCTGATTGAGTCTAGCAAAATTTCAAAAGTGTCAGTAACTTTGATACTATAATTATTCTAATTGAAAATACTAAAGATATGGAAAGGAACAAGACTAAGATGAGCAAGCCATAACTAATAAAATTTGCAGTTTACCTATTTGTTGACTGGATGAAGTGTTGCACGATTATTTACATCAAATTACGTGAAAGTTAAATATTTGAAATGTGGGGGTGTAGCTCATATGGTAGAGCGCTCGCTTCGCATGCGAGAGGCACGGGGTTCGATTCCCCGCACCTCCATATTATTTTCGTTTTTTCGATTTTTTTTAATTTTAAATTTCATGTTTATTCAATAATCCCAATTTAAATTGGATTTCATTTAATATTGGATTTCATTTGGATGTGTTCATATGATTTTGGTACATAATTTCTCGTCAAACTTCATCACATATAAGTTTCTGAAAATAGATTTGGTTTCATATTATAACATCATCACATATATGTTATAGTAAAGATAGATTTGGTTTCATATTATAACATTTTGAACATTATCACATATTTGGTTTCATATTATAACATTTTGAACATTATCACATATATGTTCGTAAAGATAGATTTGGTTTCATATTATAACATTTTAAACATTATGACATATATGTTTGTAAAAATAGATTTGGTTTCATATCATAACATTGCACAAATAGGAATGGATGGCCCTGCAAGTGCAAGCACAATATATATATCTCTATAAATCAGAAGTAGTGCGTGAAAATTTATTGAAGGTGACTACAAAACTTGGCAATGTGCCACTACAAACAATGGGGTAGCAAACAAAGAATTGGGTGACTCTTATCACTAAAAAGAAACAAATTCATCATCTCCTTACTTAGCCCAGGCCACGGAGTCGATTTCGTTTTGAGCAGATCTATACAACTCGAGTCTCTTCGCAAGAGATTGACGATGCTGCATAACTGCAGGATCCTCGTCCAACAGCTTTCCCAGTTGTCTTCCCTGCAAAACAGAACTCGACTTGTTTTATAAAAAGACAATGCTAATGGACTTGTATGGAAAACAAGTGTCGATGGCTTGGAACCTCTCTTTTGCCTAATTCAGCAAAGAAATGATCGAGTAGGCTGCGTTTGGCCTCACGGACTTGACAATAAACGACAGATTTCGGAATAGAGTTTCTCAGACCAGCACAAACCATATTGACGTAATTCAAGACGATTGATCCTATGGAAAAAGTAGGAGGTTGTCATTGGAACGATTATCAACTTTTAGATTGGAGTATATGGTCAGTGTACTCACCAATTCGACGAAGATAGGAATCATTGTATCTGTCAAAAATCGAATGAGTTGGATTGCCGCCCTTCTCGGAGTCCTGAGGAAGCTTCCGGAAGAAATCTACGGTTAAGTAACTGCATTCCATTTCTACTAGCTGTAGAGTTGCCCTCTTGCTTTCCTCCTTCGTTCTGTCCAACGATGCAACAGCAGCATTTGCGACCTCCACCCTCAGAGAAGGGTACTGCTTAAACTCCTGTAGGCGAAGAAGTAAGTATCAATTAGCCTATGAAGAGACAACTTACATCTTCAAGCATTTTCTGGAACACGTAGCTCTTGTTTTGCCACGATCATAGAGCTGTATAATAATAATACCCCTTAAGTAAGACGGCATTAAACTATTATTCACTTACAGCGGTCTCATTTATTGCCTTGTGAACTAATTCCTTCAGTATTACATGAACCTGAAAACAACAAATAAGCATCATGATGACCACACTCGAACGTTATTTAATATGTCATTAACCCCAAATATGCATCAGTTTTTCCACCAAGAGAAAGAAGACCAAACGATATTATGACATACTGGGATGGTGGTAAAAAAGATTACGAAAGGCATTAGATTTCATTCTCAATGAATGAAGATCATCAGCAATCAGTTCATACACAGCCGACGCTAGAATAGCTCAGTGATAACATTTGATGGGGCAAGCTTAACAAGACTTGTATCAAATCATTTATATTGCAAAGAAACTAAATAAGACCAAGATAGCAAAAAACAAATCATTTATACCGCATCAACAGCTGCCTCTGCAGGACCTTTGATTGTAATTAAGGCATTTTCAATGAGACGACGATAACCTTGTTCAGGTGCTATAAGATGAGGCTGATATCCATCAGCTTCAGTTATTATTTTCCGAACATTTTCCATTGCAAGATGCTTATCAAATTGCAAGCGTTTCAACGCAGCAGGTAATTGGATATCGAAGACATTGTATATTTTATCACCACCAGGTCGACTATAGAATCACGTGACAATAAATATTAATTAGAAAAGATTACAAGATGAAAATATATTGTAGAAGAAAAGGGACATATGAGAAACACAAATGCATACACTCCATCAAGATGCTCTTTGAATATCCCATCAAATACGCGGCAGATCTCCATAATCATGTACAGCTTTCCCTGCATTGTGGAGAATCAATTTAAGAGTTAAAAATGACCTTATTTCCAAAAAAGCACTAAAAAAAAAAAAGCAAATTAAATTGGATAGAATTTACATGGAAAAGCTTACTTACCCCAGCATCAGTTGCAATGGGCTTTCCTAGACGACTCAATTCCGTTTCTAGATCAATAATTGTTTTGCTGATGAGTGATTGAAGGCCAGGAATTCGAGATTTGATAACAGATTCCAAATGCTAGAACATGAAGCAGCAAATATTAATGTTCAGACCAGCAACAAACAAATTAACTGATTTATTTAAGATAAAAGCACATGAAAAGCTTTATCAATTCAGAACCTGCACCAACATATATGAGGCTTGATTAAAAGGGAATTAGATGAAAGCATATTTTCTGGGTAAAACAAATTATCACTCAGCATTCATGGCCACATATAAAAGGTCATAGA
This sequence comes from Scutellaria baicalensis, assembly GCA_005771605.1. Taxonomy (NCBI): domain Eukaryota; kingdom Viridiplantae; phylum Streptophyta; class Magnoliopsida; order Lamiales; family Lamiaceae; genus Scutellaria; species Scutellaria baicalensis. Next base: position 54,317,456 of record CM016722.1, read on the forward strand.
ACTAAATTTCAGTTTCAAATTATCGTCTTTCAGAAAAAAATTCCAATTAAGTTTCTATAAAATATTTGACTGGATCCAAAAAGATCCGGCTCGGATATTGCTAGTCTTAGTCAAGACAAAACGGCATTATATTCTGCTTACTTGGGATAGAACTTTCCCTAGATGCTCAGAGCCCATCCTGTGAGCCAGATGTTTGTACTCAGGCGTTTGAGAAAAGTACTCCCTTTCTCTACTTCTAGCTGCGATCATGTCAACATTTTTGTTAATGTCAGCTTGAGAGCGATTGACAACACCTATCCATGGGAACTGCAGCTTATATGATCTTCCTTCCAGGATCTTACACAGAGAGAGAGAGAGAGAGAGAGAGAGAGAGAGAGGATGAGTCACAATAAATTATTCATATTGTTGCAACAATAATGGAAAGAATCTTCAGTAACATAAAATTTTCGGTTCAACATAGGTAAACATTAATATCAAGACAGTAATACTACAAACTAAGTGAACAAATTATCCGACGACTAGCCATTGGAAAGTATTCAAAGGAGTGGGATAAAAAATTAGCAATTCAATGGTACATGGAAACTTGAAAATAATGTGTTAAACATACTTATAATAGGAAATGTGTTCATAAAATAACAGCTCGATTCTACTCAACTAATTCAAAACAAGGGATCAATCAATAGACTATTTTTCCCTTTTCTCTGTTTCGGAGAAAGTATCATTAATGGTTTCAAGTTCTCAACTTACTTCTACAGCATCTGTACCCTTGTCCATGAGATCAATCTTTGTCAAAACCCCAAAAGTTCTCTCGCCTGAGATAAGACAGGTAGGGGGAACAAAACAACTCTTTAAGTACAATGATAATCATGGCACATGGTCCGGATACATTCATAGGAACAATATGAGTAAACTATACCTTTCGGATCCACTTCACGAGAGATCTTAATAGCATCAGATGTTGCAAGATCTTGATTGGCAGGAGAAACTGCCAAAATTATACAGTTGGGCTGCAATCGATATTATAACAAGATATATTAATGAAATCACCTTCGACTATATAACAGCAAAGAAACACCACAAATTGTATATACCTTCTCAATGAAACCCCGCACCATGTTTTCAATGTCCTGCACAATGCTATCTGACTGACCATCTGTCATATGCCCACATAAAATTATTCATTTTTATTAAACGGAAAATGTGTTGAAAGGGGAAGTAGCTAGTCCAAATTACATAATAACTATTAAGAGTAATAGACTCACCAACAGCCACTTTCGTAAGCCCGGGAAGATCGATTAAAGTCAGATTCACAACTGCAATATTGAGAAGAATCCAAATTACCTTCTTCTCAATAAGCATAAAAAGAAGAGAAGACAGATTCAAAGCATTTATACAAATCTATTTGCATTCATTCAGACAGAGTCAATGAAGAACTGGGAAACGAGTATTGTGTAAGAGATACTGTTTTTTCAATTATCTCCACATGAAAATATTAAAATTGATCAGACACTATGCCAATAAAAGTAAATGTCAGAAATCAGAAACGCGAGATTGTTCTGTCAAACTCACCATTAGGGGAATAAATGCTAAGGTAAATAGGAACTGTAGATACTTGTTTAGAACGGCCTGTCTCCCGATCGGTCTCATCAGAGATCTCCTTTCTCACAGCAGCTGCAGGAAGAAGACAAGCATCAACCATTGGGAAATATATCTGCAGATCGAGAACATATATACAAGTAACAGAGCAATGAATGCTAGAAAATATGGTGTTGATGTTAAAAAAAAAAGAAAGAAGCCTTAATGCACAAACGGGCACATATGAGATAATTGAGATCCAAGTACAAGAATCTCTCATGATGTAGCGCAACCAAAAAAAAAAAAAAAGAAGAAAGAAAGAAACAGTTGTTACAGAATATATCCCTTCCATAAAACTCACCAAAATCAGTGAATCTCTTCCTAGGAAGATGTCCAAACTCTGCATATTCTCTACCTTCGTCAATCCGGTGAAGCTGCAGGACCAGCGGACGTCGAGTAACGATACCTGTGTTTTTTATTCAATAAATCAGTTCCAATATTCGCAGACATCCACATCACATAGTGTCCAGGAAAAAAAAAACTGCATACAGTATGCAGCAACAATAAAAAAACATGCTACTTACCAGATCCACGAGGCAAAAAGTCCTTTCCAACAACACTCTCAAGTACTGAGGACTTTCCAGAACTCTAGAAGCCATAAAAGAACAGTGTTAGAAATTTCAGCTAATGGAACTAATGAACGAAAAGTAGCAACCTTTTATCACATGATACAAAGTGAAGAGGACCATAGAAACCACTAGCAGGACTAAATACTTGATTATAATGCAAAAGTATGGATGGAAAACAAAATATAGAACCAATGACACTTCATATTTCAAAGCTAGAACCCAACTCTTCTATTTCAGTAGAGCAAACATGCTGACATGAAATTTAGTTCTCCATCCTAAACCGCTACGAATGTTGCTATAATTTATTTCATATGTTCCTTTAACGTATGCATCTTGCAACACCTATGAAGCAAGAATAGAATCTGTTCAAGAGTTATAATATGAACCAAACTATCTAAATAACATTAGCATAATGGAGTTGATATATAGAGGTTGGAAAAACAAGGTGAGAACATTAGCCAGAGAAACTCAACAAATGCAGGCTAAACAACAATAGAAGACTCAAACTTATATCTACAAAATTATAATAATTAAATGCAGAGGAACTGAATTCTGAATTGAAAACAAATAAAGGAATTGACATGCAAAATTAAGATAAAATACAGCCAAACAGCAAGTGATGGAATAAACACGACGAAGATCCAATCGGTTTGTGCATAAATAACAGAAAATCGGAGTTTACTTCTCAGCTGATAAGGATCAGCATCGAAAACACGCAAAGATGAGCATAAATCCTCATACCTGACCGCCGACGACGGCGATTGAAGGCAGCGCATCCCAGAGAGTTGGCAACGTGCTCTCCTCACCGTGATCACCAATCGCCGTGCACGCTTTCTGCAGTCTGTTGACCAATGATATCAGGTTCTCCATCTCAGCTCAGCTCCAACTCACGATCCACGAGTCGACTCGGCCACCACGAATAAATACCTATTCGGAAATTGTACACCTCCGACTGTTCGATCTCGACGTACGGCGAAAGAATCGCAGTGAGAGAGAAAAATGTGGAATGAACAGAATGAGAAGAAATTAAACAAAGAACGTCGAAGGCGACGGCGGTTAACGGTGGCGATGGCGGTTAACGGCATAAAATAAAGCATTCCTATAAGAGGGGAGATAGACTCATTCTCCCCTTTTGAAATTTGAAGTGTGTGGAGCGAGAAACGCATTTCTAAAGTGCGATTCCATGAACGATTTTGGTCCAATAATTGTATGGGCCGATAATAGGCCCAAACCGTCCCGGCCCAAGTTTCAAACCAGTAACTTCATTTTCAGATCGAGGACCTGCCTCAAATGAATAATTAAAACTTAACCAAATATTAATTCAGGTGAAGAAGTCACTAAAAATGAAATAATAAACTGCCATTTTTTATTAATTTTCCTACATCTAATCTATATATCCATGTTTGTGTATATGTACATATATAATAACAATATGATTGCAAATTGTTTTCCCAAAATAGAAAATTTCCTTTTAAAGTCATAATTTCAACTTTCCATTTCTTTTTTCTATTTTAGGAAAAAATTATGTATAGTAAGATTTGAAAATATTTGTCCACATTCATTATATAAACTACTTCATTATAATAGGGATAAAAAATTTATTGCGATAAAATTTTTAAAATATTATTATATTTCGTGATCACAATTTTTATATCAAGAAATACTAACACTTAAAACTTAATTTTAACGTCACACTAATAATAAATGAGGTTGAAATATTATCGATAATTGATTATAACATTTAATAATACTATCATTTTGCATCCATATTAACTTATTGGGTATATTTTTAAATAATAGATGATGAAAATAATAAATATTTAAAATTGATAAATTAAATGTGTGGTAATTAAATTAAAACCCTTTTATTATTTGTGTCACAGTCCAAATCCAAATCCAAAACCCCAAATGAAATCTTAGTAAATATATTTTTCATGAAAAAAATATGACCAATAATCCTGAAAAAGAATTCTTGAACTTTCTGGTATTGGCCACAAGATATCAGCCGAAAATGGCATATTCTCATTGGCCATCTTAGTAGCATAAATCAAACTCGAATCTCCATTTTTTATTCTCCAAACATCTCTTCTTTTGCTGGTTCTTCTTCAGTTTCGATGCAGTATGAAGTTCAACGCAAATTTGAACTAATCAAGAATTTGAGCAGTTATTTACATGGATTCTCTTGCTGTTTTGGGTTCTCCATTTAAAGGCAACTTTTCCAATTCTAGCTCGTCTTTCTCTCTCTTCAGACTCAAGAAATCTTCTCTCACTATAAAAAACACTTTGAACCCTCGTAACCCTAGCTCAATATGGGGCTATCACAGCTTCCAGATCAAACCCTTTTCATATGTAATGCCCTTTTTGCAACAAGTTGGGGACTTGGCTGCAAAATCCTCGAAGCAAAAATGGGCTTCTGTTTTTAGGTGTCAAGAAACTGAGTTTCTGCAGAATGGTGCATTTGGGGCTGCCCTTATGAGTGCAACTGCAACAGCTAAGGTCAAAATCAGCCCTTTTGTGGCTACATTAGCTGCAAACCCGGCCTTTGTTTCGGGTTTGTTTGCTTGGGCTATTGCCCAATCAATGAAGGTTTTCTTGAATTTCTGTGTGGAGAGGAGATGGGATTTCAGGATCATGTTTGCATCTGGTGGAATGCCCTCTTCACACTCTGCATTGTGCACTGCACTCACCACTTCTGTGGCTATCTGCCATGGAGTTGCTGATTCTTTGTTTCCAGTTTGTTTGTGGTTCAGTTTGATCGTTATGTATGATGCTATAGGAGTTAGACGACATGCCGGAATGCAGGCTGAGGTAGTAGCCATATATGACTCTGCTTTGGCTTTTCTGTATACCCTGTTTCGACGATCATTGAATTTGTCATTGAGTTGTTTTGTGTGATTCGATCAGGTTCTCAATCTGATCGTTGAGGACTTGTTCAAAGGGCACCCGATCAGCCAACGAAAGCTGAAGGAGCTTCTCGGCCACACGCCATTGCAGGTCTTTGCTGGAGCTCTACTTGGTGTGTTTGTAGCTTGGATATGTTGTCAAGTTTGCCTGTTTCATCCTTCATAAAATGCCTCCTTTAGAGATACAATTGTAGAAGTCTACTATCTTCATCAACCCTGGCAGAGCTTGTAAGCGTTATGCATTTAGAATCCATTGTTTTGAGGTATCTCTGAATCTCTGATTGCTTACAAATGATATGTAACATGTGCTATTGGGACATATACTTGAACATTGTAATGGAGTGGGTTTTAGAATCTATAACAAAACAACATTGGTCTGAACATATTAATTGAATTGATTTGTGTACAATTCTTGATTGTGTATTAATCAGTAAGCATCTTCCACCATGCTTCTAAAGAAAGGTGTGGAGAAGGTATATCATGGTGTTCAAGAAATCTCATCCATCACAGTTAATCTGTTGTCTGGAATACATGGCACAGTTGTTGAAATTACAATGACCAGTTTTTACAGAAAAAGGGAAACACACTTTTGTAGGGATGTTGAAAGTATAGTCACCAATATACCAGTTAAAGAGTTTCTGCTGTGATGATGAAGACAATCAAATGCTTAACTACACAAGTTGGGTATGCATGTGCCTTCAGGGTTCTGTTGTTCCTTCCATATTCGCCCCGTTACACGAAGTTTAAGTTCTTTTCGGTCACCTCCAGAGAAAAAAAGAGCCATATTACGCTGTATAATGAGACCGTCATGGCTATCCCGTACCTTTCTGTGACCATCTCTAATGCTCCGAGGAGTCCCCTCCCATATAAGTTTCCGTCCATTTCCCCCAACCTCCAAGCTGTAGCTATAGTTCCGAGCATCCATCTCGTCTCCCATGAACCGAAGAAATGCCATATACACTGGAGCCATCCCAAGTTGGAATGCTTCAAAATGTAGGCAAAAATACTGGCCAAAGCAATGGAAAACCTGCAGAAGACAAACCATCAAAATCAACAAGGAATTGTAGACTATTTTAAGATGAAGAGACACTCGGAGGAGAAATACTCACAGTTAGCATCCAGGTGGCATTCTCTACATCCCGGGGATTTGATTTGACGTATCGATGATTGAACGTGCATCCAGAATGCATATCCACTTTGTGGTCATCTCTGAGGTGTGTGACTAAGAACGGAATATCCCCAACAACGGAGCACTCGGATCCAGCATAAGGGCAGGTGTAAGGCCGGAAATTGCAAATGGCCTCGTGTTTCAACTTACTGTAATAAGGGAAGATCTCAGGACATCCGAGCGAGCAATATTTGCAAGGAAGCTCAAGTGATTCGGCCACTTTTTCCAGTGCCAAACATCTTATATCACCCAGCTCCTGTCTACAGGTTGGGCACCTGTTGTGAACCCTCACTTTACAGGTAGAACAGAGGGTGTGACCATTATGACACTGCAATATCAGTTGAGGCAAAACATTCACAGGTCATACAAGATTTGATCGATCCTGTTTTCTTTTCTTGCATCTAATCTGATAATTCCTTGTAGCTGTGTGTAATGAATTTTAACTCACTCAATGCAATGAATCAATTAGTCAACAGCATAATACACTCTCTTTGATCAGTAAAAGACAATCAAAAGATCAGAGGAATTTCAAGTGTTCAAACAGCATTTCAATTATTCAACCATGGGATCATAAATCTCTATAAGAAAAATGCAGCAGCTCAGAGATATTAACATAAAGCAACAATCAATGCGAAATACTGAAGAATAAATAGTAAAAGATTCAACCTTGCAAGATCAAGATGAAATCCAAAACCATTCTATCCAATACATCAGAAACAAGAACACTCGATCTTGGAACAATTAGCAGCAAATTAATCAGCTGGAAATTAACCCAAAGAGGAGGGCAAAAAAGGAAACAAACCTGATGGATGGGAGGGTACATAGAATTGGTACAAACAGGGCATTCAAGAAGCTCATGAACACTAGTGGGTGGATTAACAACACCACCATTGTTGTTGTGAGATGGCTTGGAGAATGAAAACTGGGAAAAGGGGTTAGGATGAGAGATCTCATCTTCATCCATCCCGTCAATCGACGATATGCATTCAATGCTAGATTCCATCCTCAAAAACCCTTTTTTCTTGATTTTCTTTCTCTTCCTCCCCCGATTAGGGTTTCTGAATCAATTGCGGTGCATTTCTGGAGATTGGGGGAAATTACGTGGAAATTTTCTGGATTATGTTGATACAATTGGTTGAATGTCCAGAAATTTTCGAGATAATTCAGAAATTGGAAGGTGAACGGAGAAAAAGCAGAAAGTATGGCTCCCAATTGAAGGTGCTTGCTTTCCTTGATGCCTTTGCTGTGATGCCTTGCTGATGAGAGAGAATCTGTAAAGGAGAGAGAAAGATGGGAGAGAGATTAAATTAATTTTCTTTATTTTCCTGGCCAAAAAAGGAATTTGCTGTTGTGAATATTAAGAGAGAATAATAAATAAACATATTTTAGAGGGAAAATCCGAAAATAATAAAGCAAATTTTTGTATTTATGCAAATATAAATATAAAAATTATTTTTAAGTTTTGCCTTTAAATTGCAAAACTATTATGAATTTAACATTATTCAGAAATTCGACTCATAATTGATTTTCCTGCTACAACGTGATCGTTCGGTTCGTATATGTTAATTTTATTTTTTTTTTGAAAAAAAACTATTTCACAAAAAGCATAATAGAGTAATACTATTTTATTAACATGTCAATATAAAAAATATATTCTATTTGATCGATAACATGACAATCAAGAGTAGGTCTCTTGTGAATCAGGTGCATGAATCTTAGATCCATGCATCCGGATCGGATTCGGGTTGGAGGGACCGCACTTTTTTTTTTTTTTCGCACATGATTTTTGAAAAAATCACATACCACTAGGTTATGTTAGACATACTTTTACGTTATGTTAGACATACATTTAAGTTATGTTAAACAAACCAGTTCTACCCAAATTTCATGCTTGTCTTTTTTTGGCTTGATTTTTGAATTTTGGCACATACCAATACGTTATGTTAGACATACATTTACGTTGTGTTAGACATACCTTTATGTATACTTAGACATACCTTTGTATATGTTAGACATATCTTTGTATATAGTTAAACATATTTTTATATATGTTAGACATACCTTTGTATATAGTTAGACCTACCTACACATGGTTGGTCTAACTATACACAAAGGTTGGTTTAACTATACACAAATGTTGGTCTATTGGAGCGAATTTTGGGTGAGCTTCAGCACAAGTGTTCAGCGCGTGCAGGCGCGTGGAAACGCGTTTTGGGCACGTGAACCGGTGCATAAAAGTTTTTGCCGACAATCAATAGTAATAAATAGATCAATTATGTTCGCGAAAAATCAATAAGGATTAGAATGGTAAAATTATATTAAGTAAAGATTATTTTGTTAAATTTAATGAAGGTTTAATATTATGTTCCATTGAGATTTATTACGTTTTCATGTGAATTTAAATAAATAAATCGTGCATTAAATTTGTGCATTATACATTTAAATACATATTTTCAAAAGATAAAAACATTTGCTTGAGGTTTGTGATAACAGACTTAGTTGTAACAATAATGGTTGTGATCGTGCATTGGTCCATCCACTAAAGATTTGAAATGATAATTATATTGACAAATGTGTGACTTAGGTTAAAAGCTAACATTTAAAGCTTAAAGCACTATTGCACAATAGCTATTTTATTGAATTAGATTTTTAAAATAGTTCATAAAATCCTACACTACGAACAAATATTTAAAAGATATTTTACAACTTTGGTTGGATTGGTAAAAAAATATCGTACTTGTCAAGATTTACACTATTATATACACTAATCAAACAATAGACTTAACTCAAAATGAAATTTAAAAAAAAAATTGCATTGACTAAATTGTTTCTTTTGCTCAAAAATATTGTTGGTTTGAATCACCGAAAGACAACGGCTTACATAAATCAACCGAAAATGTAGAAAACACAAATGAGAAGAATGATCGAACAATCACAAAAAAAGGAAAAAAAAACGAAAGCAAAAATCGATCAAGACGATAATCACATGGTCATGGGCCTACATCCACGAAGAGTACGACAAGAGACCACATTACAAGAGACCACACAAGTTAGGGTTTATGCATGAAAAATATAGAATCCTAATTTAATCTCTCATTGTATGCTCAAACAATCAAAGTAAGATTGTAATTATATATGCATGTTTATATAATGAAGAAAAGCCCCCAACTAGTTGAGAAATCCCATGTGGGAATCGTGCTAATTAATTTCTATTACAAAAACGAACTGTGCAAACTCCGAAACCCTAACTACCTCCAACAACCCTGGACCTCCCTATATAGTGATGCCCAGTTCAACCTGTTTTAGACCCGTTTTGGAAGATCCGTCTCCAATTTTAAGATCCTCTCGTCGAGATGGATTCAATCCCCACAAATATAGTTGTGAATGAATTTTGTTCTTAAAAAATAAATCAAAATTCCGTTTAATTATGAGTAATACCTATCTATTCACTTATTTAGCTAATTGTTAAGTTAAATATGAACTCATTTTGAGACACCATCTCATAACATGATGACAGAACAAAATATAAAATTTAAGTAATTTTGGAAATAAAAATATTAATTATTTTTACATTTTCTTAAAATTAATTAAAAAGGGAAACAAAATGGCATTTGTAATCGTCATAAAGCCCATATGAAGGTTTGGGTTTGAATATTGCTTGGGCCACAATTTTTGGGCTAGCTCTTGAAAACTTGGATGAGAACCCAAATCTTTTTCTTCTTCAATTATATAATTATTTAGTTGATGGGTTACTATCATTGAAGATTTTTCGTTTAAATTATAAAATCATTATTAAATATGATCATGTATATAAAATAATTTTCCAATATCGCATGTTTGAGTATTTTAAAATCGAGGTCACAAGATTTACTAACTGATCGATATATTAGAGACCTAAACATTTTCATTTGGGATGTTTATTTTCTTGGATTTTAATAGTAAAATGGCGAGTATTTTATTATTATTATTCCCATAATTTTGGGATCGGCCAATTTAGGACAATAGATTTTCATGTCAGCAATTTAGAACAATAAATTATCGGATTTCGCCTAGTTGGGCTTAAATTGCAGGCGGTCGTTAATTTTGGTATTACGATCTAATATTATTGATGTGAAAACAATTTAATGTTACCAATAAGATTTGAGTATGGTAATTAAGGGTAAAATAAAATAATAGGGGATATGTATATATATATATAGAGAGAGAGTGTTCCAATTTGGATTGCCATGAATCTTACATTAATTGGTAAGGTTAAAAAAAGAGCTCATAGGTAGGAATGTCTCTTAAAAGTGTAATAAATGCAGCAATTAGCGGTGGATTATCATTAAAAGCTAGGAGGACAGATGTTTAAAGTGATGATTATATATATATATATAATGGAGAGTAGGTCTTGAGACCGTCTCACAGATATAAGTTTCGAGATGGATTAATCCATTACTTACACTTGACAATTCATATGAAAATTTATGGATATGGATTCAATTCATGGGTAATAAGGATTCGTCTCACATAAACTATTCGTGAGATCGTTTCACATGAGCTACGTATAATGGATCATGGCAATGTCAATAATGGTAAGAAAAAAGCGACAAAGAAATTAGGGGCGTGGATTCCGGGTGCACATGCAACATATCACCCATTTTAGTCAAAAGTCTCCAACTCCCTTTGTCTTTTTCCTTTTCTTTTGGGTCCCACTTTTCATATCTTTTGTTTCCTTTTTTCTCCTAATAACATGTCGGTTGAGTTTCATGTCCATGTCTGTAAAAATAATAGCTAGAACACATGCTTACTATATACGGTAAAAAAGCATATTCAATTTCTATAACTAAACGTGAGACGATTTCACACACGATTGACTAACTCCTTTCTTTTTATGTTATAGTTCAATGTCTTGCAAGTGTAACACATACTTGTATTTTTTAAGTATGATGTTTGTTAACCTTTTCAAGATCCACCAACCAACCAAGTAGGGTTTGTTCATAATATTGAAGGCAAGCACGAGAATTCAGGTCTTGTATTCACATGCAAACCCCTCTCGTAATTCTCCCACTTATCCAAAGTCTCATATCTCGATCGACCTAAATAAATACTATCTCCGTCCCATGATTTTTAGCCTACTTTGATCGGTACAAATATTAAAAAAAAATTGTTGACTTTAATTGGATGTGTTATTTTAATATTTTTAAGTGGCAATTTTGTAATTTAAACCAACTTTTTGAGTGCAAAAGTTGTAAAATGAAAGAAATGGAGGGGTAAGAGAGTAAAATTTTCTTTGCCATTTTGAAGCTGGCAGATTTAACTGGGACAAACGAAAATAACAAGTAGACTAAAAATAGTGGAACGGAGGGAGTAAATAATACTGTAATAAACATGAAGTAGAAATGCATTGCCACATCATCAATTTGAAACTGTAGTGTTATTGAATTCAGATGTTTTTTTTGTAATAATTGGAAAATCATTTCTCTCTCTATGCTTCGTATTACATTACAAAATACAAATGCGCACAACGTTTTTCAACACATGATACGTTTCTTCCTATTTAGGCACAACCCCTCGGGGCGAACCCGACCCGGTTTGAAGCCAGGTCGAACACGACCCGGTAACCCTGCTGCTGAATATTCCCGATGATGGACAGCCCGCCGGTGGTGCCCGCAAAAGCGAAGCAGAACTTGCCGTCGCTGTCCACCGGAATCAGGTAGTTCGACGCCGGCAGCGACACGTCAGCGCCGGCGAAATGCAGCACCACAGTCGGGACCTTCACCTCCGTCTTCCCGGAGAGATCGAAGCACGTGTCGAAGAGCGAGAACTCCGTCGACCGTTTCAGGTTCGAAGCCCCGGCCCGGAAAGCGTCCCTCAGGGCGATGTAGGCGGGTCGGGTCAGGCGTGTAACGGACGTGCCGGAATCCACGATAACGCCCCCGTTTCCGGCCCGGTCGAGCTTGAAAAGTGACGCCGTGATTGACGGAACGCGGGTCCCGCCGACTGAAATGCCGTTAAGTCCGACGTAGTAAAATGTGTCGAGTTTCGGGTTTGTGAGTAACGGAGTGAAAACGGCGTTTCTGGAAACGGCGGATTCGCCGAATACCAGTGAAGACGGTTTAGAGGAAGCCGACCGGTCCACGAGGCAGTACGAGAACTTCCTCCCGAACCGCGGTCCGGCTTGCGTCGGGAAAGACAGTCTCCCCCGGCCGAGGCCTAATAAACCGGCGGCGCCGACGAAGAGTCCTTCGTTGTCGTGGCCACAGCCGAGGGCGACGTTGTTCACCTTCGTGCGCCTAAACGTCAGCGTTTCGGTGGAGAATTCTCCGACGGTGAACGAGCCATCCCCGTAGGAGACCTGGTACAGGCATTTCTGCCGGCTGTTGCATCCCGGCGAGTCGAGGCGGCGGCAAAGAGGGGAAACGCAGGAAACTCCCAAAAACGACGTCGAAGCTTTCGGATCGAAGACAGGGTCGGTCTGGGTGTAGCATTTTCTGCAGGGGGAGCACTGGACCCAAACGACGTCGCTGCCGGTGTCGAGCACCATGTAAACATACTTGGCCGGAGTTCCTATCCCGATGCGCGTGAAGTACTCCCCGCTCCCCTGGGCGAGCCCGGAGATGATCGAGCTGCTGAAGTCGCCGGAGACATTAGCGGCGGCGGCGACGGTGGACAGAGCCTCGACCCTGGCGGCGTCGCGTCGGAGACGGAGGGTGAAGAGGGACTCCGGAGTGGAGTTCAGGGGAGGAGAGAGGTTGTCGACGTGGAGGAGGTTGAGAGAGAGGAGGGTTTCGGAGTCGGGTAGTGCTTCGTCTTGCTGGGTGAGCCATGGGAGGGTTTGGGGGAGGGGGAGGGAGGTGGGGACGAGGGTCTGGTACCGGAGAGGAGCGGAGAAAGAGACGACGATGGTGGCGAAGATGGAAAGAAGGAAGGAGGCTCGCTTCCCCTCCATTTTAGAGAGAGAATGGAGAAGCAAGAGTGAGGTTTGGAGGTATTAATAATGGCGGATCTGATAGTGTGCTGCTCTGCTCTTAAAAGGCGGTTTGGATTTATTAGCATTTCTTCCCATTATTATTATTATTATTTAGATTAGAAAATGATGTAATAAATGTAATTTTACAAATTTTATTAGAAAATGATGTAATAAATGTAATTTTACAAATTTTATGATTATGCAATTTGTTTTACAACTTTTAAGATCTTCAGATTGCAAACCTTTGTTTTATCCTCTTTTCTTATCAATATAAAATGGTTGTAAATTGGAATAGCAATAATGGAGGGTCTCACCCACCATGAAAAATAATTTACCCACAATTAAAACTTGGTTGTTGAATTTTTCATGTATTCAAAATCGAAATGTAATGTATAGCGATGAATAGTTTGAGTTTCATTTGTTTATTATTGACTTGCATCCAAAATCTTATTAATTTGCTAAATACATTAGAAGTTTGGAACTCATTTATCTGTACAGAATAAGTTCCAAGAATCATAGATAGATCCCATTCTGGCAAATTGATTTGGATTAGTATATTGGGTACAAGATCAACATTCTAAACCAAATTTAATAATATAGATGAAGCATAAGAATGAATAGCCATCCAGGCAAATAAAAGACTCCTGTTACCTCATCTCAGAAACCATAACCAAACAAGGATTCATTTCAACTCGAAACACCATTTTCCGACAAAACTCTTTCCAAACTCACACCCACCTCGTCATGGTCAGTAACAAATTTGTTCACTAAAATTCTCCAAGAATCCGATTTAGTACTAGACGGAGCTACACTAAGCACATTTACGATATCTGCTTCACATCCAAACTTGCAGAGTCCTTCGATTAAGATAGAATATGTGGATTCATTTGGGGGGCACCCTTTATCCAACATCTCCTCCAAGATTTTGATTCCTTCCTTCACATAACCTTTTTTGCAGAAACCTTTAACCAGAAGGTTATAAGTGAAGGAATTTGGAAGGCAGCCCCTCTCCACCATTTCGTCCCATAACCGACCAGCCTCGCACAACTCCCCTCTCTCGCACATTCCAGCAATAAGCATATTAAACGTCAGAACGCTAGGAATAGAACCCCTCTCTAACCCATCAAACAACCTCCTTGCTTCCAAAATCTTCCCTTCCTTGCACAGCCAATGTATAAGTGTGCTCAATATCACATTATCGGGAGTGCAGTTCTTGATCAACAATATCTTCCACAACTTGCAAGCTTCGTCAGCCTTCCCGTCTCTGCACAATGCATCAATCACCCTAAAACATAATGCGGAGCTAGGTACATACTTCTTGTCAAGCATATCACTAATCATATTGACAGCTTCCCCGGATTTCTTTTCCTTGCACAACGCCTCAGTCATAACACTGTATGTAATCTCATTCGGCCAAACACCATTCTCCACCATCTCATCCATGACTTTTGTTGCATCAACAAATTGGCCCTGCTTGCAAAACCCATCCATCAGAACCGTGTGTGTGGTTGCATCTGGCAACCAACCTCGGTCCAATAGCTCATTGAACACTCTTTTTGCTCCCAACATACCACCTCGATCCACATACCCCCTCATGATCGTTGTGTAACTCACCACATTTGCAACCATACCCATCCCTGGCATTTCATCCAACACCTTAACAGCACCCTCCACGTCATTCTTCTTACACAAAGCTTTTAATAATATATTGCAAGTAAATACATTGGGTAAAATGTTGAACCTTTTCCGAGAGTTCTTGAACATAATGTATACATAATCATACTTCTTATTCTGAACCAATGCATTCAGTAAAGTATTAAACGATCGAACTGACCTTTCGACTCCATAATCATTCATTTGAAGGAATACCTTGATCGCCTCTTTGGGTTTGCTGGCAATACCATAGTTTCGAATCAGCGTCATAAACAAACTTTCGTCACATTTGATGTTTGAATTGCGTAATTCATTCAGAAGAGAGGGTATGGGATCGAAAGCTCGTAGGCGGGAGAGCTTGTGGACAATGGAGTGGTAAGTTTCGTAATTATGGTGGAAATTTGGATGGTAATTTCCAGCATAGTGGAAAATTTGGAGAGCAAGGTCGAGATTCTGCTGTTGACTGATGATGGAGCAGAGGCGCTTGGGGGTGAGCCTTTGTGGCCAGGGTTTGATGGGGGTGTGACTGTGTAGGACTTGAGGAGTTGAGATTTGGTTTTTACCTCGGAGAGGAGGTGGTGGTGGTGGTCGGCGGATGAGACGGTGGTGACTGGGTGGAGGGACGAGAGGTTTGCGGTGGTGATGTGGAATTGCTCCTATGATTCAGTGAAATAGCAACATATCTGTATCAGTGCAGAGCAGAATGCAAAAGAGTAGTGCTCAATTTAGGTATTGAAACCAATATCGAATCAAGCTTTCAAGTGCATTCATGTGGTTGATGCTAAATAAAATCAAGAAAAAGAAAAAGAAGACCTTGCGAGAACGAGTGTGGAGTTGATAAGAATCTTATCACCATCATCTTGGAAACCTCTGATTAGAACACAAACATCAAATCCAACAAATTAAGGAAACAAAACATAACAAGATTCCAACTTTACATCAATTATCGGAAATACCCAGAAATCAGACAAACCTGAAAACAGCTGAATTGGACGAAATTGTTGCCTGAATAAAAAACCCAAGAAAGGAAGTTACTAAACAGAGGGAATGAATTTGCATTGAATTGAAGAAAGGGTATAAAAGTGTGTACGAGCTGGAAGTAGGAATGATGCTTGAGGTGGGAATTGGCTTCGATTGAACTGACTAGAAGACGGGTCGGCGCCGCCGCCGCCGCCGCGCCGCCGAGCTGCCCATTTGCCGCCGGGGTCAATATTCCATTTCCCTATTTCATTTCATTTCGAATCAGAATTAGAGAAGGTGGGCTTCTTCTGGTGGGCTTCTTCTGGTGGGCTCTGGAAGTGATGAAGATAAATTGGACTTATAGAAGCCCAGCCCATTTACAGTTATTAGAGCCCAATCTTCTCCTCGTTTATGGATCATTCTAGTACATTCATGAGCTCCATTCAGCTCTGGTTTCAGAATTTAAGCTATTGAATCATGAATGGGCCCGGCCTGCTTACAATTCAATTCTAAACATAAACAAAAAGTGTCATATCTTTTATTTAAAAAATTTCTAACTAAAATTGATTATGTCAATGCCCTAAAAATTTGAGGTTATTACATTCACTATTTCCCCCTCAAATTGTATATATAAATACCAAAAAAAAAAAGCAAAATTTGAACAAACATGAATTTTCTTTATATTATTAGTACTATTTCATATCCAATCAATAACCCAAAATGACATTAAATGAGGACTCCCACAACACTTTATATTCACCCATCAACTATTGCACCATCAAATTGATAAAAATTTAATGTATCCACTATCCACAAGTGAATAGTGACATGGTATTGAACATAATCTTCAAAATGAATGGTGTGGGATCTAGTACAGTGATGTCTCAATCCAAGAAAAATGACTTGGCCCAAATATGAACATAGTTGTCTCAATCCAAGAAAAAAGAATGGGCCCAAATATGAATTGTATAGGCCCCATTGATTTTGTAGTGTTCAAAAGTTTTAATATATAAACACGTGCCATTCTGTGCATGTAGGCAAATTCACCGACACTTCCCACTATAAAATATCCCATCTAAGTCCACTATATTTTTTTTTTCTTGAATTTACTAAGGTTGATTTTTTGTAAAAATATTTTCATAATCACTTTGGCATAAAGATTACTTGTACTTGTATTTTCATACTAGTGAAAGATGTACAATATGGTAGAAATACACAAATTTATTGTAACACATAAATTTAATTATGAGAAAATGTATACTTATATATATACTACCTCCGTCCCAAAATAAATGACGTTTTAGCAACTAAAATTTGTCCCAAAATAATTGTCGTTTTCGTATTCCAAAGCATATTTACATGCAATATACCAAATATGCCCCTATTTACTCATCTCAAATTAAATGTATTAAAGAGATAAAAGTTCCTCATTAATTAAACTTAAATAGGGGTAGATTGGACTTTTTATTACATTTCTTAATATATGTGCAAAAGGCTAAAACGTCATTTATTTTGGGACGGAGGTAGTATATGATAAAAATTAATGAGGAGGAATGAATGGTTAGATCCTATCCACTCAAAGTGTATAGACAAATTGGGTGCATTGCGGCGGATGTATTATAGTAAATGTCCAAAGAGTTTAATGAGTCATCAAACTTGGGCTCTCTACATCAACACTTCCACGTGATTGAATATAACACTTATCAAATTCTACGTGGACTTGCCTTCTTTTTATTCGTTGTTATTTTTACATCATCAAACTTAATTAGTATAAACCCGGTTTGTTTCTATATTATGGTGTTCGTGGTTGAAAAACGTTAAAACGTTCACAGTGGATAACCTTAATATGTCTATCAGTGATCGACTTTTTGATAGATTAAAGTATTTAAAACAGACAAAACCGAAATAGAAATTGGTTAAAATAATGGGATTCCACAAATTATATAAGTAATGTTACTTAGGAGGGTTAAAGAAGTATGATTTGAGAATGGTCCTCCACGTCGTTAATGCAAGGTGCGATAGGGCAATCAACTTTCTAGTCACGGTCCCCTCAAAAGGAAACCAATTTAATGTTTTATTAAAATCACGTAAGTGCAATTGAGTACTCACTCCGTCCCTCTTATCTTTGTCATGGTTTGATCACACGGAGTTTAAGAAAAAACTGTTGACTTTGATGTGATGTGTTATTTTAATATTTTTGAGTGTCAATTTTGTAATTAATGTGTGCTTTTTGAGTGCAAAAGTTGTAAAATGAAAGAAATGGAAGGGTAAGGGAGTAAATTTTTCTTTGTCATTTTTGGGCTGACGAAGTTAGTTTGGACAAACAAAAAAGGAAAGTATGCAAAGTTAGCTGGGACCAAGGATGAAAATATCCCGATATATCTTTGATATATCCCCGATATTTCCATTTTTTTATGTGTCCGAAACAAAAATGGGCTGTAACGATATATCACCGATATTTTCATTTTTTGGTAAAAAATTAAATGAAATATCAATAATTATTGGCTAAATATCGATACCCATTTCAATATCAGTGGTTTCAGGTAAAAATTATAGGAAAATTCATGAATATCAAGGAAATATCGGTAAATATCGGAAAATATCGGGAATATATCGGTAAATATCGGTAAATGTAGGGAAAATATCGATAAATATCGGAAAATATAGAGAAAATATCGGTATATATCGGTAAATATTGGGAAAATATCGGTAAATATCGGAAAAATATATGTACCGATATTTCCACCGAAACCGATATATCCATCGATATTTCCGTAAAATCAAAGTACCGATATATCTATCGAAACCGATATTTTCATCCTTGGCTGGGACGGAGGGAGTATTAATTTATTTAGGTGCCTCTTCTAACATTCACTTTCAATTAAAAACGTTAGTGTAGAAATGAGGATGGATGCTTGAGAAAAAGAATTAACCTATTTGACACGTACTAATCATATTTAACTTGCTTTAATTGACAGGTAAAGTACATGACCAAAAGTAAATATTAGTACTATATATATATTTAAAACTTGGAAAACTGTTTTTTTGAAATTTAGTGAAGTAAAAATATATATAGTGGGTTGTGGGGTCCAATCCAAGTTGAGACAAATTAATATCCATCATGAAAATAAATAAATAAAAAAAATAAGGATGAAAAGAGAAGAGAGAAGAGGACAGAATGTCAGTTGGATCTCGTGGAGGCGTTACCGCATGTGAACCCTCCCCTATTTTTGCAGGACCATCCACTTTTCTCAGGGCTATTTCTGTCCTTTTACATTGTCTAATTATCTTTTTTTTGAAAAAGAAAAAAAAATCAATAAATTTGTTGAAGTAAGTCTCGTGTAAAATCATCTCAAAGATAATTTTATATGAAATAAGTTAAACCACAACTCATGCAAGTTTCTGTGTAGATTTTAAAATTCATTCATTCATTTCAAATAAGCCTTCCCAATTGAGATCTATATTAATTTTAAGGTTAATTTTCTCTTGTGATGTTCTGGAGGTGTTGTCCGATTTTGATCATGTTACTTTCTGAATATTAATTTTACCTACAATTGAACATATTTCGGTGAGTGCCACCCATTCACCGCTCAATTCTATAATTGGTAATGTGATTACGACGTAAAGTAAGTGAAATTGAACATATTTCTTAATTATGATAGTAAATTGATAGTCAGGAAATAATGAGACTAAGGCCAAACAACGTCACGGACCAAAAATGAAATTAACCCCGTCAATCCATTCAAAATGTTATTTTCTCATGGTAGAAAACATTTGTCTTCTTAGCTTTTACTTTATGACAATTTTTTCAGCTTTTCAAGATCATGTGTGTCAGTGTGTGTGTATATAAGTGGCGTATAGGTACAGTTATACAGAGCATTTGGGAATGGGAGTATCTTTCTGCAAAAAACCCAGAGTGCAGGGGCATATCTGCAAATAAATATATTTAAGCTGCATTCTCCACTCAATTGCTCTGCAATGGAGCAATCTCCACCATGCAACGACGCCAGCGCCGCCGCCGGAGAAAACCCGTCCCTGCAGAGATGCGCCACGCGCCACCCCGTGTACCGGGGCGTGCGGAAGCGGCGGTGGGGGAAGTGGGTGTCGGAAATCCGGGAGCCGAAAAAGAAGAGCCGGATATGGCTGGGGTCATTTCCGACGCCGGAGATGGCGGCGAGAGCATACGACGTCGCTGCGTACTGCTTGAAAGGCCACAAAGCTCAGCTCAACTTCCCTGAAGAGATCGAGCACTTGCCCCGCCCCTCCACCAGCACCGCGAGAGATATACAGGCGGCGGCGGCGCTGGCGGCTCAGATGGTGGCAAAGAAGGGCGGCGGCGGAGGAGATGACTTCTGGGCGGAGATAGAGCTGCCGGAGCTGATGGAGAACAACGAGTCTGCATCGGAGGTATGGTGTTGGAACTCTGCCTTCGCCGATGATCATCATCATAATACCTTCATGGATTTTGGAGACCAATTTATTTAATTAATATTATTTATACACCTAATTTAATAATATTCTTTATAGAATTAATTAATACTCTATATGTTTTTGTTAATCGATTGTAATTATTTAAATGGATCCTGCATCTCTTCGTTTTAACAATAAATTATGGAAAACATATTTGTACGTATTTTAACCTACATATATATAGTTTCGTCCACACTAAACTTACATTGGGTGAAGTTCATTAAGATTTATATTAATTAATATTTGAATTTATAGCTATATATGATTTTCTTGTTATTTTTTGTACATGTTTTCAGTATAGTTTGATTATTTTGTCCTGAAATTCACCTGTGAACTTGTGTCTAGAAAGTTTAAGTAGAATATTACTACATGTATAAAACTGTAATTGAGAGAAATTCACAATTTGATATATATATAACTATATATATGTCACATAGAGATTATATATATATATATATTTACTCTTTCTAAGAACAAATGGAGAGGAGAATAGCAGAACCCTATATTGTTTTTGGGGAGTTTTATAGGTATAAAACTCAAAGGCTAAGTTAATTATCAACTACTCATGATCAAAAGGATATATTTATTGTTAATTCTAGTCTTGAAGATGAAAGTATCACTTAAAAACCTACCAAAGTAAGATTATGTTTAACATCTTCAATTTAAATCTTTATATATATATGTATATTATATATATATATATATATATCCTACAATGAGAAGAGATGGAGAAAGGTTTGATATTAAATATATATTATATCACATATATAATGCAGTTAATTATGGATGAACCTTTTCTCCACCCCCTCTCTTAGTTCTCTATGATCTTTTTCAAATATATATATATATAGGAATCAAACGTTATTTTAATATTATATTTTTACTAATATATGGGAAAAAAGTGTTTTTAGTCTATGTTTAATTCGATAAATTTTTAGTTCTTTAACTTCCAACTTTTGATTTTTGGTTCTCTATGTTTACCCTTATATTAAACTTTTAATACTCAATCTTTAAAATTTTATTTTTTAGTCTTCTATGTTTATTTTGTTAGATTTTTACTTCTTCATTTTTCAACTTTTCAATTTTAGTCTGCATGTTTAAAAAGTATCAAATTTTTAGTCCTTTTGCCTGTGATAGAATATTACATTTTTTTTCCTTTTAGTTACAATTTAATTTTTTTTTCAAAAAATAAAAGTTTTTCTTCATCTAACAAGTTAAATTACTATTAATAATTGGAAATTCTATATTTCATCTTCTTACAAGTGATTTAGAATTTTGTGAATATCATAAAAAAAAAAGGAAATACTCACTTTTAGACCGGTAACTTACGTGTTGTCCAATTTTGATGCACTAACTTTGCGTTTTCCAATTTTGTTCCCTTAACTATCGATTTTTTTTCCAATTTCAGTCACTTTGGTCGAAATGCTGATGTGGTTGTCGAAATTTGGCTGCCACGTCAGATTTTTCGATGACCACGTCAATAATTTTGGTTGTTCCGATAAAAAGGGACTAAAATTGGAAATTTTAGACAATTGAGGGACCAAAACTAGAAAACGCAAAGTTAGTGCTCTAAAATGGGACAAGACCTAAGTTATGTGACTAAAATCGATATTTTTCCATAGAAAGAATTAACATAATATTGATACTAACATAGATTACATACATTTTCTGTCGAAAATGGATAATACAAAACTAAAAAAATGACATTAAAATCATATTTGACTAGTTTTGTAATTATATCAAATGATATTTTTTAAATATATAAATGACTAAAAATCTAATGAGATAGACACAGATTACTAAAAATCAAAAGTTAAAAAATGGAAGGACTAAAAATCTAATAACAATAAATATAGAGACTAAAAATCAAAAGTTGAAAGTTAGAAAACTAAAATATAATGAGATAAATATATATGACTAAAAAACACTTTCCCCAAATATATATATATATATATATATATATTATATGCATGTATGCTGATGATATTATCATAGTATTTTATAACATGTAACAATATAATTATGTTCTCCAATTAAAGGGAATTATAAAAGGGTTCTATACATATATATAGTAATTCAGTCTTATGGTTCTTCATTATCTGCATACGGCCTCTTTTTCCTAGGTGCTCATTTTGTATGGGCTTTTAGTTTAATGTTTCTATTCAGTGGACGTGGTTATTGGCAAGAACTTATTGAATCCATCGTTTGGGCTCATAATAAATTAAAAGTTGCTCCAGCTGAGTAGCAACTTCCAACACAAATGGTATATTCCTATTGTAACTTCTAATATATATATATATATATATATATATATATATATATATCAAAAAACTAAAAGTACCATTTTATTGGTGTGAAATATGAATTAAAGCAAGAATTGTTCTAAGCCACTTATCACTCATCAGATGATGTGTTTGGCTGAGATATAGGATATATCGGCTACTTTGTATTATATTTTAATTATAAATATAGTGCACATGTTTACTATGGAAAAAAAGCTGTCTTTTCCCCCTTTTCTTTTTCAAAACAATAGTAGATAATTTTCAATATATTCCAAAGAGGAAGTAGCAGCATCATAATCAGTTAGCTAATGATCCTTGTTGCTAACCATATAAAATGAAAATATTAATTTTCGTCCGCTAAATAAGACTCTTTCCACTTTTCGTCCGCTAAGTATGGTGTTTCCAATTTTAGTGTCGTAACTTCAATTTTTTTCCAATTTTAGTCCAATTTTCGCCGGAGGCTGACGTGGCAGCCGGAATCTGCTGATGTGTCCCGAAACCCTAATCCCCAATTTTTTGAGTGACGTGGACGAGCCACGTGGCTGCCACGTCATTAATAAAATTAATCAAAAATAAAAAATAAAAAATCAAAGTGAAAGAAGAAAAAAAAAGGTCTTCTTCACTAATAAAATTAATTGAAAATAAAAAATAATTTAAAAAAAAAAAGGAAAAAGGCATTCTCCTCCACCAAACCCCACCCCCCACCTTCCCCAGTCGGCGGCACTGTGCAGAGAAGCCTTCTCCTCCACCATTTTTTTTATTTTTTATTAATTTTATTAATGGCGTGGTAGCCATGTGGCTCGTCCACGTTACTCAAAAAATTGGAGATTAGGGTTTTGGGACACATCAGCAGATTCCGGCTGCCACGTCAGCCTCGAGCAAAAATAGGACTAAAATTGGAAAAAAATTGAAGTTACGACACTAAAATTGGAAACACGATACTTAGCGGACGAAAAGTGGAAAGGGCCTTACTTAGCGGAAGAAAATTGATATTTTCCCTAAAATGAAATGAAAGTTGCTACAAAGTGAAAATTCAGATTGAACAGGTGGTAATTAAAGTCTATACATAGGCTTCTTCTATATAATTGTTTATATATGATCTACTATACTCAAATGTGCTAGAGTTTTAAAACCATTAAACTTAACTCAAATGGTATCCCACCTTTATAGTATAGATTGTGTGACGATTAGAGTTCGAGCTTTCTAACTAGTCTTTATTATCCGTTTCCTTCCACTTAAAGCTCTAGAGTTTTAAAGTACTTCTTTTAACAGAAAAATGGATGATCCTTAAATGAAATTCTAGGTTTTGCATTTTGAAGTTCACTAGGGGTTGAGTGTAGGAAAGTGCAAACACTTTTACTTTGAAGTCAATTCGTGAAATAGACGTGACATTATATATTTGTGTGTAGTACCATAATAATCCAATGCAAATTAAGTTTAGCAGCAGATTGCGACAAACTCAAATTTTTTGGATATATATTTACTTTGCATATGTGTATCAAGATTATATATATCATCATAATATGCATGGGATATATATCACAATCTAATGTAGGCTTTGTAATAATTAATTCCACAATAACTATGAATAATATTGATTGATTTTGTCCCTTGTTCATGTTTGTAAAGTTTTTTTCGCAATTGGAACCGTGCAATTATTCAAATCATGAACTTATGTGTAATTAATATATTGTCAATGATAATATGTGGATATATATATGTACACGTTTTGTAACAAAATTCAGAAAGTAGAGTCAAGTCAACGGCAAGCAACAAAGTTGTATTTCAATAAGTAGTACCAAATAATTCAATAAAAAAGAAGGCAATTACAAAATAGTATGATCCAACCATAACTATATATATATATGCCCTTTGACCAATACTAATTCTATTTTAATTATCTCTCTCATTCATGTTATTCTCGTTTTCCTTTACTATTCTAAAGAATAGTTACAAATTTTCAGTTAATTATACGTGTCAAGATTTAATATATCAATGTTAAAACAATAACCTATGAGGGCATATATATATATATATATATATATATAAAGGCATCAAGAATATTGTTTTAGAGAGAGAAACTCCAACAAGAGGTGACATGATTCTCTCCGTCGTCATGGGAGAAGAGAAGGATGAAAGAGAGCCACTCAGCTTTCCGTTTTTACCCCTGCCCGACCACCGGTCGGGCACGGCAACGCCACCGCTCCAAACCCCGGCTTCAGTGCCCTTCAAGTGGGAGGAGCTGCCCGGAAAACCCATACCCTGCACCGACATCATCGTCCGACCAGAACCCGCCAAAAGCTTGGAGCTTCCTCCATGCAGGACATTGGAGCATGCAAGCAAAATCACCAAAATGCCCTCCCCCACCACCGTTCTTGACGGCCCCTATAATCTGGCCCGCCCCAGGTTCTCTTCTTTCCGGTTGCTAGCACTGAGCTCGAACGACAGCAGCTGCGCTAGTCCTCCGAGCTCAGTGGATATATGTCCAGGGAAGACGAAGAAGAAGAAGAAGAAAAGCTGGTATTTTGGCAGGAGTTTAAGGATCAAGAATGGTGGTAAGGAAGTGGCCGATAGGGGCAGTTTCGGGTTTTCACCCTACTGCGACACCGCCGTTAATCTGAAGATGAGGAGAAATGGAAGCTTTTCCGCCTTGTCTAAACCGGCGACGACTCATCTCTGGGTAATTTCATTTCATTCATTTATTCATTAATTAATGTTTTCTTGCACTATGTTGATCAACACTGTGCTAGCTTAACTTATGGTTTAAAGAATTTGATAGATTATTACAAGATGCCAGCTCTCATGACTAGATGTTTATGAACAGATGAATAAGTGGGCTTAGGTGTGTCATAAATGTAATAATTTGTTTCATTGTCATCCTTATTATAGAAGAAGGGTTGTGTGGCTAATATGAAGCCTTGATGATTATGGCAATTGGAAAATGAAAAGAAAGGGTCATGATCCACTCATGACTTTAATGACACTTTCAACTAAAGATGCCCATATTTTTTCCAAAATTAATCAAGGAGTAGGTAACACATGCTACACTGCTTTTATGTGTTGTTTTGTCAACATGCAGAAAAAAGTATTTGTGGGCCTATCTTGCTGATCAAAGTTATGACCCTGAAAATATCACCTTTTCACATTTATACATCTTCTTTTTTGCCAATTTCATTTGTCTCCAGTACTCATTTTCGTCGGTTTGATTTCAGGTCACATTGCGTGAAACCTTAAAGAAAGCGGTACCATGGAAAAGTGGTAGAAAGTCGAAGAAAGAGGCGTATTGAAGGAGTGCGACGTATAAATAAACGTGTTATGTAATAGAGAATCCAGATCGTCTAATATGGGTGTGCTTGAGAGGGATGGTTCGATTAAGATATTTAGCTTAACATGTATATGTATCACTAGATGAAGGTGACTATTCATTAGTAATGTGTTATCAAATTATTACTAGTTCTGTACATTATAATATCTCAACCTTCTACAATTGAATTTGTAACAGAAGCAAAACATAGTTGGAGTTTATATTAACATAATCAAAAGGCCAAAAACCCAAAGTTGCAAACTGTATCTATGTAAAATCTTGCAAGTAAGAAAAGAGAAGCACATGCAATGTCATCTTTACTCAAATGGACTGCAAATCAAGGTTACTCTAAACATTCCTTCTTGCATGTTCAGTTAGAAGTACATACTCGTCTTCCGAAGAGATCACATATTTCGAAAATTTATTGTCATTTCTGAGCATGATGATGAAAAATGCGAGCCATCCAGCCCGTTTCAACCCTGTTTCTTCCCAGTCACACCAGCAACTACCTGAAAGAAACCATAATACCCAGACTGATTTATTAGTATAGACGAACAAGGGTATTCAATGAACTTAGATATAAAAGACAGCATGCTCCTAACCAACTGAAAGTTTACATACACTGCTACTTTCTAGCACTCTAGCTGAGTCAATTTGTGAACGAAGCCAATGCTAATAAGATCCTAAAAATTGAAATCATGAAATTGATCTTTTGAATGAGTCTCACTATCTTTTCTTTCTTGATTAGTGACTGTATAGTAAGGTATAAGACATCCCCGTAACTTTAAAACCCACAACTTGAATTAACCATCTGGGTTCAAAAAATCAGCATCGATATGGTAGATTATCGTGAAAAAAAATTGGTAGGGTATTATACAGAAATAAGCACCAAAACACTGAAACTCGAAAAGATTATACTCATCATATCTCCATCTGAAAAGGGGCACTATGATAAAGTAGCTTAACATACAAACATGAATGTTTACCAGCATCACAGGTGAAATAGAAGACATTTATGAGAACTTACAAAGAAAGCAGATAAACGAGGAGAAATTCGTGCAGATATGAAATCACTTACTTCATTTAAAGCAGGTGGAGGTACTGGCTTGGATGTTTCAAGAGAATCCAGCATGGGCCTTACTACTGCTGGAAGGAAGAGCCCTGCAAATGTCCCAATACTAAATATCTTAAGAAGGATACATTGTCATCTTCACATACACAAAAGATATTGGCCATCACTATGCACATACGTCGCTTCCATTCGAGGCTCCAAGCAAAACAACATTGACTCGACTCGGACGGCTAACTAGCTACATCCTATCTCCTTAATCAGCAAAAGCATTGATTCACTACCTACATCTTAGATTCATGCTAATACTAAGGACCAAGAATGAGACCATCCACCGTGTTTTCATGCCCTCTATACAACATCACCATCCAAATACTACCAGATATTCAAGTTCTAGTTTTTTTTGCTAAATTAGTGAGGATTAAAAGAACCCATGATTCCATTTCGCAATGCAACATCCGGAACTTCATAGGATGCAGA
The DNA here is from genome assembly GCA_005771605.1 of Scutellaria baicalensis. Lineage (NCBI taxonomy): Eukaryota > Viridiplantae > Streptophyta > Magnoliopsida > Lamiales > Lamiaceae > Scutellaria > Scutellaria baicalensis. The sequence continues at coordinate 54,344,901 of CM016722.1, forward strand.
TCCAGTAATTTAGCAATAAAAGTTCCCCCTTTTCCTTATTTCATTCCTTTCTAATCAGAATTAGGGCTTCCAAAACATGGACAGGAAATCAAAAATTATTAGCTATCCTCGAAAATAATATTTGCCAATTTCAAATTGTGGTATCCGAATTCCTGGTTTCCTACATCTAATTTGAAGAGCAGTTAATAGAATCTACGAGCAGAAGCAATCAAAACCAAGAGAGAGAAGAAGAGAAACTAACCAATCCCGGCGATGAGGCAAGAAGTGGCGACGATAGGCTCTTGGGCCACAAACATTCGAAGCTTTTCCATCACCGGCATCTTTTCAATTGCTGATCTTTGTCGCTCGCTCACTCTCTCTCTCTCTCTCTCTCTCCCCCTAGCAAGCAAGTTCAGTTTTCTTGGACCATAGTGCATTAGGAAATGGGCTTGGGCCCTACTGAAGATGTTCAATTAAATGGGCTTGTTACAAAAGCCCGATGTCCACTAATTACAAAAAAAAAAAAAAAAAAAAGAACATGGATGTCATCTAATGGAAAAAAAAAATTCAAAAAAATATACGTAGAGCAATAAATTCTTCTTCTTAATTTTATTTAAATAATTGCACGGTTCCAATTGCGAAAAACTTCTATTGAACTTTTGAAACATGAACAAGGGACAAATGCATTCAATATTATTCATAGTTGTTGTGGAAAATCATTACTAAGCCTATAATACACACATGCAAAGGATATATATATATATATATATATATATAACGTCTTTTTCACAAAAAACAAAAGTGTTTGCACTTTGCTACACTCAACCCTAGTGAACTTCAAAATGCAAAAACACAGAATTTCATTTCTGAAAGGAGAGAAAAGGATCGTTCATTATATAGCAGATTAAATGCAAGCAATTATATATAAGAAGCCTATATATAGGCATTCATTACCATATGACTACCTTCTCAATCTGAAATTTCATTTTGTAACAACTTTCCTCTTTGGAATTAAATAATATCTACTATTGTTTCGAAAAAGAAAAAAAACAGCTTTTTTCCATACTAGTTATACACATGATAGAGTAGGATGAATCAAAACAAACACACGAAACTAAATTCACAAAATTGTGAAGACCAAAACATGCACATCATCTCACCAAGTTGGTAGCATCCACCCAATGCTCTATCCAAGAAATAATCCGGCACCACCGAGGCCCAAACCTAACGCAAAAACAATCGCGTATGCCAACATTGTACTCACAACGGCTTCTCTTGCCCCGTTTTCTTCTTGATGTCTTCTTCAGTTGCCTACTTCTTGGAGTCGTCCAAGGTAAAGGAGTTTGGTTGTTCTTGAATTGGAAATACATGTTCTCAAGTTGCAGAAGTTGGAGCCACTGTTTGTAGGCAAAGATCTGTGGTGCTTTTCTGAATATGAGCTTCACCACGTCTTCTTTCTCCGCACATGCTTCTTTTGCTGTACAAGGAAAAAAGGTGAATGTATATAACATGATGTAGATATGCAGAAGTAAAGAAAAAGATCGATCATTGGTACATATGTGTCAACAATTTCAAGTTTCAACATGCAGATGCCTTTCTTTCTCAGGTGGTAAAAGTTGTTTATTTATGAAATATAAATGTAGTCAAAGATACAAAGAAGTATGAGCAAAGCTGAAAGTACCATGTGGTGGGAGGAAGAACCATCTCCATGCATCATTATATAATCTCTTATGGTGCTATCATATCTTCCACATACACCCCTCTCTCATCATTGATCAAAGCATAATAAAACAAGGATTCATTTCAACTCTGAACAGCATTTTCTGACAAAACTCTTTCCAAAGTGACACCCACATTGTCATGGTCAGTAACAAATTTGTTCACTAAAATTCTCCAAGAATCCGATTTAATACTTGACCCAGCTACACTAAGCACATTCACGATATCTGCTTCACATCCAAACTTGCAAAGCCCTTCAATTAAGATAGAATATGTGGATTCATTTGGGGGGCACCCTTTATCCAACATCTCCTCCAAGAATTTGATCCCTTCCTTCACGTAACCTTTTTTGCAGAAACCTTTAATCAGAAGGTTATAAGTGAAGGAATTTGGAGGGCAGCCCCTCTCCACCATTTCATCCCATAACCGACCAGCCTCGCACAACTCCCCCCTCTCACACATTCCAGCAATAAGCATATTAAATGTCAGAACGCTAGGAATGGAACCCCTCTCAAACTCATCAAACAACCTCCTTGCTTCCCAAATCTTCCCTTCCTTGCACAGCCAATGTATAAGTGTGCTCAATATCACATTATCGGGAGTGCAGTTCTTGATCAACAATATCTTCCACAACTTGCAAGCTTCGTCAGCCTTCCCGTCTCTGCACAATGCATCAATCACCCTACAACATAATGCGGAGCTAGGTACATACTTCTTGTCAAGCATATCACTAATCATATTGACAGCTTCCCCGGATTTCTTTTCCTTGCACAACGCCTCAGTCATAACACTGTATGTAATCTCATTCGGCCAAACACCATTCTCCACCATCTCATCCATGACTTTTGTTGCATCAACAAATTGGCCCTGCTTGCAAAACCCATCCATAAGAACCGTGTATGTGGTTGCATCCGGCGACCAACCTCGGTCCAATAGCTCATTGAACACTCTTTTTGCTCCCAACATATCACCTCGATCCACATACCCCCTCATGATCGTTGTGTAACTCACCACATTTGCAACCATACCCATCCCTGGCATTTCATCCAACACCTTAACAGCACCCTCTACGTCATTCTTCTTACACAAAGCTTTTAATAATATATTGCAAGTAAATACATTGGGTAAAATGTTGAACCTTTTCCGAGAGTTCTTGAACATAATGTATACATAATCATACTTCTTATTCTGAACTAATGCATTCAGTAAAGTATTAAACGATCGAACTGACCTTTCGACTCCATAATCATTCATTTGAAGGAATACCTTGATCGCCTCTTTGGGTTTGCTGGCAATACCATAGTTTCGAATCAGCGTCATAAACAAACTTTCGTCACATTTGATGTTTGAATTGCGTAATTCATTCAGAAGAGAGGGTATGGGATCGAAAGCTCGCAGGCGGGAGAGCTTGTAGACAATGGAGTGGTAAGTTTCATAATTATGGTGGAAATTTGGATGGTAATTTCCAGCATAGTGGAAAATTTGGAGAGCAAGGTCGAGATTCTGCTGTTGACTGATGATGGAGCAGAGGCGCTTGGGGGTGAGCCTTTGTGGCCAGGGTTTGATGGGGGGTGTGACTGTGTAGGACTTGAGGAGTTGAGATTTGGTTTTTACCTCGGAGAGGAGGTGGTGGTGGTGGTCGGCGGATGAGGCGGTGGTGAATGGGTGGAGGGATGAGAGGTTTGCAGTGTTGATGCATAATTGCTCCCATGATTCAGTGAAATACCAACATATCTGTATCAGTGCAGAGCAGAATGCAAAGGAGCAGTGCTCAATTTAGGTATCGAAACCAATATCAAATCAAATTTTCAAGTGCATTCATGAACTCATAGATGAACAAGGTTTTCAAAGAACTAAGATAGATATAAAACACAGCTACAAGCATGCTCCTAACCAACCGAAACTTTACAGACAATGCTACTTTCTAGGACTCTAGCTGTGTCAATTTATGCATGAAGCCAATGCTAATAAGATCCTGAAAATTGAAATCATGAAATTGAACTTTTGAATTTCAATCTCAGTATCTTTTCTTACTTGATTAGTGACTATATAGTAAGGTGTAAGAAATACCAGTAAATTTAAAACCCACAACTTGAATAGACTAAATTATCTGGGCTCAAATAATCAGCATCAATACGGTAGATTATCATGACAAAAATTTGGATGGGTATTGCACGGAAAGACAAACACCAAAACACTGAAACCTCAATAGATTATACTCATTATATCTCCATCTGGGGTCACAATGCTTAAGAAGCTTAACATACAAAAATGAAGACATTTATGAGAACTCACAAAAAAAAAAAAAAAACAGATAAAAGAGGAGAAAATTATTATATATATATATATATATATATATATGAAATCACCTACATCATTTAAAGCAGGTGGAGGGACTGGCTTGGATGTTTCAAGAGAATCCAGCATAGGCCTTACTACTGATGGAAGCAAGAGCCCTGCAAATGTCCCAATATTAAATATCTAATAAAAGGATATATTGCCATCTTCACATAAACAAAAGAAAGGTCAATGCTAATACTGGCCTGACTGAGACGGCTAACTAGCTACACCATATCCAGCAAAAGCATTGATTCATTACTTACCTCTTAGATCAATGCTAATACTAAGGACCAAAACTGAAATCAAGTGTATTTTCATGCCATCTATACAACATGACTATCCAAATACTGCCAGATATTCAAGTTCTAGTTTTCTTTTTGCTAAATTAGTGAGGACTAAAAGAATCGATGATTCCATTTCGAAATGCAACAACCGGAATTTCATAGGGTACGGACGTAGTAAATTAGCAATAAAAATACTCCCTTTTCCCTATTTCATTCATTTCGAATCAGAATTAGGGCTTCCAAAACATGGACTGGAAATCAACTATGATCACCTCTCCTCGAATTATAGTATGCCAATTTCAAATTGTGGTATCCGAATTCCCGGGTTTCCTACATCTAATTTGCAGAGTAGTTATTCAAATCAACGAGCAGAAGAAATCAAAATCAAGCTGGGAGAAGAAGAGAAACTGACCAATCCCGGCGATGAGGTAAGAAGTGGCGAAGATAGGCTCTTGGGCCACAAACATTGTAAGCTTTTCCATCACCGCCATCTTTTCAGTTGCTGATCTCTCTCTCTCTCTCTCTCTCTCTAGCAAGCAATTTCAGTTTTCTGACCATAGTGCATTAGGGAATGGGCTTGGGCCCTACTGAGGATGTTCAATTAAATGGGCTTGTAAGAAAGCCCTGAAGTCCACTAAGAATATGTTCAATTATGGACCATGCTAACGTTTTTTATTTAGAATTTTATAGGAATAATTGAAATCAAATTTTATAAGTCATCAATAGTATTGCAGTGACATCTTCCTAACTTTCAATACAATTAGAAAAACTTTCAATTCATTCGATCAGAAAATAAAGCAAATTTTATATGAAATCATCTTAAAAGTCAAGATCTATAACTCACATTTCACAATTTATATATAAATTCATACTCTGTAAAATCAATCATCTCATGCACGTTTTTACTGAAAGAAGTGTTGGGTGAAACTCAACCCCATTAATTAAAACTTTACTGATTCTATTCTATTATACTCTTAATGTTTAGTACAAAACGATGATTTACATAAATTATCACAAGAAAATTTACAGGACAAAGCTGGATCATTACCAGAAAAAGAAAAGGCAAATCTAAGATTTACATGTAATAGAGTTGGATGAATGAAAGCAGATACACAAAATTGTGAAGATCCAAAAGCTGCACATCATCTATATCTCACCAAGTTGGTAGCATCATCCACCCAATGCTCCATCCAAGAAATAATCCGGCACCAACGAGGCCCAAACCTAAGGCGAAAACAATCGCGTACTTGCCAACATTGTACTCACAACGGCTTCTCTTGCCCCGTTTTCTACTTCTCGTAGGTGAAGGGGTTTGGTTGTTTTTGAATTGGAAATACATCATGTTCTCAAGTTGCAGAAGTTGGAGCCAGTGCTTGTAGGCAAAGATGAGTGATGCTTGTCTGAATACGAGCTTGAGCACGTCTTCTTTCTCCGCACATGCTTCTTTTGCTACTTTCTCGGCCTCTCTAGCTCGTGTCTGAGAATGCCGTAATGCTTCTAGTAGTTCAGCCTTACTTCCTTCCTCATCACATGCCTTCCTCTTCTCGATCGGGCTATGAATCATGCAGAGTGAGACAGATATAGACATATATATAAACAACATACATACATACATATCTCCCAAATGCCTTATAATAACAAGAATCTGTCATATATAAACTATCTGTTATATGAACAAGCCAGATGATAAACACAAAAACTCATATGAGACGGTCTCACGGATAGTTTTCGTGAGACGCCCATATCCACAATTTTTCATATGAATTGCTAAGTGTGGTCATGGGTTGACCCGTTATCCGTGAGACGGTCTCACACAAGACTTACTCGATGATAAATTACCTCAACAGCTTGTCGATCCGGAGTTGTTGACTTGGGGAAGTGAGGCTGGGCGGGGCGGAGTTGAAGTGATGGTGAGTCTTTCCAATCTTCTGAGGCATGGGAAGGTCACAATTCTCTATAAGGTCGAGCGATCTTTGAGCAACGATTAAAGCCAACTCCTCCGAGTCTGCAGTTCGCCACCACCGAGTACTTCTCTCCGAATCAAAGTAAACATCATTGGAGTTGTTTGAAACTTCAACACTAACAAAACCTTCACCTCTTAGTCCCTTGAAGTCCTCTTGGAATCCAAGCTTCAGAGCATCAGGGGAATCATCCATGAGGTTTCTACACTGGTCATCAAGCCCGGAATCATATCCCTCCATTAATAACCCTTTCTGAAGCTCATAATTAGGTTGCATCTGCAACCACCATCTTGAGCTGGGGGACATATTTGGAGTGAAAGGCAAAGAGTTGGAATTAGGAATATCTTGGAGATTGGGTGTGGGTGTGGGTGTAGGATCATCGTGTTTCGAAGGAGGCACAGAGGAGGAGGAGGCCAATCGTTTCGCATCTTCTTGAATCAAGAATCTATTGGCAGTCCTCTGCCAAGCAGCCCTAGCTTCTGCTACTGCCATTACTCACTCATTCTTAACCACATTTCTACATCCATCCGTACAAATTAAGGACTAATCCCAATAATTAAGCACCAATTATCTCTTGCTTGCTAAACAACACAGCATGTAATTCATCTGCTTCAACACCAAATCAACAAGTTCAAAGCAAACCCATCAAAGAATGAACCATTCAAACTAACTCCAAATCCCTAATCTCAACATTTACCCAATTCAAGAAAGTGAGTCATTGAATACCAAAAGGTAAAAGAAAAGAAAGGGGGAATGCTTGAGCATATCCATTAACACGCAACTAAAAGGAAGAATAATTAATAGTAATAATATATATTCTATAAAAAGTAAAAAGCAAGTCTTGATGAAGACTAAATTATGCAACAAATAAACACACCTATAACTGAAATCATAATCTTCATCAACTAGCAGTTAAGTTCATCACCTCCATGAAGCATCTAGAACTTGCAGAATACATGAAAAGTAAGTAGAGAGAGAGAGAGAGAGAGAGAGATGGGAAACTCCCAAAACAGAATTGGATAAGGAAAAGAGATATATTAACTGGGTTTTGATCCGAATGAATCTTAATGTGTTTGATATCTAAAAAACATGAAAATTCCTCATCTAGAGAGAGAGAGAGAGGAGAGAGAGGGGATTTGGGTGTTAGTTATAATTTGAGTGCAGTTACCATACCAACTACCCCATCCTTGCAATAACTCTGCCTTTTAAGGTTCTTTTAATACATAATAATAATAATTAATACCTAATAACTGTATAAAAATCAAGAGTTAATTGCAATAAAACACACAAACTTTACCTAATTTGCAATTTTAACCAAGTTTTTGAATATTAGCAAATATAACATGAATTTTCATATTTTTTGCAAATTTAACCAACAGACATATTTCAAGTATGCTTATTTTGACAATAACTTTCACAATTTCAAATAACTATCATTTTGAATATTATAAAGTCATTGTTTTATATCGAAACTATGATATTAATTTCAAAAATAAACATATTCGAAAACTGCATATTGGTTAAAATTGCAACAAATATGAAAGTACGTGTTATATTTGCTAATATTCAAAAAGTTGGTTAAAATTGCAATTTGAGCAAAGTTTATGTTTTTTATTGCAATTAACCCAAAAATCAATCATACATTAGTTTATAATAGAAGTAAGACAATATACTCTTAATAATATTGCTTTTTAAGTATACAATATTGCGTGCCATGTCCTTGTTATTATATCTAGTAATTGAATATGTGGGACAACTTCATGAAATTTATAGTTATAATAAACAACTATATGTTCTTTTTAATGTAAACAACCCCACATAGTGGTTAAGGTGATTTAATATTGAAAAATTAAAGATGAAATTATATGTTTTAGTTACATTTGGGGATAACTATAAATACAATGATAGTGTCATAGTGAGAGTGACACATGAAAAGCAAAGTGTTGCAAGAAAAGAAAGCATTGGTCCAACATCATTTGTTATAGTGGAATTACTCTATTAAGTTTGGAGGTGGGTGTGGGTCCCATCCCTTGACTCTATCCCATTAACTGCTCTTTCACAAAAACTCATATGAGACGGTCTCACGGATAGTTTCCGTGAGACGGATCCTTATTACCCATAAAGTGAATTCATATCCATAAATTTTCATATGAATTACTAAGTGTGGGTTGACCCGTCTCACAAAAAAAAATCTGTGAGACGGTCTCACGCAAGACCTACTGCTCTTTACTTTATCTGCATTTGTAAGACCAAAAATTAAAATGAATAAATCCCTTGAGATAATTAAATATTTAATCATCAACGTCTATTGGTTTCATTGGAATTTACTTTTGGATGATGCATGAATAATCAAGATCAGGGATGAGTAGGAGAAGCATCTTTTGTTTTTACTAATACACAAAAATTTGTCTGAGAATTTTCGTGAGTGGATCTATTACCCACGATTCAAACTCATGTTCATCAATCTATATGATAATTTTGGAAAATGAATAGTGGATTGACCCGTCTCATGTAACATGATTCGTGAGACAATTTTAAACGAGTAAATCACAACACTCTTTCAAACTCGTTTGTTTGTTAATAAAATGAAATCTATGACTCTATTCTATGTGCCATTTCTTGCCATTTTCTACCCATTGGAAGTAGTACTAATATTGGTGAAAAGAATGATGACACGTGTGAGCTATGGTGGGGCTATCAGCTTACTCAGCCTATGCATGTTCACACGTGTCCACTTGACTTTCGTCATTACTCATCATCATATTATGTACCCCTCAATCTCAAAATAGATGTGGTTCAAAGTTTTCTATAAAGATTTAAAGGAATTACAACATATTATGTTATCATTTTTGAATGGAAATCTATTCAAGAATAAAAAGATGGTGATTCTGTAGTATATCAGGTGTATTAATATACCAAACTCTCTACCATTTCCAACCATTAGATTCAAGAACATTGTTGACTTTGATCTTACTAATCTCAGATCTGATTGCATAAAATAAGTAAAGAGTGACCCTAAAAAGATAGTTAGAAAAATGATTAATCTGTTTTGATAAGAAAAGGATAGAGATGATTTTTTTTTTAAAATACTCTAAAGAAAGAGAAGATGAGAAGATTGCTCAAAGACGTAATTTGTGGAGATATTTGGAGTGGAGGGATGAAAACTTAACTTGTGGACCATAGTAAAGTTTTCTAGAAAATACATGTTTGTTAACTTAAAATAATTAAAACTTACTAATAAGTTCTGGGATGATATTATAATTAATCTATTATAAAAAAAGAATGTTTATTTAGCAAGTTTTGAAATTGATCTTATATCAGTTTAGATCATTATAATACATCTCTTGTCTTAACATTAATGTAATTCATACTTTACACCATAAATGTTACAAGAATATAGTTGGATAAAAACCATTTCTATTGATTACTAAAAGACTAAAATTTAATGACTCGACAAGAAAGAATGTTTAGAAATAGCGGTAGATAAAAAATGAGGGTTTGAAACAAGTTAATGTCATTTTTCTTTGGGTAAAATCAAAATTTTATCTCAAGTATACTTGATTTAGCACTTTACTATATTTTTTTTTATGTTTTCGTTTTGCTATATAAAGTATAAGAATTTTAATTGTAGGTTAGAATATTTCCGATTGTCACGTCATAAAATCTAGCCGGAGGCTTTTCAAATGCATTTCAATTTAACACTTTACTATATGAACTTCAAATGTTTTCACTTCATTGTATAAAATACGTAAATTTTGCATGTTATAATATTTCTTAGTCACGTTGTAAAATCCAATCAAAAACAGTTCACATGCCTCCATCTAATCATGAAAGACAGGGATATATTTGTTCACTTTTGACGACCATCTTTGACGACATGAAAATCAACATTTTTTTGAAATGCACCTACCATTTTGATAATATAAATTCTAATTGAAGATGAAGAAGGAAAACAAAAGATTAAATAATGAAGGTATTGTAACTTATATCATCAAAACAAATTTACTCCTCTAAAAATCATGACATGATCATTTTCCAATAAGATTTTAGAACCAATCATTCGAAAATATTGTAATATGCAAAAACCGTGAACTTTATATACTAAAACGAGAACTTTTAAAGTTTATATAAAAAAGTGTTAAATTTATATGCACTTGAATAATCTCAGATGAGGTTTAATGACGTGACAACCAGAAATATCGTAACCTACAAAATTCTTATATTTTATATAGTAATATAAAAACATTTAAAAATAGTATAGTAGATGGCTCCATGTTTATTCTTATCTTTGTAATGATTAATTTTGTTAACAAGAGTAGCAATCAATTTTTGGTATAAGCTTGTGGATTTAAGCTAGAATTGGGCCCAATTTTGTATAAAATACGTAAATTTTGCATGTTACAATATTTCTTAGTCCATCGTAAAATCCAATCAAAAACAGTTCACATGCCTCCATCTAATCATGAAAGACAGGGATATATTTGTTCACTTTTGACGACCATCTTTGACGACATGAAAATCAACATTTTTTTGAAATGCACCTACCATTTTGATAAAATAAATTCTAATTGAAGTTGAAGAAGGAAAACAAAAGATTAAATAATGAAGGTATTGTAACTTATATCATCAAAACAAATTTACTCCTCTAAAAATCATGACATGATCGTTTTCCAATAAGATTTTAGAACCAATCATTCGAAAATATTGTAATATGCAAAAACCGTGAACTTTATATACTAAAACGAGAACTTTTAAAGTTTATATAAAAAAGTGTTAAATTTAGATGCACTTGAATAATCTCAGATGAGGTTTAATGACGTGACGACCAGAAATATCGTAACCTACAAAATTCTTATATTTTATATAGTAATATAAAAACATTTAAAAATAATATAGTAGATGGGTCCATGTTTATTCTTATCTTTGTAATGATTAAGTTTGTTAACAAGAGTAGCAATCAAATTTTGGTATAAGCTTGTGGATTTAAGCTAGAATTGGGCCCAATTTTCAGACATTTAAATTGGTTAATGTTAATCACTTACTCTAGTAATCGCATATTCAATTAGCATAGCAAATTAGACAAGAAAAATTTCATCAAAAGGAATTCTTGACTTGTCTATCTGAAAGAAAAACATGTTTCATCCCAAAAGTAATCTAAACATGTAGATATTGAACAATTATTCTATATAACTATATGCATCATCAACTGCTTCCTTTTCTTTCCTTGTTTTCTCTTGGAGATATGAAATAGCAGAAGATCAAATCATTGAACTCATGACAAACAAACATGTATTGGATGGATGGAGGTGAAAATGGAATCTAATCAAGGGTTCACTTTCTCTCTACTCCAAAGCTTCTCCCCATCAGTGCTCACTTGTGAGCTAAATACTAGCCGTTCGTTCTTCTTCAAATTCAGATAGTCGACCTGCAATTGCAAACAATGCATGAGTTGTTCAGACCAGATCAGTTTACGGTTCTGGTTTTCCAATTCATCATCGGAATCACTTCACCTGGCGAGGGTCCAAACGGAGGAGACAAAATGAAGGAACAGGCCCCGTAGAAGGGTCCAAAGAGGGCATCTCAGTTGCAGCTTCTTCAATGGCAGGGAACCCCGGAGCCGGGCCCATATACTGCAATCTTGATCTAACAGAACACCCAAACCAAGATTTCTCTCTTACCTAACATTACAACTTTAACATATCAATTACACTACAATGATCATCATGCTTCAATAGTATCTATCAGCTATGATCATTCTATATATATATTCTTCACAATGCAGAGTTATGTAACCACCTCGAGTTTGAGAGGATCGGGGTTCGTCCCGTCTATCACATCCATCACGCCACTAATGCGGAATTGCTCCCATGATTCAGTGAAATACCAACATATCTGTATGAGTGCAGAGTGGAATGCAAAAGAGCAGTGCTTAATTTAGCTAACCAAACCGATGTCGAGTTAAGGTTTCAAGTGCATTCATGTGGTATTATAAGTAAGTATACCTCAGCAAAAGAGCAGTGCTTCAGATCATCAATCTGCAAAAAGATTTAAGTTAAACAGTGGTGACTAGACTAGTTTACTGGTCTGGATCTTCTACCAAATTTCATTGTTTTTATTTGTTAGAATAAACAACACAATGGAGTATGTCATATGTGATTATGACTGAAAATTCAAACAAACTATTCCATCTCGATTCGATACCAAACAAGCTTGAACATATTTATGCGTATGAAAAAACCTGAAATTCGACTACAACTCAAGCTCGATATATTACTATAAAAAAAATGTAAAAATATCAAACTACTCGAGCTCAACTTGAATTCGGCTCATCTAAAGCTTGATTCGCTCAGTTATCAAACAAGGTCAAACATAAATTTTAAAGTTTCCATTACATTTCAAAGAAGCTTGAACAACTATGCGTTCGATTCAAATCGTATCATTTACAGTACCGCATGTGATGTGTTGGTTAGCATTTTCAAGAAAATAAATGGAACTTGGAAAGATAAAATCTGCAGAAATTGATGATGCTAAATAAATGAAGAAAAGAAAAACGAAGACCTTGCGAGAACGAGCGTCGGTGTTGATGAGAATCTTATCACTATCATCTTGGAAACCTCTGATTAAACTCAACAGATTAAGGAAACAAAACAAAGCAAGATTCCAACTTTACATCGATTATCGCAAATACCCAGAAATCAAACAAACCTGAAAACAACGGTGCGATTGGAGGGCCTGGAATTGGACGAAATTGTTGCCTGAAAAAGACCCAATAAAATAACTGAAAAGAGGGCATGAATTAGCAGTGAAATTGAAGAGAGGGTATAAAAGTGTGTACGAGCTGGAAGTAGGAATGATGCTTGAGGTGGGAATTGGCTTCGATTGAACTCAGTAGAAGATGGGTCCACGGCGCCGCCGAGCTGCCCATTTGCCGCCGGGGTGGGTCACTATTTGAGGTGATGAATTTGATGAAGCCCAATTAAAGTGAGGCTTACTTCTTTCTTTGTACTCTGTTTGAGCTCATTTATTGTTTTTTGCATTAATTAATAAAATCTAGTTTATGCATTTTTAAAAAAAGAAAAAGGGAAATGTTTAGTTTTGTCCAAGAGATGATTGTAAGAGAAGAAAAGGAAATGCAGTTTCTTTCCTGTACGATGCTCCAAGGATGGAATGACCTCACAAGTTATTTTAGGGAAATGTAGGAAGCTGAGATAGCCATATAACTTTACTTGACTACCAACTATTTACAGCAACCTAGCCAAATACACTATCTTTGATTGGGAAACATACCACATATTCCCACTATATATATATACACCTATCAATGCTCATCAAATCAAGAACCAACGTCTCCTTCCTTCCCACTTCAATGGCGAACCAAGGCGGAGGATTGGAGTGGAGAATCAGCTTTCCTGATGGAACGTCGAGGATTTTTGTATCCGAGCGTTGTGGGTTTGTCATGGGATTGTCACAGGCTTGGAGGATTGGAGCCAACGATCCTTATAAGTTGATCCACTGCTGTAAAGTAGGGGCGGCTCTTTGTCTCGTCTTGCTCTTTTATTACATGAGGCCTTTATATGAAGGAATTGGAGGGAATGCTATGTGGGCTGTTCTCACCGTTGTTGTTGCATTTGAATATACTGTTGGTATGGAATGGAATTACACACATGTTTGATCCATCCAACCTACCTTATATATATTAACAGCTGCTAATATAATAATGCAGGTGCCACCATCTGTAAATCCCTCAACAGGGCCACTGCAACTCTCTTAGCAGGAGCACTTGGTGTTGGTGTTCATTGGATAGCTGACCGGTTTGGACAAAAGTCTGAGCCCATAATTCTTCAAGCCTCAGTTTTCGTCTTAGGTACGTACGTATTTGTAAGACCATCTCAGTAAACACTAACCTTACCTTGATCCGTTTTCATGCTTTGCAGCTGCTCTTGCAACTTTCTCTCGATTCCTTCCACGAGTGAAAGCACAATTCGACCATGGGGCGCTTCTCTTTATCATCACCTTTGTCCTCATTTCTGTTTCTGGGTATCGTGTGGAAGAGTTGCTCGAACTGGCTCATCACAGATTATCCACTATCGGAATAGGGACTTCCATCTGCATCCTCATAAGCATGCTTTTCTGCCCTGTATGGGCAGGAAATGAGCTCCACAATCTCATCAAGAATAACATGGGAAAGCTTGCTGATTCTTTGGATGGTTAGTATAACACATTATACTTTCCCAAAAGAAAAAAGCATTCCATTAACTTTCTGCTAAAAACTGCAGAATGCGTAGCAGAATACTTCAGAAATGATGCGTACGAGAATGAAGCTTCTAAAAACATATTGATGGGCTACAAGTGCGTACTCAATTCCAGGGGGGGTGAAGAATCCCTAGTATGTTTTCTTCTTCAAGAACATACTCGAACGAAATGTATCAAAGACAATGAGGGTTTAAAAAGTTTGTGTTATTCTTCTTACAGGCTAATTTTGCCAGATGGGAGCCTTCACACGGGGTCTTCAATTTCGGACATCCATGGCAAGAGTATCTCCAGGTCGGGGATTCACTCAGAAGCTGTGCTTACTGCATCGACGCTCTTCATGGAATCATCATCTCAGACACAAAGGTGGTAATAATCACATCGTTTAAGCAATAAATATCTTAGGCTATTGAATCTTGATTTTGAGTTTCCAAATGCGCAGGCTCCCGATTTTCTGAAGAAGCATTTTAGCAAGTTCTGCATAAAGCTGAGCTCTAGTTCCTCAGCAGTGTTAAAAGAACTGGTGGTGGTTACCAATACAATGGCAAAATCACCCAAGATAGATCTAAGAATTGAAGAAATGTGCAATGCAGTTAAAGAAGCACAAATGGCTCTAGAATCACTGTATAAGCAACCAATTGAATCAGAATATGAAGAGTCGAATGCAAGTCCCACTAATGTATCATTTGTAGAAATCACCCCCTTAGTCACATTATCAGCATTGTTGGTAGAAATATCAGCAAGAACAGAGAAAATAGTAAAAGCTGTAAATGTACTGGCAAAAAAAGCAACTAGTTCAGAGATGGGAGTGTAAAAAGATTTGAGAAAAAAGCCAGAATCCCCATGTTATATATTAGACAATAGAGTTTATGTGTGTTTCTTGGAAGCCCTTCAAATCATAACCAACAAAAAGACTAAACTTCAAAGAAAAACTCCATTGCTAGCAAATTGCAACATCTGTGATCACATTCACATATTGACAGATGAAAATGCAAAGCAGATCATATTTCATCTAATAAGTTGCTGGTCTGAAATTGCATTTTCAGCAGCCACTTCTTCGGTATCCACCCAACCTTGATTCTCAGCCAGGTCCTCCACATTTACCTTGATGATATCAGTTCGAACACCAATATCAGTCGCGTACCTGCTCATGCAGTACATACCCGCTGTCACTGTAGCAACTCCCACTGGACTAGGCAGAAGCAGCTTCAAAGGGGAAGAAAGAAGAGCCGCCAAAGGTGCACCAATCACAGAGGAAGCTTGTCCGCTTCTTCCAACACCCAGTCGGTCGAGAGTGAGAAGTCCTGTTTTGCAGTACAAGGTGAAATCCTCGCAGTTGTTTTGAAAAACATCATAGTTCCCAAAACCATTCTGAAGCAGATACATGGCTCGATGAATGACTGTGTCAGCTGGATCAGATGCAGCTGTTGTGCATGTTCCTCCACGTACTTTAGCAATGAAAACAGAAGGGCTAACTCCATACTCAAAGCAATAAAGAGAACCATTACGAAGGAAGCAATCTAGACAGGAAAGGACGACTCCGCTACTTGGCTGCCTGAATCCACAGTCAGGAAAAGTCGGACATTCTGCAGTTTCACTGTATACTTCAGAGTTGGAACTCGAAGAGCCTTCAACACGAGTGAAGTGAACTACTTTACTACCCCCAACAAAGATACCTACATAATCAGAAACTAGTTGTCTTAGCCAGGTAATAGCCAGCTAATTAGTATCCTTTCTGAATCTGTTCATGAGTAAAGTAAGCACAAGATTCTTACAAACAAGGAAATAACTCAAGTTCACAGTGAAGAATGGATAAATCATATATATTTTGGCTGTTATCCAACAGCATAACCTGTACCTAGACTCTACACAACATACAAGCAGTTAAGGTGTAAACAAGAAAACGGCATGCTAGGAATTACTGATCTCCAATCTATTCCCAAGTGAATGAAATTACTCCATCAAGAAATGAATGTTTATCCATGCATCTAGACTACTTCATTTTAGTAAAACACGATTTCTCGGTAGGAAACCTAACAGCTGTCAAGGTTGCTTTCAGAAACCGAAGGCACTATCAAAGACAGTTCTCATATTTGGCCTATCCAACTGAAATTCAAGATTGCATTCCAGTGTAGTATTGTTCTTCGTTTATAATGTCCATCATCAAACATATGGGATAGTTACACCAATCAAGACATACCAAAATAAGAAGAAAAAAAATTGGTATCCTAGTTTGTGATAGTTTATCCTCCAAAATTAAACCAAAAGGGGAAGCTGAAATTGGGAATCTTGCAAAGATAAAGAGTCAACTTTGAGCATTGATGAGTGGGAAGAGGGCATGATTGGATCCAATGTATATGGAGAATCAGAATCCCAGTTCAGCATAATTGATGTTAACAGTTTAAAACCTATCCAAATTGTAGATAAATTATGAAATAATTGTGGGGGCAAATCAAGATAAGAACTAGACATTAAAGTTGAAATGATAAATGTAAAGGGCATAAAGTACAATCAAGAACAATTGAGTAAGCAAACTCTACTTAAAAATTCAGTAATAAATTGAAAACAATTCAGCTTTCTTTCATGTGCAAGATAATCATCATCATTATATGAGAGAGAGAGAGAGACCATGATGAGAGTAAGCAAAGACTGCTCTGTATGTGTAGATATGATCCCCAGGCTTGATCTCACTCCTCTCCACTTTGTTTGTGAGCAGACCCATCTCTCTCTCCTCTCTCTCTCTCTCTGAATGCCCTTAAAAAAGAAACAATTTTTCTGGAAAATGGCTACTACATTGACAGCAACAGCAACAGGAAGGATTGAAGAACTACCCAGAAAAGGAGAGGCAAGAACACAACAACTGATTCATACGTGGAGGGCTGTGATTGGTTAGAGAGAGCATTAGCTCAACAACTGTTGCAGATTATGAGGAAAAACACGTAATCATTGGTACTCCCTCGGTCCCGCTCTATTTTACCTATTTTTCATTTTTATTTGTCCCATCTTATTTTATCAGCTCAAAAATGGCAAAGAAAAATTTACTTTCTTACCCCTCCATTTCTTTCATTTTACAACTTTTTCACTCAAAAAACATACATTAATTACAAAATTGCCACTAAAAAATATTAAAATAACACATCAGATCAAAGTCATACAGTTTTTTCTTAGGTTCCGTGCCGATCAAAGTAGATAAAATAACCTGGGATGGAGGTAGTATTATATTACAGACCTGAAGCTAATTCATGTTTGTTTTTTCCCCCTTTTTTAGTCTTGGTCGTTTTATTTCATTTTCGGCAGCTAACTGAATTTCTTTCAATTTTAATCCTTTTTATTAATTAAAATAACAAAAGCTATCATAATCACCAACCAACATCATCATCATAATCTAGAAGATGATTGTAAAAATTAAAAGCAACATTATTTGTTTACTGAAAAAGTAATAATTAAAGCATGCGAAATCTTACCCATTTCAAGATTGAACTGAAGAGTAACTATTTGGGATAAATAATTCAATTGCGGGGATAGCTCAGTTGGGAGAGCGTCAGACTGAAGATCTGAAGGTCACGTGTTCGATCCACGTTCACCGCAATATTATTTAATTTTTATTAATATTTTTGGCTCATTATTATTATTCTTCATAATTTGTCTGGGGTAATTGCGTGAAACCCCCTCGTGTTATAAAAACTTGCATCGGTCCCCCTTGTATGAAGGAAATTGCATGATTTAGACTATCTCCAACCCTATAACTCAAATTTTGACTCAAATCTTGTTTTTGCCACCAAATTTGCCACCATCTCCAACCCTTTAAACTCAAATTTGAATATTCTCTTACAATATTCTTAATTTTTATTTTTTAATTTTCTTTAATATCAAATATTTGTTTATTTAAGTTCATAAAAAAATTAATCATATCGATTTCAGTTATAAAAAAATATTTATGAACTATAAATCTTATTAAAAATGCCAAAATTATATTATAAAATTCATCACATATACATATTAATAAACTAAAGTAAATAATCTAGTCATACAACACAATGAAATTAAATTACATATAACAAGTAAATATAAATTATATAATGATCATCACTAACATTCAGAATTACACCATTTTTCTCAAAGATGATTATCATTAATATTTCGTACATTATATGATATTTTATTATATTTCTATTAGTTATAATTTGTGTTTATATCTAATAAATTATATAATCTACAATATAAAGTTATCCTTATAAATATATAAATTATATAATGTACCAAATAGCAAAGGTTTGTGTCCTTTTATGTTGAATTCCTGTTGTAAACTAAAAGGACAAAAGAACTAATTATTATTATTATTATTATTCTATTATTACACTTTCCTTTTTTCATAATCATCATACAATTCTACGATATCACATCCAGAGACATCGATTCTTGTTATTCATCCAATGTAATACTATCAAATTGTGTCATTTTGTGGACTGGAAACAAACAAAATTAAGATCCCTCAAGTTGTAGAATTAAAATAAAAGAAAGAAGAAAACAAAAACCCACTATTCTTAAATACAAATTACTTTTCAATTAAAGATTTTAAAAAAGAAAAACAGAAAATTGTATAGTATAACGTGTTGACGTCACCGTTGAAGCATTTCGGAATCGTGATCGAAGGATCCAGGTCTCTTGCAGCTCTTCAACCGTAACAGTCCATACAACTTCCGGAACTCCTTCGGCATTGTTTCCTTCCAGTCGCTGCCGCCTCCTCCTTCCTCCGTCATCGACGCCGCCGCCGGAGACGACGCGCAGCTGTCACTAGCACGAGCCGCTGCTGCTGGATGCTTTCCTCCGCCACTTCTGCTGTTTGATTGTAGAGCAGAGATCACTGATTTCAACGCGCGGCTCGGCGACGACCGGTTCACTAGCATCAACTCGCTGATCTCCGCCGGGCTCATCGTGGCGCCGCTCTGTAATATCTCCTCCACTTGCGGAAATAATTTGTGCTCCTTCACCCCTAAATAATTGTTGGCCAGATTTTTGAACGAATTGAAATCACACATCGGAAAATAGATGTGCATATCGATTCTTCCCGGCCTCAACAGAGCTGAATCGATTCCGTCTTTACCGTTCATCGTGAAGATCATAATCGTCTCATCCTGTGAGTTCAGTAGCCCGTCCATGAAATTGAGCAGCCCCGACAACGTAATCCGCGCCCTCGATTTCTCCGACACATAACGGTCCAAATCCTCGACGACAATCAGAGACTTGGACATGGTTTGCAGCAGGAGAGAATTGAGATCTGCTTCGTCGGCGACCTGCGACAGATTGAGGTTGTAGACGTCGTAGTTGATCAGATTCGCGGCGGCGGCGATGAAACTGGATTTCCCGGTACCGGAAGGGCCGTAGAGGAGGTAGCTGCGCTTCCAAACGCGGCCTAGCTTGTGGTAGTACTGTTTGGATTTGAGGAACGTTTCCAAATCGTGTTTAATTTTGGCTTTCAAATCCGGATCGACGACGAGCAAATCGAAAGTCGCGGGGTGATTGAACGGAACCGATTTCCACTTGCCGTTGCAATTGTTATGAATCCTGAGCTCTCTCCCCCTAAGCTCGATGTCGTCGGAGACGGTGTGGATGTGTTGGAGGTAGGGTTTGAGAATTCTGCGTCTGTCCTTCTTCTTGATCCTGAGGACGAAGCTCCGGGAAAGAATCTGCCTCTGGTCGTCTCTCTCGACCTGGTTCACCCAGGAAACGCGAGCGCCGAGGAAGACGTCGTGGACGGCCTGGTTGTCGTCGAGGGCCAAAACGATGTCGTTGGGCTTCTTGCCGGAGAAGAGGTTGGTGAAATTGGAGTCCTCCAAGGACGGCAAGGAGTAGAGGTAGAGCGAGACGCGGCGGTAGAAGAGGTTATCCTGGCGAGTTGACTCGTTCGACTCGGGGACTTTGAAGTGCTGGTGGACATGAACTCGGTCTTCCACCCACGCCACCCATTTCCTGACGCCGTAGATGAGAGCGGTCCGGTGAAGAAACAACCGGAGCAGGAACATCAAGAAGACAATCGACAAACATATCCACAACAAATTTACAACAACCATCACCATAAACAACAAGATTTCTGAATTGCAGAGAGATTATGAAGAAAGGGGTTTATGGTGTGGTCGAAGATGATTAAAAAGACGAAAGCATCATCTGGGAAACAAAATAAAGAAAACAGAAATTCGATTCCTAGTGAATTTGGGTAGGTGGGTCCCAATCACCCTAGCCTAGGCCCAAGTTACACTACTTTTTCAGGTTTGGTTCGGCTATATATATATATATATTTTTTTTAAGAGTAACAACTTCTTGTCAACCGTAAAAACAATTAACAATTAATTAGAAATTGTATGTTTAAATATGTTTTAAGACACTTGTAATTTTAAAACACATGCTCATATTTACATATTGTTGTTGGACCGTATTTATGTGAGACAGATCACCCATAACACATATTTCTCACAATACATACAAATTTATGGAAGTGGGTTGGGTTAATGGTAAATAGGATCTCTCTCATGAAAATTACAAGTTTTTGTGATGAGGCTAATTCGGACCAAATTATGATATAAGGGATTTAATTAATCTTGGTTGACTCACTCTTTCTTGATGTGATACTATCAAAATATCTCTTGGGAGTCTTAAAAGAGTCGTATATCAAAGATTTTGTGCATAGGAATTTGCCTTAAAATCGGCTGAATTTAATATGAACAATTTATATCCATCATAGTTCCTAACGAGATACTTTCCAACCAAGAATTGGCCAAAAACAGATTTAGTAAAGATAAATAATTTTAAATGTTAATGAACTGCATTAGAGTACACGGCAGTGGCATTTGAGTTCGATGAGGGGTTGTTGTGGTTGGTTTTAATTATATCTCCTACGCAAACTCCCTTTATTAATCTTTAATTTCATCTCTAATACAACATTTAAAAGTCATGTCTTTTTTTTTGGTTTTCTTTTTCAAAATGAATTGTGATGGACATTTCCAGTCGTGCAAACGCGGCTTTTGCATTATGTTCATACAAAAATAAATCTTCGTGTCTAATAGTGTGCATTAATCTTCACAAAAAAAAATGTCTACTATCCTTTTTATTTTATTTATTGAAGTATATAGCTTTTAGTCTTTGCCAAATGTGTGTGTTTATAAATGGACGAGTTAAAATGCACAAAATAATTTTAAAGAAATTTATTCTATCGATCGATTCTCTTCAAAATCAAGGATGAAAATATCGATATCGCATGTCGTATCGCAACTTTGATTTTACAGATATATCGATGTCGATATCGATATATATCGCAAAAAATTTGAAAAAACAACAGAAATCTTATTAAAATTTTGGAAATTTAATATGAAATTTTAGGGATTATTTTTACACTTCATTACACATATATTCCACTCAAAATCACATTAAAATAATATATTTAAAACTAACATATAGATAATAAGCATTATAAATACTGTTTTTCGAATGAAAAATGATAATATATTACATAATACAAGACAAAATTACTAAAATTACATCATACAATACACTAGTACCAAAAGGATGACCTATGAGGTTCAAACATAGTAGATGGAATGTCATCTTGATCCAAGCAGTACTGATACCAACATATACATAATTAGCACTATTAAAATATTTCTAAAACTAATTATAACAATTAATTGTAAATACACAATTACAACATTACATTTTACGTGCTAGCTTCACTATAAAATAATTAATTGTAAAATTATGATTTTATAATAAAGTTCTATAAGTTAACTAAATGCTTCACCTAACATATACATAATTAACACAATTAAACATATCAATTTACAATATACCAATAAAATGCTAGTTTTATCAACTAAAATGAAAAAAAAGAAGATTAAATTTACATACCAATTCGTAGTTCTTCAAAATGACAATTGAGTGATATATATAGTGGTGCAAGTATTTCCTCTCCAATGTCAATGCCCTATATCCAAAAAAATAAATAAATTAGATACATTAAAATAGTCATAATCTATAAAGTAAATAATTGAAATTAATTTAATCAAAAATGTTGGGAGAGAGTTATTGATATGAGAGAATATCATACCTTGAACCTTAAATTGTATGATAGAAAATGTTCACTTGCCTTCAACATATATATATATATAGAGAGAGAGAGAAATATATCATGCAAAAAAATTAGAAAAAAAAAGAAGTAAATGAAGTAATAATTGGTTAAAGGAATGAAAATTTAAAAATGCCACAAAATATGGCTATATGCGTGAATGAAAGATTGATGTGAGGAGAATATATTACTTTCAATATCAAACACAATACATAATACAAAGTAAGGAAAAAAAAATCACATAGTTCAATTTTGTGAATCAAAATCGCTTATTTTGATATACATGCGATATTTTGTGATATATCCGCGATATTTCCCAATTTACATCCAATTTTATACTACACTGAACCGATATTGATATCGATATTTTGCGATATTTTGCGAAATATCCGCGATACCCAGGAAAAAAAACATTAACACTCAATATCCGTATCGCAATATCCGTATCCGCGATATATCCGCGATATTTCGCGATATTTTCATCCTTGTTCAAAATAAGATTGGATCAAACTCGATACAATTTCAAATTTAATAAAAAGGATTAGACGTTTTTTTTTCTTTAAACTATGTCATTTTACCATTAGCTAATAATTTTTGGTCGATGAAGTCGTTGTGACGAGCCAAATGGAGGAGATTGGATTGCATGATTCACCAAAATGTTGTTGTATACTACTTCAAACTTTTATAAAACCATCTGCAATCTAATTTTATGTAATAATAAAAAATGAGTTTGAATTGTCAATATTATTGTACATCTTACAGATTACATTACATTATATCCATATGAGACATCTCATGCATTATTTTTATACTTATTTATCTCTGTTTATTATTAACCAAGACAGGTAGGTACAATATCTTTATTCACTAATTAAGCTATGAATATTTTACTAAATTACAAATAAAAATTAGGTGCTTTTGTTAAGAATTCAGACAAGTTGATTAGATGATCTCTATTCTCTATCCACCTTTTTATCCCTGGACAATAAATAAATTAGTAACATAATTGAATGAAGGCAGCACTAAGCTGTTAGCTCTGGTCCATTATAATTATATAATCACACTTTAATCCATGATCAACAAATAAATATTCTTCTAAAAGATGATTAACAGCTAATTAAATAAACATGTGGACCAAATTAATGATAATGTCCCTGTGGCCCCTAAGATTTCTGAAACTTTGAAAAGGATCTCTTTTCCAGCATATATATATATATATATCATCAAATGTCTAATTTTTTCCAACCTTCTCAAATATAACACCCTCTTTTGGGCATAGTATAATGAAAGAAGCTACGGAATCTATAACTCAAATTTATTTTTACAAATCAATATTTATTATATGGATCGAGAGTGTAAAATTAAATTCATGAGACGGTCGTGCACAAGAAAAATGGTGAAACAAATTATTAATAGTGAATAAGTTTAGGTGCGTTTGGGTTGATTCTTATATCTTGTGGGACCATAATAATGATATGCTGTCACTAAATAAGAAAAACAGAATATAATACGTGTGATATATATGCTAATAAATCAATATTATTGGGACCAAGTTTTAAATAATGGGGTAAAGCCAATGATAATAGTTAGTATTATTATATTAGGCAAAAACTTGCGTACCCCCGGTGCACCGTACCCCCAAAGGTATTATTAGTTTGGTATTAAGTATATATCCATGAGGTATTATTGGTGTATTCATAAGGTATTAGTGGTATATTCTTGAAGGTATTTGTGGTATACTCATAAGGTATTAGTTGCATATTCATAAGGTATTACATGTATAATTGAAATATATGTTTTAGTGAAGGTATTATTCAAGGTATTACTTGTTACATGTTAAGGTATTACTCATATTACTTAAAGGTATTACAATAAGTGTTTGGGGGCACGGTGCCCCCGGGGCACGCAAGACCTACTCATTATATTATTATTTAAACGTGTGGAGGCCGTGTGAGTGTGAGGAGGAAATTACACTCGCCGTTTCCAACTCATATATAATATTCTTAATGTTGAATCATTTGCCATATTAAGTAGAAAAAGACAACCAAATTATTGATTACGTCATGTATATAAAATGGATGAATTTAAATCTATTAAAAACATTGGGCCATTGGAGTCCCCAATCAAATAGAAGCCCATTTGGATAGCCCATTAGAATTGCAATAAGCCCATTGAAGAATAAATTAATATCTTGGGGCACACGACATAACTATCCAAATCTAAGATGTGGGACATGTATGTAATGTAAGATATGACACGTGGCCACTTCTCCTTCACTTTCATTCTCTCTCTTTCCTAATAATAAACGACGTTGGCATCATTCATGTTTTGTAACCCTAACGGTGTCAGAGACCTGAGTCCCTAAATTTGGATTTAAAGTCAACTTATTCTACACACCTTCTCTCTAACAAAATATTTAGTACATAAAAAATGATGCGATTTTTGTATTATATTCACACGAAAATTTATTTTCAATAGTCGGCATTATTTTTCATGTAATTTTTTTTCTTCATAAAAATGGAAGATAAATATTACGTTGAATTTAACGTAAAGTTGACGGTTGAAATAATTTAGTGTAAATTTCTAAAGCATTGTTGAAATAAATAAATTTTAGGCTCCATTTGGATAGAGTGATTTGAAATTAAGGATTTAAAATGAGTGGAGAGGATTTGAAATCCACCAAAATGACTCCAAAATTAGCTCAAAATGAAAATCATGGATTTCAAATTCATATCTATCCAAACACTACCGGTGGATTTGCTACCATGGATTTCAAATCCCTCCTCAAATCCACCCATCCAAATGGACCCTTAAATTCTTATAAATCCACTGTAGAGATGCCTTATTGAGGGGCTCAGAAGAATAGTCGAGACTTTGAGATGACCAACCATTGACCAACCGTTGACCGACATTGACTTTTGATCATTGATTATTGACTTTTAACTTTGACCGGATCAAGTTAACCAGTCTCGTACAAGAATTTGTCTTTCGTTTAAAAGAGAGGGGTTTAGAGCAACCGTAGTCCGTGGAGTATAGAAGCAAATCTGTCCTCACTTTCCTTATCTCTCTCTCTCATATACTGCAACAGCTGCGTGCTTCCAGAAACTCAGAGAAAGCTGGAAGCATGGCGGCCACACTCAGCCTCCCAAAGCTTGCAAATCTTCCACCAATAATGCCCCAAACTCATCCCAAGCCGCTTTCCGTTCACTGTAAATCTCGCAAAGATCCACTGGATAAACCTGAGAAGCTCCTCAATCAAGCACTCGTCCACCTCAAATCCGCTTCTCTCCCTCTCTCTGCCCTCACATTGCCCTTATTTCTACACCCCCAGGTATGTTGTTCTATCATTCTCTGGCAATTAGATTTTTCTGATTTCAGCATGTGATTTGGTGTTATGAATCGAATGAACAGGACGCAATTGCAGTAGGAGGGGAATTTGGGATTCTCGAAGGGCGATCATTCGCATTGATTCATCCCTTGGTCATGAGTGGCCTCTTCGCCTACACCTTGTACGCCGGATACCTAGGGTGGCAATGGCGGAGGGTCCGTACAATTCAAGACGAGATTAATGAGCTGAAGAAGCAAATTAAGCCTGTCGCTGTCGCTGCCGGCACCCCGGCCTCTGAACCACCGACTCCATCACCGGTAGATGCTCAGATTCAGAAACTCTCTGAGGTATGTATAACGCAAATGAAACTTATGGTTAAACCATCATGTTTGGCAATAGGTGAAGATTGGATTTAGTGTCTGTTGAGATTGAAGTAATGCAATTGATGCAGGAAAGAAAGGAGCTATTAAAAGGATCATACAGAGATAAACACTTCAATGCAGGCTCTATCTTGCTCGGATTCGGAGTTTTCGAATCCGTTTTTGGAGGGTTGAACACATGGATCAGGACAGGAAAGCTATTCCCTGGACCTCATCTATTTGGTGGAGCAGGTATAAGCCATCCTTTTTCTTCTATCTTTATAATGTACCATATAGCTTCTAAAATGAACTATGAACCAGCTTAGGATAAGGTTATGCTCAAATATCTCCATTTAACTTGTTTGGATATAGTATAAGATGGAAGTGAAGTAAACAGGTTGGATATCATATTGCAGTGAATATTTAAGTTGAATATCAAGATTATATCTTGGATGAAGAGCTAACCATTTATGTTTGATGACATTATGGAACAGCCATAACAGTGCTGTGGGCAGCAGCAGCTGCATTGGTGCCAGCAATGCAGAAGGGAAACGAAACTGCCAGGAACCTTCACATTGCGTTGAATGCTGTCAACGTGCTTCTCTTCGTCTGGCAGATCCCTACTGGAATCGACATCGTTTTCAAAGTATTCGAGTTCACCAAATGGCCTTGAATCTATGTACGCCACTTTATACCCCTCTTCTTATTATATGTCACGTGTATCATACGACTAATTGTAAATCACAGCAATTTCTAGCTATCCATCCAGTTTTCTTTTGCTAGTACCTAAATCTTTTCTTTGTTATTATGTTGGGAAAAGCGTGACCGTGAATGGGTTTTTTGGTTTTAGAAAGAATAAACTTTGTGTAAAAAACATTAAAGATAAATGAATGCATTTTAACCGTTGATACTCTAGAATAAATTCCATCCAGCTTTATTCATAATCTTCTTTTCTTCAAGCATTTCCACTCTAGTTATAGTTAAACCACAATCTTTGATTACTAACCATCTTCTTGTAATGTTCTATTCATAATTAGTAATGGCACAATCTTGTATTAACACTAATTCCCACAAAACATGGAATTCTTGGTTATATTAACCTCTGCATCAGTGGAACAGAAAGAGTAGTAATCATTTTCATTTAAAATGAAGAAACTCACCATTTGATTTGCATGAAATCACTATAGTTGCATCGGAACAAACATATAGATTGGGAATCCACGATGCAGAGAAGAAAAGCATTTCTCGACATGGAATTTTGGTATAGGAGATTAAAACATTTAAGAATGTGTTTGTCAGCACCTTTGTAAGTAGAAATAAAAGAAGAATAATTACTTTGCTATTTTAATAACGGCATAAACTTAGGTGAAACCTATACCCGAATGTTTAAAGTGAGACAGCGTTTCGTGAGTGTACGTATAGTAAGAGAAATGGATATTGAGGCGGATTGGATTGCGTGATTAAAGGTTTGGATTTTGAATGGTAGATATGGGATGAAGCAGAAGAGATGCTTAGAAGCAGAAAAGCTTAAGTCGGTAATGTTTTTTTTATCCTCTCTTAATCTCAACTGTATTGCTTCTATTTTTTATCTCCCCTTGAATCTGATGCTTTTCTTACCGTTTTCTCTCCTTCTCTTTCTCATGCAAAAATCACATTATAAATCACCTCTCTTTCTCTCTCATTTCATTGCACCTTTCTTTGGTTTATTTCGACTTTTAGCCAAACTGAAATATGGCGTCCCAACAGCCTCGTCCACCCTGGTTTCGTTTTTCTTCTGTTGCTAGTCGTGCTCCTTCCCCTGCCCCTGCGCTTCCACCTCCTCGTCCCCCGGCTCCAGCTGCCGTCCGAACCTCATTCCCTACTAGGCCAACTCAAACTCAGGAGCCTACCCCCCCACCACCACCTCCTGCCCCTCGACCATCTCCACCAAGAACTCCAGCTAGGTCTCCGGTTCCACAACCAGCTCGACCCCAGGCCCCACCTCCAGAAACCAAATCCTCCCCGACATCTCCTATCCAAAAACAAGTCTTGACAACTTCCCCATATGCTCCACCAGAAGCTTCTAATGCAGCTGCACTAACTATTGGAAAGGTCGATGACAAGACCACCACTCCATTATCTCCGAAAACAATCAAACCTTTTGAAACCATCCCAGCAGAGTCTCCTGAACTCAGGCATTCATCCCCCTTAACATCGCCACCTACTCAACAAAACTCAGATCAGCCAATGATCGAGCAAAAACCAATGCTGGTCGACAAACCAGTGAAGACGCGAGGAGCTCGTAACAATGGTATTGCTTCCAATGGTAAAGTAGAGCCAACATCGAAACATAAGAAAGTGATATCCGATTCTGAGGAGTTAGGGATCAGTGTAATCGTACTTGCAGGCGAAAATGAAGGATCCGTCATGGGATTTAGCCCTCAAAGCCTGCACAAGAACAAAGGAACCAAGCCAGAGAGTTCCAATGGAGAAGGAAAATCCAGAAACAAGGAGCAAACTAATGGTGGAACCACAATGCAATCATATTTTAATAGCAATGTTCAGGGACTAAACAATTCCATCGTCTACAATACTATTTTCCGAAACAACGATCCTGGAATCCACCTCTCTCTCAGAAAGCCCTATGCTGATCGCTCCAAAGACTAAACCACCATGAATAGAGCTCGTGAACTCATAATAAACCTGATCATATGATAGGAAAAGAAAAGTAAGAGGGCATGGAATTAATATGTATATGATTCTCTGTGGAACACAGGTGTAGGAGTAAGACATGGACATCCATCTCATCCTGTTTCTTATTTTGACTAATATATATCGAGTAGTAGCTAGAATATCGTAGCGTACTACACATCTCGGACAGATTTTTGTTGATCAAATAATATTTCCATGTCGATGAAATGTTCAATACTTTCTCTATGTCGAACAAACTTTAAGATAGTAGTGTGTTCTGAGGCCAAAAATCATGGCCAGCACTAGTGTACACATTCTTCTTCTTCTTCCCCAAATGCAGGTATCTAATTGCTTGACAAGAACTTATCCTCGTACCGGAGGGACTATTGACCTTTCGGAGCTTAATATACGCAAGAAAAACAATGTCATGTATTCATTTTCATTTTCATGTACTTTTCATCTTAAACAAGCTAGCTCAATCTGGTCAAGCTCTGACATAGTGGTAGCTAATAAATATGTCCTCGATCGAACCATTTCTTATGACTAAACGAACTTGAAGCCAGCTGATAGTGTGATGCATTATGTTAGAATTCAAGTACAATTAACATTTAGCATCATGCAAGAAGTATAAGACAAAAACGAAAGTAACATAAAGCTGATCATATGGTTCATTCATTATAATATCCTGCATCTGGCCTTGAAAACTATTGAGTTTGCATAAGATGTTTAGCCATTCTGACACACTTGTGACCTCACCTAACATTTTGACCATGAGGAGTCAGATCTATGGATCATTATTATGTGGCATTAATTGCTCAATCAGACAGTGCAAATATGGACCTCATAATCTGCATATTTAGATATGGAAAACAAAGGAGCTAGGCATGAAGAATTCTATCTTCATCTCATGCACTTTCAACACTTTTTACAGCACATTGACCCACTCCAGATCAATCATATCTCCTGTTTTCTTCCTAATCATTTCCAAATAATAAAAATGACCATCCAATCCAAGCAATGCTTCTTGACACTACTTCACTTCACTCTTCCATCTGCTAGCTTCCCATTGTGTTCTTCCTACCTCATCGATCAAGATTCTACCTTTTCAAGTTGGATACATGACTTATTATGTGTACATGAAAGTTGGTTATAGTGATGAATCAATGAGATATTGTGTATAGATCATGCAAAGTTAAAAGTATACTGGAAAAAGGTTAGTTGCAGAAGTAGGGTTAAGAGGGTGTGGGAAGGATATGGGGCATGACCTACCCATTACCACATATAACCTACCTATTGGCCTTGTAAAGAATCCAAAGCCAACTAATTACTCATATATGTATATGAACATGACATTATATGTTATGTTGCTTTATGAGAGCATTATATTGTAAGGCCCCATGAAAATCCACATTCCATTACCCTCATCCCATTTGTTTTTTTTAGCATATAGGCATCTCATTAGCTGTCAACCTCAATACTTAGGATTATTTCATCATAATCTTCTACTTAATCCCTTTTAGGATTATTTCATGATCATGTCTACTCCTAACCAAAGATTCCATCTTCCATATATGTTGTTGCTAAATTCTTTAGCTTTTCTGAAGATGGGTTGTATATGCTCATGATTGTAGTCCATTTTTTTCACATTCATAAATCATTGTTTATCTTTCTTTTCTGATTGGACTAAATAATTAAATGTGCAATCATAGACCCACTTTCCACACAAAGTCTCAACTTTGATTCATTTTAATTTGATCCACAAGTGCATCATTTTTTGCTTTTAGTGAAAATGAGATTTCTTTGGAATTGCACCATAGCTTGAAGCAATGGGATTTGGGTCTCCACTTGACTGACCCACCAAATCAAATAATCCTTTAACTTTTATATAAATAAATTATTTGCTATGATATGGAGAAAAAAATACGATTTAACATCTTGTATTCGGAATAGATGTGTAACAAATGTGATTAGGCTATATATTTAGTTAGGTAATGACAGAAAAACAAAAAATTAAGTCAAATTTGCATCATGTAAATATATATATATATATAGAAAAGATATAAAAACATATAAAATTTCTTTCTCACCTATCATGACCCAACATATCATCTCATTCTCATCAGGGTACTAGGTACTAGCTACCTAGGTTTTGTAAGAATCCAAAGCAACCTATCTAGATGCTCATGCAATTCAACATTATTTTCTGAACACATCACAATTAATGGCCCATCAAAACCTATACATATATATGTTCCATTATCCCTCACTAATTGATCTTCCTTTGTTTTTTTAAATCTTACTACTAATTAATCTTTGAGATCATGAATGAGCAACTTTAAGGAGAGTTAAGGTGTTGTAATAAAATCAGGCCCATCTTCAATCTCTCCCCACCTCTATAATCCCAATTTCTGAAATGATCATTTAGATAAATTTTGTTTTATTTGGGTTAAAAAAAGAGGTTTAACATTCAATCGTATGAAAATCTTAAACATTCTGAGTGACCAGACATGAAAGACTAAATAAAAACCACAATTAGCATATCAAGAAAATGGACAGTTAATTGAATTTGAATCTTTTTCAGAAAATACTTTGTGTATTAAATATTATTATTTGTTGGGTATTAGTAATTATAAGTGTGGTAGCATCTTCTTAACTAGAAATAGTTAAAAAAAAAGAAAGTGAAATGAGAGGGGGAGGGCATATCGGTCATTTTAGGAGGGGTGGTGGTGCTGCATCGAAGAAGCCACATAGAGCAGCCACGGAGAGGGTCCAAAAGAAAAGAGGCTATACTAAGTGGGCCATCTTGTGTTTGACACGTGGCATTACTTGTTTTGTGCTGCTCCTATTTTGCCTTAATTCTTCCACCATCTCCTCTGCCACTTCACTCTTCTTCTTCTTCTTCACTATCTCTCTGCACAATATGAAGGCAAGTAACTTCACTAACCACAGATCTATATTCGAATCTTAATTGCTCATTTGTAGTAACTATTGTTTGTGTGTATATATGTGCATGTATAGATCTTCAATTGGGTTCATCGCAGGTTCAATAGTAGAGGTACGTAATTAACATGTGATCGATCCATTGCATGCATCTTCTTACTAATCAATTTGCACGTACGTTGTTTCGATCGAATGATTACATAACTAGGTTGTAACAATGATGCAGCAGCGGAAAATGGGAGGAAAAATGTGGAATTAGATGATGAAAATTACAAAGGGAATGTGCTTGAGTGTTGGAGAGGAGGAATTCTAACCATAGGGACTTTTGGTTATGATTCGTTGAAGGATCAATTTAGTCATGATCATGATCATGTGTGTGATGATGATGATGAGGAGTTGGCTATGGATGTACGAGGTCATTATAATGACTATGATTCTGAGGAGGAGGAGGAGGAAGATTACGAAGAAGAAGATGATAAGAACCCTAATTTGGGTTTTGCGGGTTATGAAGAGGAAGAGGAAGAGGAGGAGGAAAGGAGGAGGGAAGAGTTCGGGTTTGAATATGTGATGATGGAGAAGAAAGCAAGAACTACACTTGCTGATTTGTTCCATGAGGACACTGCAGGGGAATTAAAGATCAAAGACAACAACTACTCCAAATGTAAGGATGAGATGAATAAGAAGAATAAGAAGAAGAAGAAGCAACTTTTGTTGGACCAACTTGGTCCTATTCATAAACTCAACAAAGTGAGTAAATATAGACATAGTTTTGGACATTGTTAACTTGTAATAACTAATGAATGAATATGAATGTGGTAATTGATTATTGTAGGTGATGAGGAGAATGTTGAGAAGAAAGATCCATCCTGCGGACATTGGGGCCAAAATCGACTGCGATATCATCATCAACGATCATGCTTCACTTCTCATTCCAACAACTCAAGGTATAATCGCTAATTTCATTCACTCTTACTCTATATAATCTTATCATGCTTGTTTCTTCAAGATATATATATGTATGAAGAATTGTTATTTTAGAGTGGTGAAATATGAAGAAATTAAGAAGCACTCCTCCTTCAATTCGTTTGGATAACAAATCTTTTCAACATGTTTCAATCAATAAGGAAACATAACCGTTAAAATGCCCTTTTCAACACCTAATTTCTTCTTTTCCCGACCTTGATTTATCATCTTATATTTCATCGTTTTTAGTACATTTTTATTTAGAATATAAGATGTAACGACAAATGAAATGAAACTACCTAATGCTAATTTTATCTTCTCTTGCTGCAGATGTGATCATATGATATTACTTGCATGGATGATCACTAATGAATATGGTGGATCATTGCATGTTTACATTACTCTCTCTCTCTCTCTCCATGTATTATGATGTATCTTTAATTTGTTGTGTCTTTTTTTTTTTTTTTTCTCCCTTGAACCATAAGGGGTTGTGTATTATTCTTTAATTATCAGTGTTTAATCCTCTTTTATGTGATTGATGTACGTACGTTATATATGATCTTTTAATTTAAGTAATGTATTATTATTATTATTATTATTATTATTATTATTATTATTATTATTATTATTATTATTATTATTATTATTATTATTAATTTAAAAGATATATGTGTAAGATTTATTACATTTCTGCCATGACTATAATTCAATGTTTTCTTTTACTAATATTAAGTCATTATCAAGCTGAGCATATATGCAAACTATAACTATTTTCAAATACTAGATGACAAATAATAATTGCGCCGTCAATTAATAACAACAAATTTTACATGAAGTAAAGAGTAAATTCAAAATTGACGTGCTTGTAGAATTCAAATCAAATTGAACATCATATAAATATATTAGGATCTTGGATAATGTAACTGCTTGATGGACCCTCATAACTAGGCCCAATTTAAAATAGGTGGCCCAGTAAATAAAAATAAAATATTGTTTTGATAAATATTATTAGGAGTGAATTTTGAATTTAAATGCATCCACTCTTTGACTAGATTAATGACCCTGGTTAGACTTGACATAAGTCGTACACCTAATTTTAATTAATGAATTCTTCCATTTTAAAATATGCAGCTTCTTTTTATTATAAATAAAAGAATATAAAAATAGGACAAATACATCCTCACTTTGAATTATGAAATACTCCCTCCGTCCCGCTTATCTTTGCCTACTTTCCATTTTTAGACGTCCCAGCTAACTTTGTCAGCCCAAAAATGGTAACAAAAAAATTACGACCTTACCCCTCAATTTCTTTCATTTTACTTACTTTACACTCAAAAAGCACACATTAATTACAAAACTGCCACTCAAAAACATTAAAATAACACATCACATCAAAGTCAACAGTTTTTTCTTAAAATTCGTGCCGATCAAAGGTGGCAAAGATAACCGGGATGGAGGTAGTATTAAATTTTCGAGGTTTGTTAATCTTTGATGGAAATTTATGTTTTTTTTTTTTCTAATTTAAAAAAAGGAGCAAAAAATGAATAGAAAAGGGGGGGCTGGAAATGAATAGGTAGGCGGCAGAATTGACGAGTGAAGAATACGAATTGGGTAAACGCTTTGATGAATGAAAAGTCAAAAAGTAACAACGAATGAAAAACGGGATAAAGTAGATCAACATGCGGTTCGTGCAGTGACTACATAATTTAAATGTTTCTGTGTCTCTCTTAATTAATTAATACACGATTACGGGCTTAATAACTGCTACTATTTATTCACTCATCGGTCATCTTTGTTGGGTGAACGAAGAGACCACCCTATCAAAATTCATCTCTTTGTTTTGCAGGAAAATGGCTGAAAAAGTGTTCACTTTTGAGGAGGTGACAAAGCACAACAAGAAAGGGGATTGCTGGCTTATCATCAATGCCAAGGTCTGTTTTCTTTTTCTTCTTCTTTTTTGTTGGATGATTTTCAAGAATCTGTAACGGGGATGATGTGGTTGCTGAGTTCAAGCAATTGAGGACATATTGTTTTATTATATACATATTTGTGTGTGTGTGTGTGTGTAGGGAAAAAAAAATAAAAAACTGAATCTTGTGAGTGACATGATGAAGGACTTAGCTAGGTTGCCAAGTGAACAAGATTGAAATATGGATTGGAGGTAATTTGAGGTTTCAGTTTATGGGATCATAAAACGATTGAATATAGATCATCAATTCCAGTGGTTCATGCTTTTAGTGAGCTGTGATTGATTAATAAAATGAGCTTATTGTTGAAAATTTTGCAATTTTTTGGCCCATTTTGGGGCAAAATTAATTGTGGGTCCCGTACCCGAATGAGAAATCAAAGATTCCAGACATGTTCTGCTCTGAGAAAGGTTGGAGAGGGTATGTTATTTGCCCAAAATGATTAAAGGGTGAATGAGGAGTAAAGTTGGAAGGTTGAATACATTTGGAGTGATTTTGGAAGCTTCAATATAGCTTGCCCCACATAGGAAAGATTGAAAATTAGTATATAATGGGCTCTCCCCTTAGTGGTTTGTGAGTGTGTGTAGCAATAAGGCTCTCTCTTGTGCGCGTGGGGATTGTAAATCTTGTGTACACGAATATTGGGCCCTGTTCGTCCCTTTTGCTCTCTGCTCGTTTCACCTTCCAATCAAGATGCTTACTTTGGCTATGAGGGAGTTTAAGAGGTGTTTTTAAGAGTTTAAGAGGTGCTTTGAATAAATTATAACTGTCATATCTGATTAGGATGAGCAGGTAAGATAAATCATCAAATCAAATGGTTAACTGGAATCTCATTGTTAATGTTGCTGACAAGCATTAGTTGCTTCTTCTATATCCTGTATGTAGGCCTTCATTTCGACTTGATATGGTTCGTCCTTGTATTAGTTTTTTGTGGGAAAGGGTTCACATGAATTTCATCAAATTTTGCTTAATATGAAATAGGGGCAGCAAAACATGCAGTAACTCACCTTGTAATGGAGCATATGAGTATTGCTTAGGTGCCTTCTTTTATATTAAGTGCCAAAAAGGTCAAATTAGCCTGAATATGCTTTACAAATTGGCAAATATTTCAGGAAACTTGATTCAGCTAGACATATAAGTCGGATAATTTGTAATGTTAACCAGAGATTGAGGGGAAAAAAGAAAAAAAAGGCAAGACACTCAGCCATTTAGTAACTACAAGAGAAGCAAAATTTCCTTTCTATTATCACTTGAAGGTGCAAAATCTATTTTGACTGTTTCTTTGTGCTTCTTGAATTCATTATGGATTGAGGTTTCGTCAACTTTGAAATAAGCTTCTAGTGGCAGCAACTCCGTTTATGTACATTTCCTAAATCCTATCACTTGAAGAGTTGGTGTAATATAAGCATTTATCTTGAAACTTACAACATCCATAGTTGGGACAAAGTGATCGATATATCTAAGGAAGCCAAGAATTGAACAGAGTTTTATGCTCATAGACCCCCTTATCTCCTCATTGTGTCTACGAAGTAACACAAACCAAATGATAATGATATTGTTTTCCTCTTCTGAATATATTATAACTCAGAAATCAATATTTTTGTTAGTAAAAACTTAAATGTGATTGTTGTACTCTTTGTTTAGAATTCTAATGGCTCTGTAGCTTTATAATAGGTCTACGATGTGTCCCAATTTCTAGAAGAACATCCTGGGGGTGATGAAGTCATATTAAATGCATCGGGTAAGAGCAAAATCACAGCTTGCTTTTGTGCCATCACGTATATATTTGTTGATCTGAATGAGCTTCAATTCATCTTGGATTATGTAGTGAAGGACGCAACAGTGGATTTCGAAGATATTGGGCACAGCAGCTACGCATTAAAACAGAGGGACGAACTTTTGATCGGGCATGTTGATAAATCTACTTTGCCAAAGGAAGTCTTTCCTTCTTCAAACACTTCTTCCACATCAAACAGGGCCTCGACCGATTCCTCCAAGTTTTTGCTGTACGTGCTGCCCTTATTGATTCTCGGAGTAGCATTTCTTCTTCGTTCTTACTATATAGATTAATGAGGCTGATGAGAGTCACAAACACAAACCTTTGTCTCTGTTGAGGTAGTTTGTTGGTGATTCAATAATTGATGGTCTTAATTAGTATGTTGTTGTAGTAATAAACAATATTGTTTGTCATTGTTTTTAATACATGCTGCGTATAAGCCATTTATACAATGCAAACATGTATTGATTATTTTAGACCATGATGAAATTTATACACTGAATTGGAGTAATCTGGTTTGAAATTCAGTGGTGTCCTTTTCTTGTCACAAATCCATGCGAGACTGCAAATTGATATGGAATTGAATTATACATATATTAGTGTGCGAGATTCTTGGGATATGTATATGCCAATAGCGGCATCATCAACTGCTGGTCCCGGATTGGATCATTTGTTGCATTTGATGTTACTAGAACATAACATTCAATACACGTTATGTGTTAAATAATGACGTTAATTGTCGAATACATGTGACATGTGATGATTGTTTTAGAATAGGAGATTGGTGTAGGTGATCCTTTCGACCCGGCTGCACCAACAAGAACTCTCTCTCTCTCTCTTGATGGCACGCTTAATGTAAAAACTTGCTCTCAAAGACTTTCCCTATCACTATATATATTTCCTCTTTTAGGATAAGGTGTAATTCTTGTCCTTTTGCTTTCACTATATATATTTCCTCTTTTAGGGTAAGGTGTAATTCTTGTCGGTACAAGAAGTCCTAAATATTATGGCCCACTTGGCCTTCTTGTACCCTTTGGAGTCCCTCCTTCTATTTCTTTTTATCAGGGCCACGTCAGCCTTTCGTCTTCGATTGCCTCATTAGCTTTGACCGCCACATCGACTTCTGGCTGCCGAGTCATCTCTGACAGCCACATAAGTTATGACTGTCTGGTCAACCCTTCGGTCAACTCCCTATACCTTATCCACATTATAGATGTAATAGAAGATCTCGCGTGGGTCTAATATGCATGCATGAGTAATGAAATGAATGTAAGATGGATGTGAAATGAAGTGAAGGAATTATGCATGTCAAATAAAAATCATGTGATGTGTTTTGTCTGGTTAGAGTAAAATGAGTAGTGTTGGGAGGAGGTGAGGTCGTAATCTGCAATGTGCAAAGACAAAGGTGGTAGAACACCTAGGAAAGGGCAATAGTACTATATAATTGTTGTGCTGGATACTGTCTCTATTTCTAGATTTTATATGTTTTTTAAAGCACAGGTGGCAAGTCAGAACATCATCATATTCCTTCAATTTCCAAATAATTAGAGGTTAATTGTTTATAATAAAAGGTTTAAGATAATATTCCATACATGATCTAAAATGACTACATTTAGTAATCATCCAATTTATAATTGACAAGTATAACACTAAATAAAGGGTTTAGTTAATAAGCTGGGAAAAAAAAGAAAAAACATCATTATCATTTCTTCTTGAAAAGTTAAGTGAAACAAAATTTATTCTGAAAAAACCACAATTATATATTTAAACATAAATGTGATTGTTGTATCTGTATATATTGAGATTGGCAGGCATTCACCTTTATGAACAAATTAATTAATTATCTCATTCCACAATTTTCCATAATTTTCATTGATGATGAGATGATGAAGAACATTAAACATCAATTGTCACGACGGCGGCGAAGCCTCAGTATGAGTGGATTAAGCATCTGACACGAGAGTTTCAAAACTTCATTCAACTCGACGCCTTGATGAGCCTCAAGTTCAAAATGATGTAGAAGCCGAGCCACCCAATAGGTGACGGTGGTCATGCCCATGGTTTTGCCCGGGCATGACCTCCTCCCGGCCCCGAAGGGGGCCAGCCTCATATCGGACCCCAGGACGGAGCAGTGGTCATCGGAGTCGAGGAACCTCTCGGGCTTGAAGTCCAAAGGGTGGGGCCAGAGAAGTGGGTCCCTGGCAATAGCCCACATGTTGACCATGGCAGTGGTTCCAGCAGGGATGTGGTGACCATCCAGGAGTGAGTCCGTTGTTGACATTCGGGCCCAGGAGAGAAGCGGGCCAGGAGGGTGCAGCCTCAGCACCTCCTTCACCACCGCCGCCAAGTACGGCAGCTCCCTCAGATCCGACTCCCTTATAACCCTGACCCGCCCCGTTACCCGATCCAGCTCCTCATGGACCTTGGATCGAACATCGGGGTGCAGCGCCAATCTTGCCAGTATCCACTCTATCAGAACTGCCACCGTGTCTGTGCCCCGGAATATCATTTCCTGCATGCATATACATATCCAGAAAATTAAATATTGATCATATATATGCTCCTTGCCGTGTTATGTTATATTAGTCGTATCTTTAAATACATACCCAGAGAAGGGAGATGACGTCGGAATCAGTTTCTTGAAGAGACAACAAGACATCCAAGAAGTCAGTACCATCCATCTGATCTCCGGATCGGGCCTTGTGCTCCACAATGATCCTGCCGAAAAACCGCTTCACCCGGGGCACCAGGTGGGAGCACCTGAACCGGATCTTCTGGATGTCGAGATCAGCCAAGAAGGAGAAGTGATCGGACCAGTTGACCTCGCCCAGCAGCCCGTACCCCTCGTCCACCAGTTCTTTAAGCTCCTTGTTACCATCGGAATCGAGGTCGTACCTCCTGCCAAACACCGACCACATCATGTGGTTAAGCGAAGCCTGTTTCAGCACATCCCTCACCCGAATGCCACCATGCTTGTTCGAATCCAATGCCTCCACCACCTCGTTGGCTATCTCCAGGCGGCGGTGCTGGGAGGCCTTCATCTGGGTGGGGCAGAAGAGGTGGGCGGCGGAGATTCTCCGGAGGGTTTTCCAGTAGAGGCCGTAGGGGGCGAATCCCATGGAGCGGCTGAACATCAACTCGTAGGCTGATTCCTTGGGGGGACGATCCACGAATGCTGAGCTGTTGAGAATGTCTCTGGCCACGTCAGGATCGCAGGTGACGAGGGCACGTGTTTGTCCGAGGCTGAAAGCCATGAGGCGTTTTGCTCCCAAGGCCTCTGCCATGGAAGCCAGGTTGCGGTGGGCTAAACCGGCCATGAGATGGATGCTCCCAATAAGTGGAAGGCCCCAAGGGCCAGGAATGGCGGTGGAAGTTTGTCCCCAGGCCGGGCCGCCTGGGTGAGCCCACTGGATCAGGCAGCTGAGGATCAGCCATGAAAGAAGGGAGATCAGGAATGCCAAGAATATCAGGGTATTTGGAGAAGTAAGAGATTGGGGTTTGGAAGCTGCTGCGAGAGCCATGAGCCACACACTCTCAGCTTCGTGCGATTGCGTTCTCATCATCATCATCATCATCATGATCATGTTAGTTATTAAGCTGAGGAGCAGAAGAAGAAGAAGAGGAGGCACTATGGCTTGGCTTCTGAGGTGTTGAAGCATTAGTATTCATCTCCTTTATATAGACACAATGCAAGGGGCAGTAATTTAATTCAATAATCTACCGGCGGGCTACTCTTCCGAATTATAACTAACTGTTTAAGTTATATAACCACGAGCTTATAGCTCTAGTGGTATCCATCTTATGGTGGAGATTGTGATATCCTCGGCTCAAACACAGGACAAGCATGTTATTTAATATATATCTTATCCCCTTCTAGCAGCTTCCACTCCTGTCAAGTTTATTTTAAACAAAAAATGTTAATATTAAGTTGCATATGCATGGCTCTTTCCACCAAAAATTGTTTAAGTTATATATGCATGGCTCTTTCCACCATGGAAGTGAACCATCTATTCCAAGTTGATGTTTAATCTTATGTTCCACTGTTTTTAATAGATGACAAGTGTAAATTAATGGTGCATGATATCTATATACTCCCCTGTTAATTTCAAGTTAGTGTTTATTCAATTGTTTTTCATAGATGACAAATGTAAATTAGTGATGTCATCTTTTACACTTGGCGTGTGATACTATATTGGAACACCAGATTTAACACGGTCATATAGAAGTAATAGAGGATCTTGATTGTATAAAAACATGCACACAAGACAAGCATATATAATTAATGAGGGGATGGTGTAAGTAGACCCAAATGACCCGACATGAACACTCCGACCCGTCCTTGTTGACCCGCCACTTGCAATGGGTTGAGCGAAACGGACAAGTGAGAAGAACCATCAAAGGATCTGATCCTCAATTTCAGAGTGGGAGCCCATTCATATGTCCTCATCCATCACATCTACGGCTGCAATTACGCCAATAAACCAAGTATAGTCCCCTGGCCGTCCACCCATCAGACATACAAACAAACAAACATTAGGATCTGATCCTCAAATGTATCTCTTCTAACGTTGAAATCATGTTGATCTCATAACCTAATCTTATATAAACTCATGATAACCTACATATATTTGTCTTTCTTGTAATTTGTTGACCAACACTTCACATCAATGAGTATTATCTCATCATATCTGTATATGATTTTATTCAATTTTAGCTCAAAAGATTCTTATCTATATATAAGTCGGCAATATTGAAATACACCCTAATAAGTAGCAGAGTTGCAGAATGAATCGTCGACGCTATGATATAATCCTCATTAATGTGTATATATATCATTGGCCCTTTATTAAATTAATAAAAAGAATTGGGGTGGGGGTTAAATATACAGGAGTATGGGAGTGAAAAGAGATGGAAACACTTTATTTGTGTGAGATGCAAAGCAAACAGTTATGAGCATAATCCATGTGAGCTAATGTTAATGGCTGAATATTAATGAAGGATTTAAATAATTTAAACAATCAGTGTAAAGTAATCTCAAATATATTATATTACTTAGATGCGCAAGTGACATCATCACAAAGAAAAATAAATATAATAAACAAATTAAGAGCATATCCAAAGATTGGCAGTTGCCCTTTTTCTTAGATATGATTCTTTCTTTAATAATCTAATCAAATTATGTATTATATGGTGGATCTGCAGTGCTTAATTATATATATATATATATATATATATATCATTCAACGACCAATCATTTTGTACTATATATTAAACAAGTACGTGGATTACTGAATTAAATATGAACATTATAGTTGGCTTCCAGTTCCAATCAATTACTCCAACTTAATAAATCGATTTAAAAACAAGGGTTGATTCAAATCCATTTTCCTAAGATCAATTTCTGACGTTGGAACCACACAACACTACTATTTGAAGTTGAAATGATTTTCAAACCGACATTTAATTTCCAAACGATAGGCCTAAAAGTCTATGCATTTTTAGATCTTGATCTTTAAAGTATTATAGTATTTATAATTTGGAAAGATTAGGAAAAATTCACTTTTGACCTTGTAGGAAAGGGTGTGGGCCGATTTTGGCACTCTAAATAGACATTTTTTGCCCTTTAAATCGATTTTCCG
Source organism: Scutellaria baicalensis (assembly GCA_005771605.1). Classification (NCBI taxonomy): domain Eukaryota; kingdom Viridiplantae; phylum Streptophyta; class Magnoliopsida; order Lamiales; family Lamiaceae; genus Scutellaria; species Scutellaria baicalensis. The sequence goes on from CM016722.1 coordinate 54,387,193, forward strand.
CTAAATGATTAACGGCTCATTATGTACAAGTCACGTGGCCGTTAACAACTCATATTAGAGGGCCAATAGTGATAAGACTCATTACTATAGGGTCCAAAATGACTTTTCCCATATAAACATTATAATTATAAATATATGAAAATTGGAGATAATTGATGGTTTTTAAAAGACCATTAATTCTTATAAAATATATTTAAAAAAACTAGTAATTTAAAATAAAACCATTAAGATGATATGAAAATGTGAAAACAAATTGTACTAAAAAACATTATATATGCGGAAGAATTATAAAATATTGAGAAGAATAATAGTTATGATATATATATATATATATATGTGTGTGTGTGTGTGTGTGTGTGTGTGTGTGCAGTATTAACTTTAGGATATGTATTATGTATATATGTGTGTGCGCATGTGAGAGAGAATTTAACATATTTACAAAAAAACATAATATATACCAAAACGAGTGAAAACATAATTAAGGGTCTAAGTAATATATAGATACATAAATGAATTTTAAATAAATTAATAAGCACCAAAATATTCGTCAAATGTTTATGGATATAATTATAAATTCATAAGTAAAATACATACATAAATTGAAGCCTAAAGAATTAACAAAAACTTGTCAATAAACTACAAAAATAATATAAAAATTTAAAGATGTTAAATTTTAAGGGAAGTCTTTTTATCTTTATGTATTTATTGATATTTTTTATATAAAATTTAACCAATTTTCATGAACTCTCTTATATATTTGTGAGTTGCTTTCCCAAAACATATTTCATAAATGTTATGGTGATATTTATATTTTCCATTAGTATAAGTCCCGTGATACACCGGGTTTTACAATAAAATAAAATAAATTTTGTAAAATTAGAAACATGTAAATATTATTTATACCGCAAAATAATTATGTAATTATGCAATACATATACCTAATTTCGCATTCATATAATATAATTTGATGAGATAATTATTTTATTGTACGTATATGTTGCGTTTGTGGATGACGTACACTGAATATTCTTTTATTTATTATTTTGAATATAATATATAGTTTCTCAAATATATTTAAGAATATTTTATTGACAAAAATTTCATTATTGTCAAAATGTAATACACTTTTATAGTAGTTTCTTAATAATATTTATTATAAAAGATCTCGTATATTATACGGGGTTTATACTAGCATATATATATATATATATATATATATATATATATCAAGATAAAGATTAGTTTGTTCTTAATTCAATTTTAACAAATCATTTAATTTGGAGGGTCAAAGGTGGACAAGACTCATTCTTGTAGGGTGAAAAATGATTTGTTTCCCTCCACACGTGTTGATAAAACAAAACAAAAAAAAAAAAACTCTCTTTTCAATTTCCGTAGATAAGACTAATGGAGAGAACCAAAATTTATTACTTTTTGGTGAAATAAAATGATCTCAATTATATATATTATACACACACAAACACTATAGCTAGCTAGGGGTGCAAACGAATAGGGCTTTCGGTAAACTACTCATGATCGAATTTGATTAATGTTCGTTTATGTTCGTCTGTTAGGTTTAACAAATATAAACGAATAAGAAAACTTATTAGGTTATGTTCATGAAACCGTGTCCGAATATATTCATTTTTTGTTTATTTAATATTAGTTTACTATTCATTTATTATTTATTAGTTAGATATCTTTTTACTTCTTTAATTAATATTCATTTATGATTATTTTGGTTTTAATGTCTCCTGATATAACTCATTTGTATTTAGTTGTATTATAATATTCATTTGTTTAGATTTTATAAATCATTTTCAGTTTTTGGATCATTATAAAAAGTTAATGATCATATATGTTTGTGAACCGTTTGTTATTGTTCGTGAACATGCATGTTTAATTATTAAATAAACAAACACGAACACTCTCATAAAATAAACAAACGAACATGAACAACTCTTGTTCACTCGAGTTCGGTTCATTTACAACCCTAATTACAGATGTGGTTGTGATGCTTGATCATGTATAAATAATGGTATTGACCATGAATCGAAATATATGATTTATTGATGCATGGTTTGAGCACTCTCTCAAGTTACCATGGGTTATACACACATTTACACACACATGCATATATTTATATATATGATATTGAAAGGATTTTGGAGAACAACATGCATGGTGTTTTAGGATGATCTATCGCATGCTCTCACCAAACTGTGTTGTGCCCAAAAATAGAAATATTAGTTTATGGCATGATTGTAAATAAATTTACGTAAATCCTTTTCTTTAAAAAAAAAAAAAAAACTTAATTGAAGTGAGCTAGTTGTTGCCAAACCCACTCGTTATTATTATTATTATTTAAAAAGTTTGGATTCGATGCCATTATAATTTGAGAAAAAACCTCTTTCTCACTGATTTATAATTAATTACCTCCAAAGATTCGTAACATATATATAGTTATTTCTTTCAATTTATGTTCAAAAATAATTAAATTAGATATTAATATTTGGGAACTGTGGATTTAAACACGTAGAATATATATGATGTTCATTATTAATTAAGGTTCTCTTCCATGGTCGTATATATGGCGTAAACCTAGCTAGGCTTTTTCTCACTCTCTTTTTTAGGTTCTTCAGTTTGGGCACCAAAATGATTGTGGAATGGAACCATATTTGCCACTTACTCATTGACTAAAATAGTGTTTTTATTAAAGCCACAAATATCCATTTCATATATTCAATTATATTACTATAGTTGCATCCATCACTCACCTAAACCCTCTTCTTCTTTTCTTTTTTTCTATAAATATTATTTCCACTTAGCTACGTATCCCTTCTATGATCTCATCTCTTTTAAATGTTCATATCACCACCCCAAATAAAAAAAATAAAAAAAGGATTAATGGTATGGGATTATAAGTTATGATATATCTTGGTTTTTCTATATAATATCACTTGCAACTGAAAAGAAGCCATTTTATACATAAAACGGAACAAAAAAGAATTAGTGATTGCGTGCGAAATTTTAAAAGCTAAGACGCTAGATATGTGTGTCTCTCTCTCTCTTTTTTTTTTTTTCTAACTTTGCTTTTTCGGAGATAATAAAAGATTTGCGTGCAACTTGTTCAATATGTAGGAATCAAAGGAGTGTGATGGTCTATTACACTTGGTGTTACATCGCTTATTCCAAATCAATCATCACATGTCACACGTATTCAATGACATAACTAATTAATGTGTTGTGTGTGTTAAATGTTATGTAACACGAAATGTAACACCAAATGTAATAGAAGACAGAAATGGATACGGATGAATAAGTTTAAGTTTGTAACACCAAATGTAATAGAAGACACTAGATGTAACATCAAATTAATTTTTAAGTTTCTAAATCACATGAAGGTCCTTAATCTCAAAAGACATATACGGATGGATATATATATATATATATATATAATTAGTTGGGGAGCGGGAAAAGGAAAATAATAAAAAATAGAATATTAGGGTGATTTAAATTCGAACTGTAAAGAATTCAATCTGTATAGATTTATATTCATATGATACTATTATTCATCACACATTACTAATTAAAATAACAGAATGGGCTTTGTTTAGAAATAAAAAAAAAAGGCATCATCATAGCTTAGAAGTTAGAAGTTAGAACTAAACCAAACATGGGCTTCATCCGGAACACTATTTATGTCTTAAAGCCCAACAATTCGAGTCTAGCATACACGCACGGCTTCAGTAATTTGATTTTCTCAAAAGAGTAAGTCTCATGTGAGACCGTCTCACGGATCATTTCATGTGAGACGGGTCAACCCATGACCCACACTTCACAATTCACATGTAAATTTGTGGATATGGGTTTTGATAATGGGTAAAAAGTATCCGTCTCACGAAAATCATCCGTGAGACCGTCTCACGTGAGTTTTTGCGTTCTCAAAAAGCTTTATTAAATACTCCCTCCGTCCTCAATTTACCAATTTGTCATTTTAGTTTGTCGTAATTGAACTTGTCAGCCCATAAATAGAAACAAAAGTCAAATATTAATATCCCAATATTTCATCCTTATTACAAAAATGTCACTTAAAGACAAAAAACAATCTTAAAATGTCACAAAAGTCAAACACTCATATCCCCATATTTCACCCTTATTACAAAAAGAGATAACATCATTTTTAATCCGCTAAATTAGGTCTTTTCCATTTTCCATCAATTAAGTATCGCAAATCCAATTGTAGTATCATAACTTCATTTTTTTTTTCCAATATGAGTCCTTTTTTCACCGGAATCCGACATGGCAGTCGGAGATTGCCTATGTGGCACCAAACTCTAATCCCCAATTTTTTCCAGCCAAAAACCTAGTCACGTCATCTGCCACATCAAAAAAAAATTAAAAAATTAAAAAAAAAAAGAAATTAAAAATAACTAAAAAATCAAACAATAATAATAAATCAAAAAAATAAATCAAAAAAATCAAAAAATCAAAAAAAGAAGCAGCAACACAGCCGACGATTTCCAGCAACACAGCCTCCCCCACCCCCACCCCCCCACGCCCCACCCCGCCTCCCGAAGCCTACAAACACCATGCCGGCGATGAGCCTAGCACCGGCACGTCGCCGGCAACCACCACAATTGTACAAAGAAAGTTGGGTTGAGAGGAAAAACCATCTATTTTTCTTTCTTTTTTTTAAACGATTTTGACTAAATTGAGTTTTAATTTGAACAAGAAACACGAAATTGATATGATATTGTGTTTGGGCTTGAGGAGAGGAGCATTTTGATATATTGTTTGACCATTTTGGTTGAGAAACGAAGAAAATCCCAATTTTGAGCTTGAAGTGGTGGCTATGACCGATTTCCGACGAAAGGGCGGTGGTTGAAGGTTGAAATTGTAGAATATTTGTGCAATTTTGGTCAAATTCTTGGGAAAAGAAGATGGGGAAAACATTGTGATGAAGAATGAAAGCATTGAAAGCAATTAGAGTGGGATTCAACATTTTCCGGTGACATTTTCCGGTGATCGACGGCGGCTCCGGCGACCGGAGGTGAGGAGAGGAAGAAATTGGGGTGGCCGATGATGTGGCATTCAAATCCTTTTTTGTTTGATTTTTTAATTATTTTTAAATATTTTTGAATTTTTTATTATATTTTTTCTGATGTGGCAGCTGAGGTGGCTAGGTCTTTGGCCGGAAAAAATTGGGGACTAGGGTTTCATGCCACATAGGTCATCTCCGACTGCCACGTCGGATTCCGGCGAAAAAAAGACTCAAATCGGAAAAAAAATGAAATTATGGTACTGCAATTGGATTCGCAATACTTGATGGATCGGAAATGGAAAAAGCCTAATTTAGCGGACTAAAAATGATGTTATCTCTTACAAAATTATCACTCAATTATCTTAAAAAACAATAGTCAACTATTTTTTCTTAACCCGGTCAAACTAGGTAAGTTCAACCGGCACAGAGGTATTACTATTTATGAGTATGGGCATAAAATAAGCTATCAATTTCTCTCAAGCACTAGCTATTTTGAATTTTTAATTGAAATTTAAGTATTTTGAAGTTTTGATAGGGATCATTCCAAATTATGTACATCTAAAAATATTTCCACCATAATCTTTAATAAATTAAATTTCCATTATCAATTAATCTATACTATATATTCATCAGAAAGAAATGTTGTGGTGAAAACATGCTCATCATCTTTGTGAAGAGTCTAATTCAGTGAGCATATTGCCTCACAATCCACATGTGATCTAGCGGGTGTTTGGCTAAACTTATTTTTAAAACTTATAAGTTCTTAAATCTGTTTTTAGAGTACATAAGATTTTAAATTTAAAATAAGTTGTCATTTGTGTATTTTCAATGATCAAATTTAAAGGTGTTTTGAAAAGTAAACTCTTATTTTAGAAATAAGCTTATAAAATAAGATCTTAAATTTAAAATAGAACCAACACTTTTGAGGAGGTGTTTATAAGCAATTGACATATATCTTATAATTAAGCTCCTTTAAGAAGGTTGTAATAAGCGTAGTCAAACACGTACTCTGTTAGTGAATATGAGGAAATGATATTGATTAATTTGTCGGTGTATGATAAGGAGAAGCAATTGAAGTAAAAAACAGAGAGAGAGAGAGAGAGAGATGTATATATAATGTACTCTTCATGCTCTTACTTCATCGATCACTCTAATTTTATCCCCACTGAAGCACCATATATGAAAAACCAACATGAAAGGAAGTAGCTATATAGATGATACTATTACTATATAGTACAAAAAAGAAAAGGGAAAATATTTGAAGAAAGTTGAAGTTGCAGCTAGCTAGGTACAATATAAGCAAGAATGATTGGAGTTTAATATATATAGATGAGTAATTAACTAAGACCAGAAATCCCACCACGGAAGAGAAGAAGTGATGTCATTCAGATTTCCCCAATCTTGATCAACAGAAACGTGATGATGAGGCTCCACCATTTTCAGCAGCTCACGGCCATCATCATCATCCATTAGTCCCTGCAGAAACTCTGCTTTTCTTCTTCCATCATCATTATGATCTGCATCATCATCTGATGAAACCCCACTAATGTTATTATTAATCTTAGCAACTTGATCATGATCATGGGAATCATCATCAGTGGTGGCATTCTTACAACTACATGAATAACCATGAACAATATAATCTGCACTCGATTCTTCATCACTACCACTGCCCTTGTACTTGACCTTCTGCAGCTCCTCAATCTAAATGATATCAAACTCATCATTACAGATTAATGCCTGCATGCATATAGGAAGGAGGGAGGCTCAATACGTACCTGAGCGAGCAAGGAGAGGTTGTGCTTCTTCAGACACTCATACTGAGAGGTCAGATTGTTGTAATTGTTGAGCAAAGTGTTGAATTCAGACTCCAAGTGCTTCGATTTCCAGCGAGCTCTCTTGTTCTGGAACCAAATGGCCACCTGGCGAGGCTGCAACCCTAGCTCAGTCGCAACTTCTGCTTTCTTTTTCGCCTCCAATTTGGTGTCGGATTCGAACATCACTTCGAGAGATCGGATCTGTTCCTCGCTGAATCGGCTCTTCTTCTTCTTCTTCGACGACGAACTAATAGCCTCCAAACACTCCATTTCTCTGGATCGATATATCATCACTACTTATACCTCTGCATCCATATTCATGCACGTACCCTTTTCTCTTTTTCAGGTTGAATTTGGATTCTTTAAATATTCTTGATGATGATGATGATGATGATGATTATGATTATGATTTATATACAGGCCTCCTGCAGCTACTGTTGTACTATAACTACCAAACGTGTTCACCTTTTCTTCCACTTCCTCAAAATTTCTTTTCTTCAATCAAATCCATATACACCCTCCGTCCCCCTTATCTTTGTCACGGTTTGACCACACGGAGTTTAAGAAAAAACTTTTGACTTTGATGTGATGTGTTATTTTAATGTTTTTGAGTGACAATTTTGTAATTAATGTGTGTTTTTTGAGTGCAAAAGTTGTAAAATGAAAGAAATGGAAGGGTAAGAGAGTAAATTTTTCTTTGTCATTTTTGGGTTGGTAAAGTTAGTTTGGACGTCCAAAAATGGAAAGTAGGCAAAGATAGCAGGGACGGAGGTAGTATATATATATGCCTTTTGTCACTCAAATTTAAAGCCTATGTACTTCGAAAAACTTAACTTCTAGCTAGCCAATTTTGTTAAATAAAAGTTTTCTACTCATTTTGATCAATTAATTACAACCTTCTTCATATGTTGGTTTCAATGTGCACACAGACTTGATTCTATGGGTATGTGATAGGGATGGTCCGATTTTGATTTTACTAAAAAGCATGAGTATACATCAAACTTGTAGCATTGCAACATTAATAATATAATAAATTAAATTTATACACAAAAAAAAAAAAAAAAGTACGATGCTCTTATGACTGATAACTGACATGTAGAGCCAAACTATATATTAATAGGTACATTATTAATGACGAAGCTGCTTTCTGTAGTAGCTAGTGATGTTTAAAAAATATAAAAAGGGTGACTCCATTGTCAAAATGAAAAGAGGTTTTGGAAAAGCATGCATGCACATATTCAATCTTTTCTTTGTTTAGGTATAAAGAAAAAAAAATAATACTACCTCCGTCCCCCTTATCTTTGCCATCCTTGATCGGCACGAATCCTAAGAAAAAACTGTTGACTTTGATATGATGTGTTATTTTAATGTTTTTTGAGTAACAGTTTTGTAATTAATGTGTGCCTTTTGAGTGTAAAGTAAGTAAAATGAAAGAAATTGAGGGGTAAGGTCGTAATTTTCTTGTTGCCATTTTTGGGCTGGCAAAGTTAGTTGGGACAACCAAAAACTGAAAGTAGGCAAAGATAGCAGGGACGGAGGGAGTATAATATATGTACATCGATATCTCATGCAAAAGACAGCATATGAGATGTTCTATTATATTTGGTGTCACATTTTTTTATTTCAAAGTTATTATCATACGTCACGCATATTCAATGACATTATTATATATATAACGTGTGAAATGTATTAAATAATATGAAACATGAGATATAACATCAAGTATAATAGATGATCGAATCCGAAAGGAGGGGAGCCGCCAGTACCACTTTAATTGAAGATGAGAGATTATGTTATAGTTTGTCAATATCGACAGATGTCCAACTTAAGATAATGCATCTACCTATATATATATACACAATATGACTACGTGAATCACATTCTCAATATTTTTCTTTTAACTACAAAATCATCAATTCAACTGATCTCTTATAGAGAAAAATTCGAAAGAGGAATTAAGGTGGTGATGGAGAACTTTCCCAATAACCAAGGATGAAAATATCGGTTTCGGTGTATGTATCGGTACCTTAAATTTACGGAAATATCAGTGCATATATCGGTTTCGGTGGAAATATCGGTAATTTTTAAAAAAATCACGGAAATATTGTAAAATAATTAGAAAATATATCTGGTAATTTACATAATGTTATAACTAACATTCATACATAAATTGAAGTTAAGATTTCAAATAAAAAGATATAATTAAGCATTTTACCTATAAGAAGATACCTATAAAGACACATAATTTACAAAAAATACAACAAATTTATATAAATAAGCAATGAATTTATTATATCATACATTTGAATTATTTGAATAACAATATTCTACAAGTTTCTTCCATTGAAATGATAACACTCCTTTGTGTAATTTAATTAAACTTAATTAAATTATGAGAGAAAACTAAATAATAGTATATTAATCTATATAAATTAATTATTTATTACATTTATTTACATATATAGAAGAAAAACTAAATTTAATTTTTAATAGACATACTTTAAATACATAAATATTTCATAATAAAAAAAAGTAAAAAACAAAAGGAAGAAAAGGAAAACAAGAAAAAAGGAAAATACATACATATTCCATATCCATTCTTAAATAAAAAAAGGAAAAAAAAAAAAAAGGAAAGATCATCACTGTTGCGCCGAAAACAAAAGGAAGAAAAGGAAAAAAAAAGAAAAGAAAAAAGGGCAATATATCGCGATATATCGATATAAAAACGATATAATCGCGATATTTACCGAAATATCGCGATATTTTCAACGAAATTTTTTGGCATGGTGATATTATTTCAGTGGTTTCATTTTAGCGATATTTCGCCGATATCGACAAAATATCGTGATATTTTGAACCATGCCAATAACCAGCATATGCATATACTATGTCTCAAAACATTCATAAATAAGCAAATTTAAATATATATTTTTAAATTTCAAGTAAATATGAAATTGTTAACCTTTAAAATTTTTGATTTTGTTTATAAAAATTCATGATCAATTTTTAATAATAGCTACCATAAACTTTTCCCTTTTATGAAAGAAAAATCAACTCAGAAAAAGAAAAATAATGATAAGAAGTACTACCTCCATCCCGGTCGAACTTATCTATTTTGACTGGGCACGGAGGTTAAGAAAAAACAGTTGATTGTTACTATTTAAGATAATTGGTGATATTTTTGTAATAAAGGTGAAATATGATAATATTAATGTTTCACTTTTGTTAACTTTTTTTAAAGATTTTTTTAAGATAATTGAGTGACATTTTTATAATAAGAATGAAATATAGGGATATTAATATTTGATTTTTGTTGTCATTTATGGATTGATAAGTTGAGTTGAGATAAATAAATACGATAAGTAGGCAAGTTGAGTTGGGATGGATGAAGTAATAAGAAATTAAAAGGATCAGCATCGATGTATCTATCATACGTCAGCTAATGCGATTAGGCCACGTGCTTCTGTCAAACTAAGTTTAAGGTGAGATGTCGTTGAACTTGTGGAAGCTTGTAACAGCAGAGTAGGACACGTGTGGTCGGTGTGGGGACCACTTATAAAGCAATAGAACACCTGTCTAAAAATAATTGTGGGGATATATTTTGTTTTCTAGATAAAATAGCCTCAAATATTATAAAATGAAATCATGAATAATTTTTTACCTTACAATACAATTTGTTTAGTTTTCTGCTATAATTTATGTCAACACCTAAAGTGTGAAGTAATGTAATAGACTAATGTGATGACAAATGTCCTCAATTATGTCTTATTAATAAGGATAAAAATTGTCTTTTATTTTTTTAATGTTTGTTGTGAAAAAGAAAAGGAAACAAAAATAGTGTGGAAGAAAAATAATTGACCATCTCTACTAAGTAGGATGAGCATTATCTCTATTTTTTAGTCTTCATAGGCTTAATAATAATAGTAAATTGATCACGAGTTAAGAATTTTGTAATTATATTATTGACTTCATAATTTTTTTTATATATATTATTACGATAAAATCATCATCATGAATTGAGGATGAAGGTTAAATTAATCACCTTCTACCTCAATTATGATCGATGGAAGTGAGGACAGATGCAATGAGATATAGTAGTTTGTATCATAATTAAATGCTCTAAACTGAAATTATTGTTGTTAATTAAAATTTCGTAAAAGATGATCAACATATTACGATATAAATTTCATCACACTCCATATTATTTATGAAATTATCCCCAACTTAAAACCCAAGATCTATGATTTGTGCCATAAAATTTGGGTTCTAACTTAGATCAAATTATCAAATTTAATCATTTACTAAAAGCTTATTTGATTCAAGTAGAATTACATCATTATTTTGATAAATCTACTGATGGTCGGTGATGAGCATTTGACCAGCAAAGAAAAAAAAAATGAGGAGATGAAAGGTGGGTAAGGGGTCGCCATCATTCATTAAAAAAAAAAAAAGTTAACTACCCTAACACCACTAAACTATTAGTGATTTTGTAGATAAGCTAGCTGCTGAACTTTTTTTTTTTTGGGTTGCATTGATATATAAACTATTTAGACCATTAAACTTTTTTTTCGGTCATTTTTTATTGAATTTCGGCACGTAACATATGCATGACATATTTATTTTTGATGCATATATTATAGTCTTGTGTATGTCACATGCCGGAATCCGGCAAAATGACCGGAAAAAAAGTTTAGTAGTTTAAGTGTCAATTCCAAATAGTTTATATATATATATATATATATATCAGTGCAACAAAAAAAAAATTCAGTGGTTTATATGCAAAATCACTCATAATTTTGTGGTGTTGGTGTAATTAACCCTAAAAAAAGCACAAATAACATAGAATGGTCAGAGAACAATTTCATATATGGATTGTATTATTTATAATATAAATAATCTTAATAAATCAATTTTTATTTATTAAATATGAATTATAAGTCTGATATTATGTCTCACAAAATAAGTTTCATAAGATAATTTCACGAAAATTCTATTGAAAGAACATATTGCAAGATACATAATTTATAATGAATTTGGACACTAGTAAAGATTGTATCATAATCTCATATATACTTATAAACATTCATTTGATCGATAACTCATTCTAACCACTTAACAATAAAAGAAGATTTACTATTATACGTTTATTTGTAATTATCTATCTATATCTATATAAAAAAAAGACCTTCAATAAAAATAACAATAACTAATTTTTCTTCCCAAATTAACATACTATAAATGGAAAGAACGTAGTTACAAGAAATTAAATAAATAAAAAATAAAAAAGATTTATACTTTTAAGGGTTATGAGATCCACTAGGTTAGGCTATACCTATAGGTAGGTAGGTTATGAAGTTATATTTTATCATTTTTCTCTATTTCATATAAATTATAATCTTTAAATTAATTATTTTTTAATTTGAATTTGTTTTAGTTTATTAAAAATATAAATTTTATATTTACATTTTGGTGTAAAATTGTATTTAACAAGCTTACAAATACAAAGATAAATGACTAAATTAAACTATAGATTATGAAATTAAAAAAATAATTTTTAAAATAAAAAGTTTTAGATTTTTTGAGAAATTAATAACAATGAAAAACATTTTGGTATAATTGTTTGATATATTTGCCAATACAAGTGGGTTGAATATTGAACTAGATACATTATTTAAATACATATCAAGATTTTTTAGTTATTTGATGGGATTTATATATTTTCTTTAAATATATCTATAATTGTGAATGTAAATGACATTTGTTAATAAGTATGAATCAAAAAATATAATAATATATTAATCATGATACTTATATCTATGTTAATCTGTAACTGCACATCATATCTTTATGAAGTAACATATTTTTTAGATATCAATTATCGTTTACAATAAATATTTCTCAGTACTAAATTTAATTTAATTTATTTTAATTTACAATATTAATCATGGGTACATGTACAAAATTGATGTTTATTTAACAATCGCATATTCAAATATAGAATTTAAAAATTCATTGTTAAACATATATATATATACATTTATATATTATTGTTTGCATTTTAAAAATATAATATTATTTAAGATGTGACACATTAAAGAAAGAATCAAATTCATATTAATATATAATTTAGGTTAAAATAATATAATTATATTATAGTATTAAAATTTTAAAACTAATCAATCGTATACTACAATTTGTGCATCGCACGATAGTGTATTACTAGTTGATATAAAGACAATAACCTATGCGAAACAATTAAAGGATCTTGATCTAGATGTTTCATAATGACTACTAATTTCAACTCATGCTTCCAAATTCCAACTACAACTGATAAAAATTATCTCTTTCCTAACCTAGGTACCTAACTCATTTGATGAAATTGATACTAATGTATTGTGGGTTTCTCTCCATGACAAAACGACAAATTTAAACTCTTATCAATGCATGACAACGAATATTGCAAGAATTTATTTAAAGAAAAGATGGGATGGATAAAGTTGAAGTCTTGTTCATAGGATACTTGGGCAAATTTAGAGATACATACGAGCTCTTGAGATGGTGTTTGTTGACTTATCTTCTTATCATAAAAACTACAATAGAAATTTTATGGAACGAGTCAATCTACAATCCGAAATAAAATAATTAAAAACTCTAATGTATCGAGATCCAAATGTGGAGGACCCTTTGTTCTATTCTCAGATCACCCTTTAAATATCGATCTCCAATTGGAATATCGATCACTAACATATATCGTGTTACTCTACCACCATACAAGGGAGGATCATAAACAATCACACGTATCACTCTTCTCTTCCTCTATTGCTAGCTGCTTCCATTTCCATACAAGTTTGTTTAATTGGACGATCCACTTTCCGCCATGGAAAACAGGTGAGATCACGACACGAATGCAAAACATGATCGAAAGATGAAAAACGTGTGCTTATTACTGATCATGATTCAGAACAACACCCTCTATAATTGGTCTGAAAACACATATCCTAATTAAACAAAGGCATTTCTTCTTTCTCTTCTTCCCCGATTAGTATTAAAACGTTCATCCTCAGAGGTGGAGAAAGAGCTGAACTCTATTTCATACATGAGAAATTAAGCAGAAGGAAGCTGGGACTAGCTAGTTCTTGTACAGAAATTAAGCCTATTATGAACAACGCAATCATTCTTAAGTAGTTCACTTTGGTTCCTGCACATCTCCACCACCATGACCGTGAACAGCAGCAGCAGAGTTATCAGAAGTTGCAGCAGGTTTATCCTGCTTACGTATATCATTTAGCGTTGGATTTGAAACAGGAACGAGATTGGTGTCATTATTCTGGTTCATGCCATTGTTGTGTCCCATGGGCCTCAATCCCATTTGCACCCCTTGTGGTTGTGGGAGATTGTTTTGATGTTGCTGAGGATGATGATCTTGCAACGGATGTGGACTATTAAAGGCTGGTGGTCTCGGCTGGAACGTCATACCTGCTGCTGCTGCCTGCTGACCCATGTAAAACCCCCCTTGTTGCATTGCACCATGCGGAGTCATCTGCATTTTCCAATGTATGTATCAGATTCTATTGAATGAGTAAACAAAATCTAAACTTGACTTCACAGGGTATATACAACCTGGGTAGGCATTGTTGGTGTTTGCGGTTGGGCATCCGCAATAGCAGCTAAATACATCAAATTCTTTTGAAGTTGAGCCTGGTATCTGATCATCCACAATCAAAACCAATACTATTAAACCAACCATACATATTTATATCTATGTTGTCTTCAGAAAACTAAATCAAATGATCTCTTTAATCATCAATTTTAGCAGCTGCAACCCATAGAGTTAAGCAACACCATTAATTCTTAAGCATTCATTGAAACTAAATTCCAAGCCCCTTTACAGGAAGGGGGAGCAGCACTTACTGGGCACATTCGGCAAGCTTGCCAAGATTTTGATTGTCCAAAATTGCCAGTATCAATTTCTTGTTCTCATCAAGGTACTGCATCATGAGTTGATAACAAGGTTGTCTTATTAGAATGTGAACTATAATAAAAGTCTGATCATGAAAAGTTCTGTTATGAATTAAACCCTTCATTATGATTATTCGATATGGTAAACAATTGCATGCCATATAAGGATTAGGCAATCAACAGTGCATAGAATAAACTTGAAAGAGAGAATTCAGAAACCGAAAGAAAAACAGAATGATCATTAATGAGTAATTTCACCCTTCTCACTCCTATAGACATTCATTTCCCACATGTTCACACGGGCTAAAATAGAATCGCAAAGCATGTGGATTATTTTAACAGAGTACTGGCTTTTAAATAAAAACTCCTTTTAAATAGAGCTTGCAATTAAACTAACAGATAAATCATAAACAGGCTTGATCATCAATTTATTCAACTCACATTCCTTGCACTTCTAAAGATAGCTAAATACAGCAACAAAAAAAATTAACCAAACCTTGATTCCACTATGTGGAGTTTAATGATAACTCAATGTTCATATTAAACAGTGAAATCGCCTTCAACTGCCCAAAATTGCTTAAAGCCAAAATCTTGATTTTACTGATTTACATATCAAAATTGTGACTTGAAATTAATCATTAGGGATATTAGAAACAACTATTTGATTAGAAAGTAGCTAAAAAAAACCCACAAAACTGAACCATGGTCATCCATACTTGCAACTATAAGCGAAATTCAGATTGCATGACCACATAAAAAAGATAGAGAATGGTCCTTAGACCGCCATAAAGGGCCATTTCCACAATAAGGTTAAAGTACAGTTTCATTAGCTGCAATTGCTCTTCAAGCACGCATAAGATGACAGCAAGAGGAATAGTTAATAATGTAACAAAATAAAAATTCTAAATTAGTAACAGAAAGATGATTTTGATCACCTGTAATCTTCTAAAAGGAGAACAGAAAACTTGAAATCCACCTATAACATTATTTCATTCACTACTCATATAATTAAGGTTTATATCAGCAAACTTACAGCTTCAGAAACATATTACAAGAAAGACAGGCGGGAGAGCAAAAATATATCACACCAAAGAAGCATTAGCTACAAGTTGATACTGCTTTGATAGATCAAGTGTATGAGTTGCCTCTAGTGTACTGAAAGAACATATAAGATATTCAGAAAAGGCATCTTTAAGATCCATAAAAATGCATCTCATGATGCATTAGAAAAATGACTAACATAGAATTATTTCAGTTTTTAAGAAAAATAGATCATTTCTCATCACTAGTGAAAATGTTAAGAGTTTCATATATGTTCCTCCGGTTGCTGTACTCATTATAAAGGCAACTTTTAGAAAGGTTACTACTAGTTGTAATTTCAAGCTTATACAAATAAAAGGTTGGAAAAGGATGAGTTAGAATGTGTGGTTTACACATTGGATTGGTAGAATAAAAAAAAAAAAACCACACGTCAAACTGGTGATTAAATTCTATAAGTACATAGATGATGAAACCACAAGCAATAATGTATGGTAGCAGTAGGTCAAATTTGCATTCATCAAGTCTTGAACGAGCTACTACAATTACAAATACTAGCCCGTGCAGGGGTAATTATTGTCGATGTTTTAGGTTTAGTTTCAGATAAACTCAATACCGTATAGTACTTATATTTCTGAACAAAAAGCTTCCATCAAGTCATTAATAAATGCCCTACATAATCACATAATCCCAATGCTCAAACTCTCAGAGCACCACCTTTGTGTTCAAGTGGAGCTACGTGCGAAGATATTATGTTCGTTAGAGGAATTAGTCTAAAACCCATGAAAACACCACTTGTGGCATTAGACAGATGCCAGAAAAACATCCAATCATCATTTCATCACTAGGTAGTCTGAAGTCCCAGCAAACGTCGTATTATATTAACTATCGAAACCCAACAAAAACACTATGCAGGCATTCCACAGATGCCAGCCAAACACTGGACCATTTCATGACTAGGTGTTTGCAGTCCCAGTAATCAAGTCCCAGAATAACATGAGAGAAAAAGCGGTGAACACTCGAATCACACACAGAATTTCCAATAAAAAGAGAAAAAAATCCAATCTTTTTCAGAAAAGACCTAAACAAATATGACCCCATAAATCAAACTTATATTAGCAGAGCCCCCAAGAAAATAAAAGTAAAAAGACTTGAAAAACACCTTTTGAATCTGCTCGGTGGTGATATTGGTAGGCGGAAACGACGGCATAACTGGAAACATTGGCGTTGGCTGCTGCATCTTTATTACAAATTTTCCTGCTTAATTAATAATATCTCAGAACCAAACAATCAGTTTAATGATGCTTCCCAAAACCGAAATAGGATAAACCCTAAGCCCACATGATGAAACAACTCAAAAATCAATCTTTGCACCATTTAAATCAATCAAAAGACAGAAAAACAAAAGGGGAAAAAGGATGAAGAAATGTATTTACCTCCTAAAAAAAGGAGGGGGATTTGCCGATGGAAGGGTGTTTAAGCGTTAGCTATATGTTGCTGCTGCTAATCATTAAATTATGTAGTCGTAAAATCTGAGAATTGGTGGTACAATGAAGAGGGGGTTTACTTTACTTTTAACGCAGGGAAGAAAAGGTAAAGAGAGAAGTGGTGATTATTGAATTATATATGTAGTAAAAGAAAGAAGAAGGCAAGAAGAAAAATTGGACATGGCTATGGGACAGAGATATGTATATTTTCCATGTCGGATATTTGAGTCCACGTGTCAACTCGGCCCATTGTTCTACGAAGCCCATTTCATTATTTTGAAATGATTACTTTTTCAGGCAGCAAAAAACAAGTATTTCATTTTTTTATTTTTTATTTTAAAAAAAAGGTTATGACATCAATCCAAGATTTCATTTTTAATGTAAAATTGTATTCTTTGCTATTTGAGTTCACGTATTCGCAAAATAACCATTTTATAATCTACACCATGAGCCATATAATTAAAATTCTTAAAATTATATTTCTATATCCATCAAAACAATGGTATTTTAGGTGAATTTAAGTAATAATCTTATAATTTTAATTAACATTCATATATAAAATGATTTGTTTTGATGTGGATAAGAGAACACTTTTTTTTTTAAAGAAATATGTAGCTAACGATATGACGTCACAATTTAGCTGGAAATGTGGGCTCAAACACCTCAAAGTAATACAACGATTTGAATTAATGCAATAATGAGTTGAATTTGTATTTCTATTAATTTTTTTTCAAAATATCAATAGTAATAATTAAATTGAGAATTTTTAAAGGCTTTTTTTTTTTAATATGCAATTTAGTATTGAGTCAGCACGATTAGTGGAAGTTTATATATAACATCGGTAAATACTAATATCATCAAACCTTAAGATATTTAAGATATTGATAGATAATCGGCCCATCAAGTTGTGGGCTTTAAAGCTCATCATGTGGGGTAGTTAGTCAGCCCAACATAAGAAATGAAGAACAATTAACGAGAAATGAAAAGGGTTGAAAACATAGTGAAAATCTATTGAGACAAAAATGAATGATATGATCATCATATTTAATAAATTTTTTCCTTCTGATATCTGTCTTGTAATATTGGAGTAATGATTGTATTTCTCAAGTTGCAGATGATGTATTAATAACTAATAATATTCCTTTATGTACATTAGTGGTAGAGATGCAATCACATATATAAAAATGATCATGAGATCGATTAAGAGAGTTTAGAGGAGAGAGAGATACCAATCATACAATGATGGTCTCTCTCTCTCTCCCCCCTTCACTCACACACACCCACACATGCTAGCTTATAAGTTATAACAACTTTTTTTAGATTGGATAAATATGTATCAACTACGTATTCTCCTCTCAAACTAAGTTTAGCTTGCATGCAAGCTAGTTGCATGTTTAGTTATATCTTGTCCTAGTTAGCTAGTCATGGTTTGATATAATAAATATTAGTACTAAGTACGTACGTGGTCTACAAAGATATACTGTAATCACTTTGTGATCATTATATTATATCTTGATGATCGATATTCATCATCATGTCCTCTTTCCAAGTTTTGTCATCTTTGGAATTTTTAGAAGGGTTAAGACCAACCAAATTAGATACGTATACCCTGTAACAAACATGTGCATCATATCCCAAAACACGAGGATTCGGTATGAAGACCAACTGATCACTGCTCCTTATATGTGATTGTCATGCATATATATATATATATATATATATATATATATCCAACAAGCCTCTTTCAGTACTACACCTATAATATCTTTTTAGATACTTACAAGCTCGATTGGAATACTATGTATATGACCACATCACACCTCATTTTGCCCCTATATCTTTCATTAATATATATTCAATGATCTCATCTTACCTAATTTTATATATACCATGTTTTTCCAAGCCAAAGGACGTGATTGTATATTCCAACGGAAAAGTACAGTTGGAATGTTTTGTTGGAATCGTTTTTCCGTTGGAATTTCCGTCGGAATTTAAATTCCAACGCCCATTTTTTCGACGGTCCACTTCCGTTGGAATGAAGAATTCCAACATAATTTTACAAAATTCCAACGGAATTGTTCCGTTGGAATTTGAGTGATTTCTAGTAGTGGCTCCCTCATTATCATGTTTTAAGTACATATCTTGAATCATAGAATAACGTGGATGTGTGTGTATATACACATACGAGTATTAGCACGTTTATCAGCACGTGCGTCGCATGTGGAGGATGAATTTTTTATATCAAAAATATTATATTACTACTAACTTAAATAATATAGTTTTTTTTTTTTTAAGGATAGACAATCTATATTAGATTAAATTCAAAAAATCTATAGTAAATTAGAGTTCTAATATAAAAAGTCTTGATCATAATAGAATTCTATATGATTTTGGTTTAAATTGTAATGTAAAATTATTTAAATATGAAAATCATAAATTACTATTATAACCTTAAATAAAATCTTTAATAAAGATATATCAGACAATCCATATTTTATAAGAAATATCCATGTTTTTATATATGTAATAGATAATAGATATATGTATTGCCATTTTCTTGCCTTGATAAAAGAAATTAATTGAAATTATAAGAAATACTGAATGGTACAACGAAAAAGACAACAAGAGGAGCAAGACAGAAACAACCTTACTGCTTGTCCATAGATTGTCCTGAACCTCCCTACTGCTCAAACTTAAGATTTTTAACCGTATGACTAGAAATTCCGACACGATCACCGGAAAATTTGACACGACAACCAGAGATAGTTCAAATTTGGCGATAAAAAGTGAACTCTAACCCATCCTTTTTCTAATGGAATTAATGGCCTTATAGATTGGGTGAAATGAAGCTATATATAAACTCAATCGACTGAAAGAGTGTGAGAAGTTGTTGCATGCATATATTTAAATTTGATTTGTATATACACTAGTTTTGGGCTGGTTTAGTTTGCCAGGATTGCTTCTTGGACACTTCGTCACTTGTACGATATCATAAAGTTGATTCTAAAATGGGCTTGTTAAATATTGGGCTCCCACTTCGATGGACCCAAAATTTGTATGGAGCACCTTATATTTATGGGCTTCTGAATACATAGAAGCCTAGCTACTTTATGGTCCGATTACCACACCCAAATCGGTCCCGAATGTTTCGTCTTATATATTAATTTTTTTTATTACTTTTAAAATAGTCATGTTACATATTAATTAATGAGTGAAACTTGTGTGTCCGGGGTACGGTGCCCCCAAATTAATTATCATATTGGTGTTAAATACATACTCTACAGGTATCATGTGTATACTCTTTAGGTGCCACATGTATACTCTTATATAAATATAATACATGTATAGTATATGTATAACACCAAAAAACATAATACATATAAAGTATATATATAACACCTAGAGAGCATATATATAACACCTAGATATGTGTTCCGGGGTATATAAGTTTTTGCCTTAATTAATAGTTGTTATATGCTAATTAATTAAGCAATTGAAGTGAGACTGTGTGTGAGTAATATCATGTTTTTCATTCATTCATTGCTAAACAAAAAAAAAAAAAAATTATTGAGAGTGAGAGGAGATATATCTATTACCTATATAAAAGTATGAATATTTCTTACAAAATATGGATTGCCTATTATATCCTTATTAAAGATTTTATTTAAGGTTATAATAGTAATTTATGATTTTCATATTTAAATAATTTTACAAAAGAATTTCAAATCAAAATCATATAGAGTTCTATCATGAGTAGGACTCTAATTTACAATAAATTTTTTTGAATTTAATTTAATTCAATATAAATTGTATATCCGTATAAAAATTATTATTTAAGGTTAATAGTATTATAATATTTTTAATTTAAATAATTCATCCTCCACATGCGACGCATGTGCTGATACTCGTATATATATACATATGTGTGTGTCTTTCCACTTGTCCCACGGACACCTCTTCTTCTCGTAGCTCTCTCTTATTCAGTCGCCACGAATAGCTACACCGTTCCCTTCCTATCCAAACTCTAATTAATGGCAGAAGAAGAAGCGGCCACGCCCCCACCGCACTATCCTCAGCCTCCCAAGACGGCCACCAAGCACCTTGCCTCGCCGCCTCCAGCTCCAAGATACGACTGTGGCCGCCGCCGAGGCTTGTGCACATTCATCGCCGTCTTCCTGATCATGGCCGCCATCACTGCTCTCACACTCTGGTTAGTGTATCGGCCCCAGAAGCCCAAGTTCAGAGTGGTGAGCGCCGCCGTTTATGAGCTGAACGCCACCTCCCCCCCTTTCGTCTCCGCCACCCTGCAGTTCACGGTGGTGACCAGAAACCCCAACAGGCGAGTCTCCTTCCTCTACGACCACCTCTCCACCTTCGTTTCCTACAAGAACCAGGCCATCACCGGCCCCGCGGTGGCCCTGCCACCTTTGTTCCACGAGACTAAGAGCACGGTGGCGCTGTCCCCGCTGCTGGGAGGAGCCGCCGTGCCGCTGGCGGCGGAGGTGGTCAACGCGCTGGCCATGGAGCTGGAGTACGGGGTGGTGGGTCTGAGGCTGGTGATGACGGGGAGGCTGAGGTATAAAGCAGGAGGGGTGGCGATCAGAAGCCGCCGCTATGGAGTGTACGTCAGCTGCGATCTGCTGGTGGCGTTGAAGAGAGGCTTCGTCGGCCAACTTCCTCTCCTTTCATCTCCCCCCTGCACTGTTCATCTCTAAACTCCAATTCAATCTTTCTTGTATCTTTTTTCATGACCATATTTTGTGCGTGCGTATTATTAATGCATTATTAATTCCCTTTTAATTCATTGATATTAGATGGGACTTTGTTGTTCTTTGATTAAGATGAGACATATATATATATATATATATATGGCGTCTTTTTGAATAAGAAATTAAAATGGGAAAAGAGATTGCTTAAGGTGTGGTAATGGGGATTGATTCTTCAAGCTTTGTTTGCTTTATCATCATCATCATATTCTCCACTTATTAGTGTTCGGACCATCGAATCTGAGCTGCTGCTTATGGTTTACCATTCATTTTTCATTATATCTTTTCAACTTACTATACAATTAATATATTAGAAATAAGTAAATTGCATTGAATTATTAGAAAGTAAATTGCATTGAATTATTAGAAATAAGTAAATTGCATTGAATTTTAATTGTTAATATATCTTGTAATATTTGTGTTGAGGTTTTCTTAATTTATATATTACATTTAAATTTTAAAATCAAATAATATTATAAAATATATAAAAAATCAGTTCACGAACACTAAACGAATATGCATATGCTAAAATCTCTTCACGATCTCTTCACGAACCTAATGAACATGTTCGCGAACCTGTTTAACGCTTAACGAACCGATTCATTAAGCAGGTTTGTGAATAAGACTCGCGAACATGTTCGTGAGATTTCGAACCGAATATGTCCAGACTCAAGTTCAGCTCGTTAAATATTCGAGTTCAAAATTAGGGCTCGAGTTCGGCTCGTTAAGCTTAACAAACGATCTCAAACGAAAATTTATCAAGTTAAGGCACGAATAGTTCACGAACGGCTTGGTTCGTTTACATCCCTAGTTGTGAATCAACACAACACAATTATTTGTGTATTTAGTGTGCGAGATAGAATTGCATTCGGGTCAAGTGACTTTGAAGGTATTTTCATGTTCCTCACACGTGCTCGTGCATCCACACGACGCCCACACCTTTCATCTCCACGTCCTCATTTTTATCCCATGTGTCTAGCGTTATTTATGTCACGTTCGTGTAACTTTTATGTTATTCTAATTTTCTATCAAAATATTATGATATTTGTAACATAAACATCATACTTATATAACATAAATGTAAATTATTATAACATAAATGTACAATTAGATTACATGAATTTTTATACTGAAAAAATTATAAGTAATATTACTTTAAGATTATGATATTTGTATATAAAAATTAAACTAAAAAATTAGTTTCATGATGGATCTGAATTGAATTCGACCCAATCCAAACCCACACACCTAATTGCATCATGTAATTAATGCACATAAACACAGCTCCTAATACTACCTCCGTCCCAAAATAAATGACGTTTTAGCAACTAAAATTTGTCCCAAAATAATTGTCGTTTTCGTATTCCAAAGCATATTTACATGCAATATACCAAATATGCCCCTATTTACTCACCTCAAATTAAATGTGTTAAAGAGATAAAAACTCTTCATTAATTAAATTTAAATAGGGGTAGATTGGACTTTTTATCACATTTCTTAATATATGTGCAAAAGGCTAAAACGTCATTTATTTTGGGACGGAGGTAGTATGATATATGCATTTCAATCTTCACCCGTCAAAAACATGCATTCAGAAATTTGGTTGCAATTAACTAAAACATCATCCGACAATATAGATAAGCTTATGTTAGGAATTAAATAGATCTAATGAATCTTTTAATGCACGCATGTATGCTTTCTTATCAATATATGCTACGGAATGAAGAATGTTCCTGTTCAGAAATAAAATGTCCATTCACTATAAGAAATAAGAAATAAACGAGAATTAAAATCAACACAAAAATCTATAATACAAGAATACACGTGTGATTCGTGAAACCACATGAATCCAGAAAAGAAATATTATCATGTGAAAAATTGTTATGATTACAAGATTCAATTGTCACCCTTCTTAAAACACTCTTGAAACATATAACAAGAAATGAATTTTACTGGAATCAAACACAAGATTAAAGTGTTGATTGGACACTTATGACAAAGCCATATAGACTCATTTAGTCGGGTTAAATCTTTTATTATATGATTTTGTTACATCTCATATTACATAATTTTTAATACACGATAGATGTTAAATGGTGATATCATTGAATACACATGCATGACGTGTGTTGATTATTTTGAAATAGAAGATGCAATACCAAGTGTAACATCTCATGTGACTTAAATAGCCTTAAAGAAACTTTCTTGCCTTTGTAAGATTGGCAAATATTTTTATTTTAACACAAATCCAACAATCTCCACCATCACCAAGTAATCCTCATTCATCTCTAGGAAAAAAGAGTAATAAATGAAAAATAAAAAGGAAGAAATGAAAATTGACATTCCACGTACAAAAATATACATGCAAACTCAAAATCAAAGAAAAACCATGACTCACAGAATGAATTTTATTATGTGAAAGTTCTTATTAAATCACACAAAAATTCATTATTAACACTCCCACACTCTCTTACAGGTAACATCGTTCTAATTCACTAGTCTCTGTTGGATCGAAATTAAATTAGAAATAAAATCAAAACAATGCAAATCAAGTCAAAAAGAAAAATAAACATATGCATGCATGTTGAAACAAACAATAAATATCATTTGATGAAATATTAAAAATAATATTAAAATACAACATAATACAAATTATACTTATTCTTCCCATCTCCTTAAATTTTTGTTCATACTATTAACAAAAATGAATTTTGTTCAACCAACTATAACAAAAAATACAAATTTATTATTATAATAATCAACTTTTCTCCCTCCTCAATAATTGTTTATTATTATTTTTTCATAACATGACCCACACCTTTATAACACCAATAAAAACACACACATATTAACTACTTACATTACTTAACAAAATTTTGTTTTTGTTAATCACAATTTTTTTGTTACCTAATGCTTGTGCTATATCTAGAAGAAGGGAGGAAAGGCCACGTAGGCATGGTGGGGCCCAGGAGGGGTGCTGAGGAGGCAGGGTAGCAAATCCGAGTTTGTGGTGGAGGAAAGGCTTGCACCTCACTGTCACTTTCTCTCTCCTCTCTCTCTATATATATATTATAATAAAAAGAAAACAAATAAAAGTGCAAAGCTGAGGGGTCAGGACTTGAGGAGGGGACTCATCAGCCACTAAATTCGTGACACATGGCAGCATCTCTTGCCCTAACTCCATTCCCCGTTCAATGTTGGCTCCTCGCCAGCCTCAAAATTTAATCCCCACTTTCTCCTTTTTCCCTAAATCCATCCACTCCCTATTTACTTGTGGCTCACATTTTTTCTCACCCAAATATTTTTAATCCAAAATAAAATACAAACCACCGTTTCACATTTTTCCCTTCTCCTTCTTCTCCCTCGTCTGTTCATTCACTTCAGCTCTGAGCTTCTTCTCGTTGATTCATTCCCCGATTAGCACTTCCTAAGGCTCACGCCGAGTGGTGAAGATTCCGATCCCCATTCATGAATCGCCGCTCACCGCCGCTTCGTGCATGATCCGACTAAGATCGGAAGTTTCAGGCTTTGCTCACACCATGGCTCTTCTACAAGGTATTTCGTAACTTCTCTCTATCTATTGCTGTTAATTTTATTGTTATTCATTGGTGCTGCCAATGTTAATGACCCTTGTGGTGACTCACTGAGTCGCCAGTGTACTGAACATACTGATTGAGCCATTTATTTTTCTGCTCTGTCCTTTCCTCTGTTCCTCCTTTTCCTGTTTTTTTTGGTTGGATGCAAAGGTTAAGGAAGCATGCGGTTCGTTTTGGTGAGGATTCTGGATAAGGAATTACCTGCTACTTCTACTTCTTGTATTTCTTCCTTCGGATTCAGAGATGTGTTTCTCTTTTCTTCCTCTCATTCTGTCTCTGTTTCCATTTCTAATCCTGGTTTTCTGCCCACCCTCTTATCTACCCGCTATTGAAATCCAAGCAAGAAAACGATAAAAAGGCTTTTCTTTTTGTTCCAATATGACTCAGATTTTTAAATTGCAAGATAAAATACTGCTTATGAATAATTGAATTACGGAAACAGAGGCAGAATCCGAACGTGTCCTTTTGCTACAAGATTTTCTGTTACAAGTTTTTCTATTTTGCAGCACTAGTGTTAATTTGTCAGGTCCTGTACAATAACACCACCAACACGGCCAAACTATTTCTCACTGTTATTGAATGCGATGAACGAAAGCGTCTTCTATATCTGAAGCCTGCCTTGGTCCTCTGTTTAGATGGACCCTTATTCATCTGGAGAAGACCTTGTTATTAAGGTCGCATTGACTTGTTCATTTTATTCCAATGGATTTCTAAACAGTTCTATACTTCCAAGGTTTTTTATTCTTATTTATTTATTTGGTAAGAGCAATTAAATTTATTTTTATTGGCAGATAAGGAAACCTTATACGATCACTAAACAGCGTGAGCGATGGACTGAAGAGGAGCATAATAGGTTTGTAGAAGCTCTCAAGCTATATGGCCGTGCTTGGCAACGAATAGAAGGTCTCTATTCTTTTACTTATTTTATTAAGTGATCAGCACCCTAACTAATTATAAAACTGCAAATTGTTTCAGGTTCATTGCACATTTCCTTATGCATTAAGTCCATGTTGTATTTGTATTTGTGATTTCAAATGCAGTCCCGATATTTCCCTTTACGAGCATTCTATTTCTTGGATATATTTCCTTTTGATTACCGATTTGTCCCTGCTCTTCTCTTTTGTTTTGTATCTGGTGGTGATGCAGAACATATAGGAACCAAGACTGCTGTGCAGATCAGAAGTCATGCACAAAAGTTTTTTACGAAGGTCAATCCCATTGCCTGCTCTTTCTATCTGATCATGATATTTAGAACTTCCTTTTTTGTTAGATTTATCTTTCATGCTGGAATTTAGGTAAATTGAAACTCTCATATTTTTCTATCTATTTTTTCTTGCTAAGAAATGCATAATTTGATGTTTCCTTATACAGAATAAAAAACCACAGTTTGATTACTTGGTGTAATATATTGCCTGAAAGTGAGTGTTCCAAGGAACATTTTTCATTTCACATTATGAGTAGTTTTAAAACTCTATGCAGGGTAAACATAAAAATCACTGCTACTATAGATGCTTGAAGAGTCTAATGAGTTAAATTAAACTCAATCTTCTGCATTCTGCAGTCGAGCTCAAATAAATGAGCAAAAGACTTTTAACTTTATCGAGATTGAGCTTTGTCTGTAACTTTCTACCCTCCCCCTAAAGGCAAGTATGTTGAGCTAGAGCTTGAAAGTCTTCCCTCTTACCGTGTTTGTTTGAAGTTAGTATTTTGGGTACAAGAAACACCTTGTGCAACATCTCATGGTAGGAGTGTTCAGGTGTCTCAAGAGAATTGCTTTAGCTTGTTAGCTTGTTGAACATCTAAAAGACAATTTATCTGGCACTCTGGCAGCATCATGTTTTCTGATTGGTTTTAGATCCTCTTTTGATGATATTACTTATTTATTGATCAGAAACAATTAACCAACTGCATATAACTAGAAGACATATATACGCCATAGAGAACTAAATTTCACCAAAGAATGGAATGTGTACAAGGTGTAACCACAATATTGGTGAGTCCCCTTTCCAAGAAAAATCAATCAGTATAGTTAACATGTATTTTGAGATTCTTTGCAAGCTGGATTACAATGACCTTCTATGGTATATGGGAACATTTATTGCTCTATTCATGACTCGATCTTAAGACATTGTCTTAGCTTGGCACCAATTAAGTATATCCGAATACTTTCGGGGACGACTATTAATAGTTAAGGGAGAACTACTAACACCGTTCCCTGAAAATTTTAGAAGGGAATATCTAGAAAGACACTCTGTGGAGTTTGAAATTGAAGAACATTTGTAGGTATTCTATTTAAAGGTAGCAAGTACTAATAATACCTTTCCTAGAAATGTTTGAGTGTTGGTTATAAACATGATGGACCCAGTAGCAACCATAGTTACCTAATTCACTCAACTCCCTCTGATCTAGAGATCACACAATCCAGAATCCAGGATAACTTGGGCATGCGATTTTGATTGCTAAATTTGGCGAACCCATTTCATCAAAGAAGTAAGATATTGTGTAATAATATACTAATCTTGCTAGCCACATGACGTTGTCATCACAATTTTTGGCAAAAGTTTTTTGATAATTGTCCTGGTAACTATGGTAGCTATTTTCGAAAGGTGGTTGTTTTTTCACTTCAACAATGCCATTTTCCTAGGGTGTGTTGGCACAAGAAATTTGATGAACAATTTCATCAGCACAATGACCTACTAAGACTAACGTAAGCCAAACTCGACAGCACATGCCACCACTGTCTCATAAATATGATTATTTTCTACCAGTTTTATATGTTTTCCTGTCTCTCATCACACCAACTCTTTTTGCTCAAATAGGTTTAGTTCCATACTTGTTTGAGATTCCTTGCTTGGTTTCATATTACATAATTGTATTGGATTCTCTTGAGTAGACAAATTTCACCTTGTACCAAATGTCATTGGCATCGGAGTGGACAAGGTTTAATCATCTAATGTTTTTCTTCCGTAGGGTAGTGAGCCAAGACATCGCGGAGGAGATCTCACAACTATTTTTTTCTTCTCATGTTCCGTTACAATTTGCAACTAACATTCCCAACATTAGATATTAGGGATTATATGGAAACTTTTTCCTCTCTTGATCACCTCTAAGTCAAGTGTACATTCTTTGAGTGAGAGAGTTTAAGATGTAAGGAAGAAAGAGCTAAAACATTCTATATGAGAGGAGAAAGGAAATAATGTGCTGTATAGAAAAAAAAGTTAGGTAGATGAGTGTAAAAAACTTCTCAATGCTTTCATTATTATATTTAATGTAACAAAAATCCTACGCCATACATATTCTATATATATATATATATATAGCATATGCCTTATAAATACATATAAATACATAAATATAATAGTATATTTGTTTGCTATGTGTGTGTGTGTGTATATATATATATATAAGTTTATATACTTACAAATATGTGACTTATATGCGCGTGCGCACACACATACATAAATATTTACACTTAAATGGAACTATATGTTTATATTCAAATATATTTGAAAATAGATCCATAGATATATATGCATACATACACACACATTTATGTATTTATTTAATTATGCATTTATACAAGGAATATAAGTATTTATAAATATTTATACGCATAAATAGATATGGAAAATATATCTATAAATATGTATAAATGAACATTATATGTTTATATCCTAATATAGTGGAAAATTGTTCTATATACTTATATATAGACATAGATATTATGAAAGTATATATATACACACGCACACACATAAAGTATGTACATAAGTACATATCATTGAAATAGATCCATACATTACATATGTTATGTATATATTCATATATATATATATACATATATTTAGAGAGAGAGAGAGAGAGAGAGAGAGAGAGAGAGAGAGAGAGAGAGAGAGAATTAGTTTATTAGACACCAACAAACCCCCACACCAAAAAACAAGAAAGAAAAAAACAAAGAAAAAGAAAAAAATATTTGGTTTAGGTTAGATTTTCGTACACTATATGACAAAGGAGCTATAGATTTAAATGATGCACTAGGTCTCTTTCCTCTGTAAGAAGTATCACATATATTTTTTCTGTAACTGCAACATATAGTAAAAGACTAGTAGTGTCATTTTCATTTTATTTGGGTTTGTACACTTTTTACTTTATTGAGAAAGGATATAGAAATTGTTTTCTGTTTTGCCTTTTCCAATCTACACCTTCATTTTTGCGCACACCAATTTCTATACATTCTCTTTCCAGGTTGTTTGTTTTCCTTTTATATTATTTTATTTTATTTTTGGGTGGGGGATTCAGACTAATGCTAGATCATTTTAGATGTACTACTCTGATAATGCAAATTTTGTTGTTTATAGATCTGTGGGATTACATGAAATACTGATAACCAACAGGTGAGGGAACCACATGAGCATGATTATTACATTGCTAAATAGAGAGGTAGTTCAAAACTCATTGGTATTCAATGAAGTATATGGGCAGTGGTTCTAGAATGTTTTGTGTTTGGATGGGCTATTACTACTTATAGTGGGTGTGAGGGAGATGTTTTTTGAAGAATTTTGAATGCCATTGCTTTGTTAAGTGATTTAGTAACTTTAGTTTTATTATAGTGGAATGTTAGTCTTCTGTAATAGGTGCAATGTCGGAGAGTTATATGCATTTGGAAAACATGAAATTCATTACTTGTTCTACCTATATCAACATTGAAGTTCATCATCTCTTCCCTTTCTATCTGAAGAACATTTTACGTAGAATTATGTTGCTTATGATGGTTATACAGTACTTTTAAACACTGTTGACAAAAGCTTTATATCTCAATGCATTGTTATCGCCATAAGTTCCACCATTTATTGACAGAAATATCTTGATATCACTCATCTTAAGTTTTCCTATGGCTCTTTCCCTTAATTGATTGAGCTGAAATTACGTTATTATACTTGTGAAAAATTGATTGCATCCCTAGAAAGTACTTTAGAAATCTGATATAATTGAAAATAACTTTCTTGTTGTCAAATAACATAATCAGTTGTATAAACTGCTTGGAATTATGACTTATGAAACTATGGTTAATATGAATTTGCCTGTCATTTGGATCATAAACCAAGTATTTTATAAGGCCTTCCAGTCACAGTAGATGATAAGTTATTTATTTAATGTTGGACATCTAGGAACCCCAGATGTGCACTTTTTTGGTTATAAGTTATGTGAAAAGGTAATTATGGTTCTCAGCGCATGCTGATTATTGAAAATTGATAAAAGCTCCATAGTTCACTTGTGTTTGGAATGAATGGAATAGGAAACATAATCATTTTGTTTAGTGAATCTAAATGGCTGATAATTCATAGATAACAACAATTAAAGCCTACGGATCCCATTGACTTTGTAAAGTTTCATTTAAAATAATGGAGAAAAGAAAATGAAACTAGACTGGTGAAGTCATTGTTCAAGATATATGCCTATATAGAATGCATATGTTTTGTCCTTTCAGGTCTCATAAACTATCTGGACAATAAAGATATAGGAGATGAGAGATTTACATAAAAGTACATGGTGATGAGCGCTACTCCATAAACAAGTTGAACTGCTGGAGGTCTCCCACTTTTGCATGATATGGTAGCTTGTTTACTGTATTATTAGATATGATTGTAAGAATATTAAGTAGCAGAAGAGAGATGTATCAAAGTTGGAGTTCAAAACAGATCGCCATGTTGTTGAGAGAGGCTAGAAAAGAAAAACCTACTCTAGTAGATGACATGGTTGATGTAATTTTTACCATGATGATGGAGATTAACTCATAGAGTAGCAGGAGGACAAAATGCCAGGGAATTCGTAATTTGGAAAATTGATTCTATGTTCAGCACCTTGTGATCATTAATTAGCAGTGATTGGCATTGACTTTTTTCTAGGATGCTAGAAATGTCAACTTCGTAAAAAGAACCTGAAAACAGTCATCAGTAGCAATAGATGGGTTGATATTTCCTCATTTAGTTGCCTCTGCCATAGGCTGGTAGAACTTGGTTTTATCTTCACATTGTATTTGGACGGGAAGCACATGTTACATCTCCCTATTCTTGTTCGCTTAATATTTTTGCAGTGACTCTTGAGGCATGTCCCTGTCATAACCCTTCATTATCCCTGTTTGGTATTTCAATTTTTATCAACCTTTCCTGTACTTGGTGGTTGGGACTTGGGGGAGGCATTTTTGGCTGAATAAAGGCTGGTGGTTATATCAGCATAGAAGTGCAACACTTAATCCTGGAGGATAAGGCACTGTTTTTTTGTCTAGTCATCAACCTGGTTAAGCTGGCTTCTTTTTTCATTTTGTGAATATTACCTATTGTGTTGATATGTAATGCATATCCATAACAATGGAACAAGATTCTTAACAATGCATTCTGTATTTAATATAGATTTTAATCGGGAATGACTGTTTCTATTCATTGTCCTTGAAGAAGTTTGTAGCTTGCTCTTCTATGAAGAAGTGTGTCAATTCTATGGACCACTTCATTGTGACTACTAGAACAATTTTTTGTGTTCAGAAACTATATGAATGATAGCGTTTTTCTAAATTAATCTCATGTCATACTTCAGGCACCAATGATGTAAATTATTATTTTCTCCTCATACAGTATGCTACTCGTTTTATACCTTGGAGTTACTTTTTGTGACATTATATTGGGATGCTTAACTTATGTTTCTGTATCCAGTTGGAAAAGGAGGCCACTGTTAAAGGAGTTGGGATAGGACACGCACTTGACATTGAAATCCCTCCACCGAGGCCTAAAAGAAAACCTAGTAATCCCTATCCACGAAAGACAAGTGTGGGAACTCCTACTATTCAGGTGGGAGTGAAGGATGGGAAAATATCACACCCAATTTCTTCCTCATGCCAGAGTAAAAGGACTGTGCCTGTGGAGAAAGAACCTGAGGTGTGCACTATTCTTCATTTTGGCAGTAGTTCTACATTTTCTTTTCCTTTTTTACTTGTCTGTTGTATGGACATGCACAATTTTCCTGCTATTGTTGTTTTTGTTCCTGTTTCTTCTATACCTCCTCTTGTTTTTTTTTAAAGGTAAAAACTTTATCTTGAATTATTTTTTCCCTGTTTGTTCACTTTAATGAACTACCATCTTTTAACACCCTGTGATGCCTTCTTCTCTTCCAGAAACCTTGTGATGATGGGAAATTAGGAAATACTAATGAATACCACGACAAGGATAATTGCTCCGAGGCTTTCACTATTCTCAAGACAGCTCCTTGTGCATCACCATTTTCTGCAAACAAAATCTCCTCAGTATCTGATGTTCCTAAAAAATCATGTACGTTTAGGCAATATGCGCCACTCTCAAAAGAAGCGAGTAATCAGGATGAAACTGGTGCGTCACAGGTTACTGTTGAAGCAAAGGGATCTCAGATGGAGAAGTCTGATTATGAGCAACCTCTTCAGCATAATTCTCCATTCAGGATCTCGAGTGTTGTCAATTCACACCTTTCACAAAAAAAATCTGTGCATAGTAAAATAATAGATGAGCTGAAGCAGTCTGAAAATGCTGAAATGTTGCAAACCACTGATGTGCATGTCTCACAGAACTATCCTCGCCATGTCCCTGTGCACATTCTTGATGGGAGTATGGGTCTGAGTGCATGCAATATCTCCTCAGATATGTCTTCTACAGATTCTACCTTTCGTCAAATGGGTGGCGTTCATGGTCATCAGAGTTTATTCATGAAACCAGCTGCCTCTGCTTCTTCTGAACAATACAGTAATGCATCAAGATCTTCTGTTCACCAGTCATGTCCTAATTATCATCCACTCTTGACTCCAATCCAAAACCAAGATGATCATCATTCGTTTCTGCACATATCAACCACATTTTCAAGTCTTATCATATCTGCTTTGTCACAAAATCCCGCAGCCTATGCAGCAGCTAGCTTTGCAGCAACTTTGTGGCCATCTGTGAATATGGAATCGCCAGTAGAGCCAGGTACAGCCTCAGTTGGGGCAATTCAATCAAGGCCCATAACTACAACTCCTAGTATGGCAGAAATTGCTGCAGCAACCGTAGCAGCTGCCACTGCATGGTGGGCTGCCCATGGCCTACTTCCTTTATGTGCTCCATTTCATCCTGGTTTTACCTGCTCTCCTGCATCTGCATCTGCAACTCCAATGGATAGCAGCCAAGGGAGGGCTGTAAACAGTGAAAGAAGAGAGAACAGCACTGATCCTGATCTAGGGGGTCAACAACTGAATCCGGAATGCTGTGAGGCTCTGCATGAACAGCATTCAGATTCAAAGTCGCCCGTTTTAACATCTGATTCTGAAGCAAGAGAAGGTGCAAAATTGAATGTTGGTTTAGTTGCTTCTGACACAACAAAAATTGAGGATACAGCTGAGCTGCCTGATGAAAGCAAGTCGAAGAACAAAAAAATGGTGGACCGTTCTTCATGTGGATCAAACACTCCTTCCAGCAGTGAAGTGGAGGCAGATGCTTCGGAGAAGCACCATACAAATGGAGAAGAGGAAAATCATATGAAAGATAAAGAGGAGCCAGAAGAAGTTGATGCAACTCATCCTGTTGGTGACCCATTTAGTCGGAGATTTAGAATCACCAGTAACATCAATGATTCTTGGAAGGAAGTATCGGAAGGGGTGAGAATGATCTTAATTTTATAAATAAAGTGTTTACGAGTCTGTATTGGCATCATATCTCATATCTCCCTTTTCTGTATGCAGGGACGGCTGGCATTTCAGGCACTCTTCTCTAGAGAAGTATTGCCCCAGAGTTTTTCACCTCCACATGATATAAAGAACAAGGGCAAGAAAAATTGCAATAAGGATGAGGAAATTGAGAAAGATGAAAATGGTGTGGAGTTAGACCTTAACAGGAAGACATGGGATACTTGTTCCTTTAAAGGAGGTATGGAGGATAACGCCTCGTTGGTTGGTGAAAACAAAGAAGATGGACCATTGAACTTGGGCCTTGGACATGGTAAGCTGAAAGTTCACCGAACAGGGTTTAAACCTTACAAAAGATGCTCGATGGAGGTGAAGGAGTGTAGGGTGTCAGCCAACAGTCACGATGAAGAGATACGGCCCAAGAGACTACGCCTAGAAGGAGAGGCTTCAACTTGAAAGTGTTATATCTAACCTAAACCTGCCTCTCTGATAATTTGCATATCTTTAAGTTCCATTTTCTATTATGTTTGAGTTTAATATATCGATTGAAGACCAAGATACTTTTTATCTAGTTGTGTGTGCTATTTAGGAAACCAGGCAAATGGAATCGAAAAACCTCCCTTGCATGGACATAAATGATTCTCAGTGAATGAACCCCCTATAATAGGGAACCTTTCCCTCTAATATACTGTACCCAATCTTGCAACTTCTTCACCTTTTTGGCTTCTAACCATTCCCTGCTTTGTACTGTTTTCAACAGGTTTGGTTTTTTTTTTTTTTTTGTAAGAAATGTGCTCCCGAAATTGATTTGCACACTTGAATATGTGCAACCAATTGTGAATATTACATTGGGTGTGTGTATATTCGACCATGCATTCGGATGGCGAACTCGATTTAACACTGACATTTTATCAATTCATGGGACATTACACCCGGGGAAAATATAAATTCACTGTATGGCACAACTGGTCGATGTTGTTGACTACTAGGGCAATTATCTTAAAACGAATATTTCCCTGATTGATGAAAGTTGATGAATTTGTATAGAAATGCAGGGCATACAATTCGTTGAAAAAAGCACCGGAGGGGAACTAGCTGTTATTATGTGACTACCACAAAAGTTCCCACGTGTTATTTTATAACACTAAATCGAAAAAATGGAAATTAGAAATGGAAATTTGATAGTCTCTCTTTCTCTCTCTATCTCAGTGAGAGAGAGAGAGAGAGCAGAGAGAGATGCATGTCGACGGCGGGGGTTCCAAGTTGGAGATAGTCCGCCACGCCCGCAAAAGCACAATTGCATAGGCAAGCATGCATCCCATTCAACAGACCAATCGTCTTCCCTTCCCTCACTTCAATGCTCCCTCTCTCCCTCCCTAATTTATCCCATCTACCTACTACGCCGCCGCCCCACCCCACCCCTCTGCTCCTCAGCCTCACAACCATGTCCTCCTCTCTCCTCCTCCTCTTCCATTTCTTCTTTCTATCCACTTCATTAATCTCTGCAACTCCCATGGTGGATCAATGCATCAACAAATGCGGCACCTTTCAGATCCCATTCCCTTTCCACCTCAACGCCTCCTCCTGCCGCTCCTCTCTCTCAGACGCTTTCTCTCTCTCTTGCATCAACTCCTCCTCTCTCTTCCTCACCCTTGCTTCTCAGACCTACCGCGTCCTCCACTTCTTCCCCGACGGTGTCTTACTCGATTTCCCCAACGCCTCCACCTGCCGCCAATACAGTGACCTCAAGTCCTTCGCCTTCTCCGGTAATCAATTCTTTGGCATCTCCACCGACAATGTGCTCGACCTGTACGACTGTGAGGATTCTTCCCTCTGCAAACCAGGCTGTGAAACAACAACTCTTGTGATGCCTCCTGGTTGTACCGGACAAGGTGCCCGCTTCCCTTCCTGCTGCTATCCACTCTCCGACCGTAGCTCGTGGCGCCCCGGTGACAGCCTGGCAAGATTCTCACAGTATGGGTGCAGAGGATTTTC
Source organism: Scutellaria baicalensis (assembly GCA_005771605.1). Taxonomy (NCBI): domain Eukaryota; kingdom Viridiplantae; phylum Streptophyta; class Magnoliopsida; order Lamiales; family Lamiaceae; genus Scutellaria; species Scutellaria baicalensis. The sequence continues at coordinate 54,423,569 of CM016722.1, forward strand.
CTCTTGGGTTGTCTTTCCGGGGAGCAAAACTGGGACCCGTGGTATTAAACTGGAGTGGGGTGTTCCCAGGAACTGGACTTGTGTTGCCAATGCCAATACTGTAAACGCTACTTCCGTTGCATCGGCCGTCAGATGCCGTTGCTCCGATGGATTCTCCGGCGACGGCTTCCCTGCCGGAGTTGGATGCCTAAAGTGTGAGTTGTCACCACCCATCGCTTGCTTTTCTTTTCTTTATATGCATCCTGTTTATTGAGACATGCATGATGTTTATACAGCCTGCTTCAAGAACGGAAAGGAAGTTGGCGGGAATGATTGTAATCGCAACCAACACGCTCGAAAGAAGGCAATAATCTTGGCTGGTATGTATTTTGTTGAAATCAATATGTAGACTATTTTGACATTAATTAAGTGACATGAATGGTGTTGTGATGTAGGAGTAATAACCTCGACCATCGCTGTCGTCTCCTTGCTGTCACTATGTCTTTTGAGGAGCAGCAACAAGTTTACCCCCGATGATGATGCAAAGGATAAGGGCCATCGCCAAAGCAGCATGTTGCCGCAGAAAGCAGGTTGCAGGTCCAGATTGTTCACATACCATGAGCTAGAAGAAGCCACCAAAGGGTTTGGGGATTGTCAAAAGATAGTGGACAGCAGCAGGAGCACGCTGTATGCCGGAGTGCTCCTTACAGGCGGAACACGAGTAGCTGTGGCCGTACAACGGGTTGAGTGTGAGAGTGAGAGGGTCCTCATTCGAGTCTTGTTCAGATTGGAGACACTATCAGCTGTTTCCCATAGAAACATGGCTCAAATTATGGGATGGTCCATAGACTCGGGCTACAGCCCTCTCGTGGTTTACGAATACCCTGAGAATGGAACCTTCAAGGAGTACCTGTGCCAAGCCAGGGATCATCAGGATGAGAATATACCTCTTGATTGGTACAAAAGATTGAGCATTGCTGCAGAAACTGCAACCATCCTCGCATTCCTTCACCACGAAGTCTCACCTCCCATCTTCCACCATGATCTTCAAACTGCTTTCATCTTTCTAGATATGGATTTCTCAGTGAAGCTTGCTGGTTTCGAGCTGCACTACGAGCAGGAGGATCAAAGCTGTCGGAGAAACGACGTGTACAGCATGGGTCTGGTCCTTCTAGAGGTCATCACAGGCAAGACGACACTGAATTGTTCGACAACAGGGGCTCTGCAAAAGATAAAGAAGGGGAAGGTGGAAGAGATTGTAGACCCGAGTCTGTACTACCACGAGCAGCCAGCGTTTGGGAGGGAGCAGATAGAGATAATAGCCGATCTTGCAACAAGGTGTTTGCTTTTCGGAGGTGATGGCAAACTCAGTATGGTGGATGTTGCGAGGGAACTGCTACACCTCACAAAGGATCATGTGAGTACCAGTCGAAGGGGAGCTGGAGCTGGACCTGCCTTGGAGGAAACTTTCTCTAATTCCAGCCTTCTTCAAATGATATCAATGTCTCCCGATTCTATTTACACCACTAACTTGAATTGAGTAGTTCACACCACCACTTCATTTCATGCTTAATTCCCTCCACATATATCTAGCTCTACTTAATTCAATAAACTCTATATATATTTCTTCATCTTCTTTCTTCTCTCTTCACATCTATGCGTATGCATGGCTTCATGCTCTGCCTATACATATATGCACATAACATTTTGCTTGTATTTTTCAAGTGCACTTCATGTAGTAGTAGATCATATATAGGTCACAATAGAACCATTTGTAAAACATATATGGGTCTCTCAATAATAATAATAATAATAATAATAACTTTTTAATTTCCTTCAATGTGTACCTTAGACATCTATCTGGTTGAGAGTACAAATTCAATTGAAGCAAGGAGCTAAAGGACAATGTTAGAACCGATTTCTCTCAAATTTATTGTTTTCACATCATGTTGAGTCGGTTTGTAGTGAAATCGGTCAAAGTTCGTTCTGACGAAAATTCTTCAAAAACCCAAAGGAAACCCTTAGGGGTTTTTCTAAAATTTGAAAGCCTTATTTTTGGAGCCTTACAGGCCAGTTTAGGTTGGTTTTTTCTTATATATATATATTGTCTAGACATCATATTAAGTCGATACATTGAGGAGCGTGATGGAAATTTCACAGTTAAAACTTCTCGAAAAAACCCAAAGGGGTACCCTTTGGGGGTTTTTCGGGGATCCATGCGCATCTTTCGTAAAACAGCTGTAACTACCACACCAGATGTCCGAATTACGTCATTTTTGATGCGTTGCAAAGCTAACTCAACGAGCTACAAGAAAATTGCATGACCACTCCTTCAAATCAGAGCCAAAATGGCAGAAAAGTAGTTTCAACTTGGAATTAGAGGGTTTCGAGGTGTTTTATGAGCTCTTTGGTAACTGATTTCGGGGCCGTAAGGACAACGTTAGGCCTGATTTCTCTCACATTTATTGTTTTCATATCATGTTGAGTAGGTATGTAGTAAAATAGGCCAAAGTTCACCCGGACGAAAATTCTCCAAAAACCCAAAGGGGTACCCCCTAGGGGTTTTTCCGAAATTTAAAAGCCTTATTTTGGGAGCCTTACAAGCTAGTTCAGGCTGGTTTTTTCTTATATAAATTGCCTAGACATTGTATTAAGTCGATCCATTGAGGAGGGTGGTGGAAATTCCACAGTTGAAACTTCTAGAAAAAACTTCCCTAGGCGGTTTTTTGGTGATCCACGCGCAGCTTTCGTAAAATGGATGTAACTTTCACACCGGACGTTCGAATTACATCATTTCTAATGCATTGCAAAGCCAACTCAACGAGCTACAAGAAACATGCATGGTCAATCATTCAAATCGGTGCCAAAATGGCAGAAAAGTAGCCTTAACTTGCAATTGGGGGGTTTTGGGGTGTTTTGGGGGCTCTTTGGTAACTAATTTCGGGGCCTTAAGGACAACGTTAGGCCTGATTTTTCCCACATTTTCTGTTTTCACATCATGTTCAGTCAGTTTGTAGTGAAATCAGCCAAAGTTCGCTAGGACAAAAATTCTCCAAAATCCCAAAGGGGTACCTCTAGGGGTTTTTCCGAAATTTGAAAGCTTTATTTTTGGAGCCTTACAGGCCAGTTTGGGCTGATTTTTTCTTATAGATATTGTTTAGACATTGTATTAAGTCATTTCTGATGCGTTGCAAAGCCAACTCAACAATCTACAAGAAACATGCATGGTCAATCGTTCAAATCGGTGCCAAAATGGTAGAAAAGTAGCTTTAACTTGCTATTGGGGGGTTTCGGGGTGTTTTGGGGGCTCTTTGGTAATTGATTTCGGGACCTTAAGGACAACGTTAGGCTTGATTTCTTCCACATCTACTGTTTTAACATCATGTTGAGTTGGTTTGTAGTGAAATCGGCTAAAGTTCACCCGGATGAAAATTTTACAAAAACCCAAAGGGGTTTTTCTGAAATGTGAAATCCTTATTTTTGGAGCCTTACAGGACAGTTCGGGCTGGTTTTTTGTTATAGATATTGTGTATACATTGTATTAAGTTGATCCATTGAGGAGGGTGGTGGAAATTTCAACGTTGAAACTTCTCGAAAAACCTTCCCTAGGGGGTTTTTTGGGGGTCCATGCGCAGCTTTCGTAAAATGGATGTAACTTTCACACCGAACGTTCGAATTACATCATTCATGATGCGTTGCAAAACCAACTCAATGAGCTAGAAGAAACATGCATGGTCAATCGTTCAAGTCAGTGCCAAAATGGCAGAAAAGCAGCTTTAACTTGCAATTGGGGGGTTTCGGGGGTGTTTTGAGGGTTCTTTGGTAACTGATTTCGGGACCTTAAGGACAACGTTAGGCCTGATTTCTCCCACATTTACTGTTTTGACATCATGTTGAGTACGGTTTGTAGTGAAATCGGCCAAAGTTCGCCCGGACGAAAATTCCCCAAAAACCCCTAGGGGTACCCCTAGGGGTTTTTCCGAAATTTGAAAGCCTAATTTTTGGAGCCTTACAGGCCAGTTCAGGCCGGTTTTTTCTGATAGATATTGTCTAGACATTGTATGAAGTCGATCCATGGAGGAGGGTGGTGGAAATTCCACCGTGGAAACGTCTGGCAGAAAACCCCCTAGCGCGTTCTTCGGGGATCCACGCGCAGCTTTCGTAAAATGGCTGTAACTTCCACACCGGACGTCCGAATTACCTCATTTCTGATGCGTTGCGAAGCCAACTCAAGGATCTACAAGAAACATGGAGGGCCGATCACCCAATTCTGCGCCGAATCGGCAGGAAAGTGGCTTTAACTTGCTATTGGGGCGTTTCGGGGTGTTTTTTGGGCTCTTTGGTAACTGATTTGGGGGCCTTAAGGAAAACATTGGGCCCGATTTCTCCCACATTTACTGTTTTCACATCATGTTGAGTCGTTTTGTAGTGAAATCGGCCAAAGTTCGCCCGGACGAAAATTCCCCAAAAATCCCTAGGGGTACCCCTAGGGGTTTTTCCGAAATTTGAAAGCGCAATTTTGGGAGCCTTACAGGCCAGTTCAGGCCGGTTTTTTCTGATAGATATTGTCTGGACACTGTATGAAGTCGATCCGTGGAGGAGGGTGGTGCAAATTCCACCGTGGAAACGCCTGGCAGAAAACGCCCTAGCGCGTTCTTCGGGGATCCACGCGCAGCTTTCGTAAAATGGCTGTAACTTCCACACCGGACGTCCGAATTACCTCATTTCTGATGCGTTGCGAAGCCAACTCAAGGATCTACAAGAAACATGGAGGGCCGATCACCCAATTCTGCGCCGAATCGGCAGGAAAGTGGCTTTAACTTGCTATTGGGGCGTTTCGGGGTGTTTTTTGGGCTCTTTGGTAACTGATTTGGGGGCCTTAAGGAAAACATTGGGCCCGATTTCTCCCACATTTACTGTTTTCACATCATGTTGAGTCGTTTTGTAGTGAAATCGGCCAAAGTTCGCCCGGACGAAAATTCCCCAAAAATCCCTAGGGGTACCCCTAGGGGTTTTTCCGAAATTTGAAAGCGCAATTTTGGGAGCCTTACAGGCCAGTTCAGGCCGGTTTTTTCTGATAGATATTGTCTGGACACTGTATGAAGTCGATCCGTGGAGGAGGGTGGTGCAAATTCCACCGTGGAAACGCCTGGCAGAAAACGCCCTAGCGCGTTCTTCGGGGATCCACGCGCAGCTTTCGTAAAATGGCTGTAACTTCCACACCGGACGTCCGAATTACCTCATTTCTGATGCGTTGCGAAGCCAACTCAAGGATCTACAAGAAACATGGAGGGCCGATCACCCAATTCTGCTGCGAATCGGCAGGAAAGTGGCTTTAACTTGCTATTGGGGCGTTTCGGGGTGTTTTTTGGGCTCTTTGGTAACTGATTTGGGGGCCTTAAGGAAAACATTGGGCCCGATTTCTCCCACATTTACTGTTTTCACATCATGTTGAGTCGTTTTGTAGTGAAATCGGCCAAAGTTCGCCCGGACGAAAATTCCCCAAAAATCCCTAGGGGTACCCCTAGGGGTTTTTCCGAAATTTGAAAGCGCAATTTTGGGAGCCTTACAGGCCAGTTCAGGCCGGTTTTTTCTGATAGATATTGTCTGGACACTGTATGAAGTCGATCCGTGGAGGAGGGTGGTGCAAATTCCACCGTGGAAACGCCTGGCAGAAAACGCCCTAGCGCGTTCTTCGGGGATCCACGCGCAGCTTTCGTAAAATGGCTGTAACTTCCACACCGGACGTCCGAATTACCTCATTTCTGATGCGTTGCGAAGCCAACTCAAGGATCTACAAGAAACATGGAGGGCCGATCACCCAATTCTGCGCCGAATCGGCAGGAAAGTGGCTTTAACTTGCTATTGGGGGCGTTTCGGGGTGTTTTTTGGGCTCTTTGGTAACTGATTTGGGGGCCTTAAGGAAAACATTGGGCCCGATTTCTCCCACATTTACTGTTTTCACATCATGTTGAGTCGTTTTGTAGTGAAATCGGCCAAAGTTCGCCCGGACGAAAATTCCCCAAAAATCCCTAGGGGTACCCCTAGGGGTTTTTCCGAAATTTGAAAGCGCAATTTTGGGAGCCTTACAGGCCAGTTCAGGCCGGTTTTTTCTGATAGATATTGTCTGGACACTGTATGAAGTCGATCCGTGGAGGAGGGTGGTGCAAATTCCACCGTGGAAACGCCTGGCAGAAAACGCCCTAGCGCGTTCTTCGGGGATCCACGCGCAGCTTTCGTAAAATGGCTGTAACTTCCACACCGGACGTCCGAATTACCTCATTTCTGATGCGTTGCGAAGCCAACTCAAGGATCTACAAGAAACATGGAGGGCCGATCACCCAATTCTGCGCCGAATCGGCAGGAAAGTGGCTTTAACTTGCTATTGGGGCGTTTCGGGGTGTTTTTTGGGCTCTTTGGTAACTGATTTGGGGGCCTTAAGGAAAACATTGGGCCCGATTTCTCCCACATTTACTGTTTTCACATCATGTTGAGTCGTTTTGTAGTGAAATCGGCCAAAGTTCGCCCGGACGAAAATTCCCCAAAAATCCCTAGGGGTACCCCTAGGGGTTTTTCCGAAATTTGAAAGCGCAATTTTGGGAGCCTTACAGGCCAGTTCAGGCCGGTTTTTTCTGATAGATATTGTCTGGACACTGTATGAAGTCGATCCGTGGAGGAGGGTGGTGCAAATTCCACCGTGGAAACGCCTGGCAGAAAACGCCCTAGCGCGTTCTTCGGGGATCCACGCGCAGCTTTCGTAAAATGGCTGTAACTTCCACACCGGACGTCCGAATTACCTCATTTCTGATGCGTTGCGAAGCCAACTCAAGGATCTACAAGAAACATGGAGGGCCGATCACCCAATTCTGCGCCGAATCGGCAGGAAAGTGGCTTTAACTTGCTATTGGGGCGTTTCGGGGTGTTTTTTGGGCTCTTTGGTAACTGATTTGGGGGCCTTAAGGAAAACATTGGGCCCGATTTCTCCCACATTTACTGTTTTCACATCATGTTGAGTCGTTTTGTAGTGAAATCGGCCAAAGTTCGCCCGGACGAAAATTCCCCAAAAATCCCTAGGGGTACCCCTAGGGGTTTTTCCGAAATTTGAAAGCGCAATTTTGGGAGCCTTACAGGCCAGTTCAGGCCGGTTTTTTCTGATAGATATTGTCTGGACACTGTATGAAGTCGATCCGTGGAGGAGGGTGGTGCAAATTCCACCGTGGAAACGCCTGGCAGAAAACGCCCTAGCGCGTTCTTCGGGGATCCACGCGCAGCTTTCGTAAAATGGCTGTAACTTCCACACCGGACGTCCGAATTACCTCATTTCTGATGCGTTGCGAAGCCAACTCAAGGATCTACAAGAAACATGGAGGGCCGATCACCCAATTCTGCGCCGAATCGGCAGGAAAGTGGCTTTAACTTGCTATTGGGGCGTTTCGGGGTGTTTTTTGGGCTCTTTGGTAACTGATTTGGGGGCCTTAAGGAAAACATTGGGCCCGATTTCTCCCACATTTACTGTTTTCACATCATGTTGAGTCGTTTTGTAGTGAAATCGGCCAAAGTTCGCCCGGACGAAAATTCCCCAAAAATCCCTAGGGGTACCCCTAGGGGTTTTTCCGAAATTTGAAAGCGCAATTTTGGGAGCCTTACAGGCCAGTTCAGGCCGGTTTTTTCTGATAGATATTGTCTGGACACTGTATGAAGTCGATCCGTGGAGGAGGGTGGTGCAAATTCCACCGTGGAAACGCCTGGCAGAAAACGCCCTAGCGCGTTCTTCGGGGATCCACGCGCAGCTTTCGTAAAATGGCTGTAACTTCCACACCGGACGTCCGAATTACCTCATTTCTGATGCGTTGCGAAGCCAACTCAAGGA